>VXAB01007355.1:165779-254726 GCA_013399175.1 Odontophorus gujanensis | reverse complement strand
CAATTCAAAAATCCGAAGGGAAGGAAAAAAAAAAAAAAAAAACCAACAAAACAAAACACAACATTGGTAGAATAGAGTGCTAGGGAAATAATGAAGAATATGAAATGACTTTAGTAAGTTTATGTACCCCAGGCATCTTCTGCAGTCTTCGAAAGTAAATCATTAGGCAAAAGAAAGAAGAAGAATATGAAGAATAGAAAAAAAGTAAAATATGTTGACATGACCAAACACCATCCTTTAATGTCAGCACATATCATCAGGGTCTCATTATTTGTCTTGTAGTTTTCTCCATACAGTTTCAGGTGGTTTCCACCGCTATGAGCTAATGAAATACTAAACAAGTGTTTTAGTGCAACGATATGACACACACACAGACACTTTCTGAAAACACAGTATTACTGCATTCACCACAGCAGACAGAAAAAACAGAAAAATAAAGATATGCGATTATCCATCAAATGTACGTTATCAACTAATTTTCTACCTACTGCTACATATTTTACCACTAGTATAAGTATCATACACCATAACATACAAAATATCATACACCATAATATACAAAATGCAATCCTGATTCAGTCCCTCTATTGTGACAACCTCTGACTGCTACTAGGAACGGGATTCTATTCACCGAACTGTATGTACACTGTAGTAGCAGTGTTGGCTTTTGATCATCACTTGGAGGCATTTCGAAAGAATGATTCATCTTATCTATTGTGGACATCTAAATTAGATATGATTAACTACCCTAAGGAAGTTATCTTTTTTCACTAACTATAAATAGTTTAAACAGTCAAAGGACTTGTAAAGACCTACATCTAGACGGTAGTGAAGATAATTATGTTTTAAGAGCAGAAAAAAAGCTAAGATTTTCTATCAACTGTCTTGTTGAAAGTCTGTTTTAAATGGTGTAATTCCTAAACTGGCTCATGATACCACAACCACATGCACTCCCTCCTAACTGAAAAAATACAATACAAGCACACTATCCTATTTTGCTTTGATTAGGAAAACAAAATTGCACAAATCACAACAAAGATGTAAGGTGATAACACACTTCAACCATTACAACCTTGGATCTATAAAAAGAAGACCAGATGGAATTTTTCCATTCACAGTCTCCTAAAACAACTCACAACTGTCACACAGAATGTTTTTTTAAGTAAGGTGGTAATGTTATAATTTGACTGTCAGGTAAAATGGTAAATTGGTAAATTTAAATCAGTAAAATGGTTAATACTCAAATTACAACAGAATAGAATGAAAATTCCACAGAATCACACACGAACCTTAGACAACAACAAAAAAAGAATTTCTCACAAATAAATCTTCTTCATCCTAGACCAAGAAATGACTTCATTAACTGACTGCACTGAGTCGCTAATAGGCACTTGAATGCCCAAAGGCTCCTCTGTTTTCAGAAATAGCTATCCAGACATATAGAACTCCATTCACATCCATTATTTCCAACAATTCAGTTAAGATTAGAGACTTCCCACTTAGGTGTGACACTTATTTACAGAAATCATGAGAGTAATGTGATCCTATGGGCACACTGAAAACATGTCTGGTACATAGTACAGAACTAGAGAGAGCAGTAAGTTAACTACAAATGATGAGCTTTTGTCCAAGACAGAGACAAATTTAATTCTCTAAGGCTAACAGAATGGAAATCCACATCCACTCAGTTTCAGCAAAAGATATGTTTCTCCAAACAACTAACAAGGATGACAAAAATATGGGAAGAGGTTTGGTTTCTGTACTTCTTGCCCCTTCAGACAGTAGTAAACAGAAAAAACATCAGTTCTGAAAAGACTACCACAGCTGCTCTTTCTTACAGTGAGCAATAGCAAGATAGTTCATTCCTCTCATGGCTCTGTAAGTAACCAGCAATCCTCTCTGTAAGGCAGCTAAAAAGCACATTCCATTAGGAGAAGGGAAAGATAACCACCCTTCCTCCAACACTCACTTCTTTCAAAGAATAACATTAAAGGAAAAATAACTTGTTAATTAAGTACAGGCAGACATTTATAGGATGTATATGTTGGCATGCTGTATTTATCTAATCTAGAGATACGTGATTTACTTTCTTAAGACATATACCTGCAGAACTCATGTGGATAGGCTAAGAAGACATAGCACAACCTATGGATATTGCTCTTCCTCCCTTTTTGCCTGATGAACACTTTTTCAGCAGTAATTAACTTCTCTCATATACTGTACTGATGCTACCATACCTGCAGGTTACTTCTGCTGATCCTAGGCATCACAATAGCTTTATCTTTCCATAGAACTTGTATTGCTTGAGTTTCCTCCTCTCTCGATATTCACAAACCTTGTTCAGATTGATTGTTTGACTTCACATATTTCATAACGAGTGTAAAACAGCAGAATTACATATTTCATTTTGCTTTCCCTTTTGATGAAATAAATGGAATACAGATATGAAAACTGAGAACAATGTAACCAGATATTCCTTACTGAAACATAGGACTTTTATTGTTCTGCATGGCATCCAAGAGGCTATGACATTCCCTCAGAGCAAATGGAAAGCATTGAATATACTACAAAAGTTTATACACACGTGTGTGTATATAAGTCTTACCTCTCTCCATTCTTTGTTTCCAATGGCTTGTGTGTATAAAACACAGACTGTGGAAGGAAAAAGAAAAAAAAAGATCATTTTGAGAATTTAATGTCCTTTTTAAAAAATGAAATAAGCTGATTTTGTAGTCTATTTTGCTGTCAAAGCTATTAGCTTGGAAAATGAAATATTAGTGTTTCCTTTCAGTTTTCAGTATGTCTCCCCAGGTCAGTGACAATACAGTCTGGTTGTTGTTGCAATTAATTATGAAATAGAGTGTTCTAAAATGAGAGGTGACACTTAAGTCTGGCCTCCAGCAAATCACCCAAAATTCTTCGGAGTAAAATTGGACAAAAACAGGTTTCCATTAAATGTGGATGGTCTAACTATCCTAGTTAATCCAGTGCATAATTACACTAAATTATTTCCTCTTTCAGGAAATGAGAGAATTAAAAGAAAAACAGGTCCCTACTGCAAAGTGACAGGAAATAAAAGAGGAAGAAGGAAAAAATAATTCTTCAGGTATTCTTCCTTAAATCTGCTGTAAGTTCTTCTCACATATTCAAGTATACTGCATACTTATCTTTTCTACATAAAAACCTTACTATTATTATCATCAATTACATCTATGTAACTTATGTTTGAAACATCAAGAAGCATAATCTCAGTGGCTTCACTGTGCTTACAGATTTATTCTCCTAATAGAGAACTCACTACACATTACTCTGCAACTTTCCTCACAGAGGTATAATTAGGTCTTCTGTACACAAAGTATGAGTATAAGCCTAAAACATCTGCACTGAATGAATACTGCAAACTTCATTAGTTTTGAACTAGTTGTATCTAACATTTGTAAAGCAATGATATCCTGAAGCTCTCACAATTTCCACAATAAGGGAAATACAGACACACAAACACTCTGTCAAACCTTCCCCTGTGCCACTCGTTATTTTTCAACAGAAGACAAAAATAATACTACTATGAGTTTCTGTCTTGAACAATAAAGGCAGAAGGCTAGTTTTGTTCTCAACAAAGTCAGAATCATCAACTGACCTAAGCAGAAATGAAGTCAAGCTTCAAACTATGTTTTCTTCTTACTCATAAGGTAAAACACACACACACAAAACCAAACACATTAGGAAGAGCAGAAAAAAGCAAGCTCAACATTTCATCTTGACACAAAACTTGAAAGTTAGCACAATTCAACTTTATTTTTTCTAGATACAATATCTTCTAGATAAAAAAGCTTTTATAAAAAACATAATCAAAATCAATCTCTGTCTTTCTCCATTAACTCTAAATGGAACCTTGGACAATCACAATACTAGCTTTGGCTCCTGATTATAGTAGGATGAATCCAAAGCAACGAGCCAATTTTTACAGCACTCTTTGGAGAAGATTACTGACCTATATTACACAAAGAATGAAGTTAAATGGGAAAACAGAAGCAAGTGGAAGCTATAAAATCTGCTATGGAGATCTCCAAAGGTTACTAAATTTCTGACTGACCTTTGTATCTACTAAGATCTGTGCCGAGATAATCCTGGCAGATGCAGGAAATGTTGTCAAAGGAAATTTCCACATATAAAAACAAACTAAGAAATATTCTCTGGAAATATCCCTAGTGCTAAGATAAAATCATACTCTCTTGAATTCCCCTTTCATTTCCCCCATTGGCATCTCTTTTTTAAATAAATACCAATTCAGCATCAATGATGAATATTTTCTATTTTCAGTAGTGGTTTCTAAGAAGGCAGATATCTCACTAATTTGAAAAGCAGATATAATAACAGATTTCATCCATGTTGTCAAGATCTAAGTTTTCTATTAAAAACTTCTCCTATCTATAACCTCACTTGAGAATACAAGTGAAATTCATTTGTAGAAAAAGCGACTCTTTATAGATAATGTGCACTTCTGCTATTCAAATATTTCTATTGTCTACATTTTTTCTAAATATAATAATCTTTCACCATTGGTTTCCTGCTTTATTTTTTGTACTACATGCTGTCCTGTATTAGCATTAATACAATAAATCAAGTAGCAATTGTGCACCATAACTGTTCAACAAAAAAGAAAATAAAAGCGGAGAAATTTAATATTGAGGAGAAGAAAGCAACAATACAACTGTAAAATACCCGTTACTATCAGTGCTTCAGAAAAGAGGCATTCTGGCACTACCTTATCTCCTCAGTTTATGAAGCCAAATGAAAGAAGAGTTACAAACAAAGAGGCTAAAAAAAGACTACTGTTGAACGATTATAGTCTTCTACTGTGGTTGATGAGATGCAAGTCATGCAATATGAAAGTGCTGGAAAACAGTAAAGCTCCACCTTGAACCTAATTCAGTCTCTTACTCTTTTTCTGCCTTTTGGAAGGCTGCTCACACCTCTGCTATAATCAGTTTATTTGTGGTCAGTTCACTATATTTGGGTTTTTCTCTTTGGAGGACACAGAGTAATCCTTCTCACCTTTTCACTGATGAGTCATTAGTGGGCTTCTGTTCCCCTCCATTCCCAGTAGCTTCCCAGTGCTTCCTAAAGTACATTCCAGAACTGAGACCACATCTCTAGTTTAAGAACCATATATATATGGTTATATATATAGATATAAACTTAAATGAGGAGGAAAAAAGCTAATAATTGATAGTAGGACTTGCAATTTTCTGCTATTTAGCTGGTTGCAGATACAGCATATACAATGGCTGCTCCAAAAGTAATTGATGAAGACCAAACAATAAATGTGAAAAAGTGAGGCAGTGGGTGGTGCGTTTCAGCAGTGATGACAGTGACCTGAAAGACAAGCCATGTTTTGGATAGTCATGCTCAGCACAAAATGAAGAGTGTCTTGATCAGTTCATTCAGGGAAATTGTCAGATTACAGCCTGGGCACTGTATACTGAGTTGAATATCACAGAATCACAGAATTGTAGGGGTTGGAAGGGACCTCTAGAGATCATCTAGTCAAATCCCCCACCGGCAAAGCTTCAATGAATTGGAAACAAAGGTGGTAATGCTGGAACATCGCAAAATTTGAGCCACGCGGTCTCACAAATGTTCACACAGGAACAGAAAGAATACCATGTGCAAGTTTGTCAGAACCTACTGAACCAGCACAAGGCTGAAGGTGACAGTTTTGTGGATCACATCATCAGTGTCAAGAGGTAGTTACAACACTATAAGTCACTGTTAAAGTGGCAGCCTATGAAGTGTGGACAAAAAGTTCACAATACAACCTTCAGTGGGTAAAGCCATCTTCTAAGATAGCAATGGGGTGATCCTCCTGGATTTCCTGGAACCCAGACAAACCACCAACTTTGACCACTCACTATACTGAAGGCTTAAACTTCCAGAGTTAGGCCAGAAAAGAGATCCTTTTTCTTGCAACATGATAATTCCAGGCACCATACAGTCTGAAGACCGTTGAGCACACTGCCAATCTTGCTACCACACCCACCGCACAGTCCAGACTTCCATCTGTTTGAGCCAATAAAACATGGAGTGCATGAGCAATATTTTCCTTGCAATAACACCTTCATAGCAGCTGTGAAACAGTGGGTCACCTCTACTGGTGCAGATTTCTATGAATGTGGCATGCAGGCCCTTCCTTGTTCATCACTGGTGAAAATGCATAGCTGATGGTGTTGACTATGCTGAAAAACAGTATTTTGTAGCTGAGAATTTGCTCTGTCAAATAGTGTTATTGTGCCCTTTCTTGTAGTTTCCATGGAAATAAATAGAAGGCACTACTTACGGAGTGACCTAGGTATCCCAAATATAACTAAGACAGAGTAATAATTATCAGCAGTAATAGTAATTTTTATTTTACTATAGGTGCAAGGTGCATAAACAACATTCCAAAAAGTCAGTCTCGGCTGTAAAGAAAAAGGATCATGAAAGTCACAGAATTTCTCATAAATACTTTGCAAATTTAGAACAATTTAAAACTTCCTTCTTTCTTTCCTCTGAAACTGATAGCCCCCAGACTGTCACACAATTGTCCAAGTTACTGGTCTCCATTGGTGGTATGATTTATTACCCTGATGGCTTTAGGAGAAGTTTCATAAAGATCCTGGTATTATACTAACTACTGTAGTTCCTCTAAACAACAAGTCATTTTCAACTGGAGCTTTTCCACATGAGCTCTTCCAAGGGAAGATAACCAGTAGTCAGAAATGTTAACATTTAGTAATTTCAAATTCTGGGGCACTTAAGACAGTGTCAAATTCTGGATAAATTAGATCTTTCAATGCAGAAGAGGGCAGATGTTTCAATGGTTACAGATTCAATTCTCAAAACACAGCAGTCTACCACTTACTTTTCCCTATAGTTTGAGCAACCCCTACCCTACTCTGGTCCTTTCCCAATGAATGATTATACACTTATCCTCTAGCCTGGAAACTACTCGAACTTATCACCTCGGTATTTCCAAGCACAAAAACCTCTATTACCTTTCAAGAAAGTGTCAGCCACAGTAAAGTAGGCCTTTTCTCCATGATAATCCTCCCATGAACCTGTACCCAGTTCCAGCAGGCTCTTTGCTGACCACCTCTACACCTTTTAGGCAGAACTTCCTGAAGGTCCTTTCACTCCAAGTGTCATGAGTTTCTTCTCACAGCTACTTCCTTCTATGGGTACATAATCCCCAGGAGGATCTGGATTTTACCTTTCCAGTCTTTCATACGACACTCTTTCTATTACCATACTCAGCACTTACAGGGTTCCACAAAAGGACACTCCATCCTAACTGGTGTTGTAAATCCAACTGGCTTTAAAGTAGATCTTGTGGAAGCAGTATGGTGCTGGATTTGAAACTGTTTTTAGCTAACAGGATAAAGTTACTATACACAAGACCAGTGCAATAATGGCCTCTGTCCAAACAGACACTGAGGAAAGATATTCTGCTACACTTCCAAGTACAGAAAAGAATAGCATTTTTTACACTACATCCTTCTAACTTTCACTGTTATATTGTGTTTGCATTCAAACAAAAAGCACTGGTAGCAAACTAATTAGATAATAAATAGCCTTCAGAATACAAAATCTACACTGCTTGCAGAATAACCACTATCAAAATCGCTTTGCCAAGTCACTTCCTGAGTGCAAATACAGTATAAGCATTTCTAGTGGTAAGTTTTCCCCTTCTCTCTTTGCCAAGGACTGAATTTACAAGAAAAAAGAAAACACTGTGTTTTGAACTGACAAGGTTATGAAACTTTAAAAAATATATCCAAGTAACTTAATTCTTTAAAAATATCACTACCTTACATCTCAGAAATTTTACAAGATAGTAAGATTTCTCCAGGTTTTCCTGTCCCTTCCTTGCTGTGGGCCACACAACAGCCACAGACCCTTGGGGGTATCCCTGCCCCAGCATGGTTTGCCCACAGACTGCATCCTCTTCAGAAGTCTTTTGCATGGGGTTTTGCCTTTCCAGGTCGCATTCCAGAAGTGTATCTTCAGAAGTGTGGCTCTGGGAGTAGCCTCAGCAGCTGCATTTCTAGTCCCTAGCTTCTGTCGCTTTCCCCCTGAAATGTGTTTTGGCAGGGCCTTGTGTGCTCCCCTGGCTGGCAGAAGCTCTAGTTGGTACTGGTTATTCACATGGCTTTCAGAGCTGCCTGGAAGAAGCTGTGATAGTCGCAGGGCGGGTCACAGCCTCCTTCCACACAAGTCACACTGCTACTGAAATCCTGAAATTTATCTCTAATACAGTTTCCCATCTGATAAAAACTTGAAGTATTTGTCAAGTTTTTAAGCTTAAATACTGTTATGGTCATCTCATCAATTTTCTTGAAAGATGTCTTAATTCAATACAGAAATCCCTGAATTTAATCCATCCAGGGCAACAGGCCACTGAACACTCTTCTAAATTGCTTAAAAAACAGTTTGCAATAAGCAAGATACTCTGCTCTGCTTCTTCAAAAATTCCCTATACCAGAGGCATGATATTATCTATGTCTTCATATAGAAACAAACAAACAAACAAACCTTTATAGTTTAGGAATGTCAAAGGCACTCCCCTACCTTCATGCATCTATTCCCCCAGAAGCAGGATTAATCAATGGTCTACTGTGCAACCTCTCTTGAGAAACATTTGATTAAGATCCAACATATAAACACCCAGAAAAGTATTTCTGTATTTCATACTGTCTCATGACTCAGTATTCAAGTATATCCCATCAGAACACGGTTCCATGACCAAACACATGATGGAAGTATGATTGTTTCAGGGCTTATCTCCAGTGTCAGTAAGTACAGTAAATGGCATTCTAAGGAAAAAAAAAAGCCTAGGCTTCTAAAAAAGAAAATGAACATACAGATAAAAATAGATACAGAGTGTTGCAGAGGAAGACAGAATGACCCAAGATAATATAATGTAAGGATTATTCAACAAACAAGACAGGAGTACTTTGATTCACCACTATCAGGAGAGAAAAAAAGAAATACATAAACATTTTGTGGTGTCAGTTCCTTGATAAGATTTTATAATGTGTTCTGTATAGGAAGGCACTGATTTTAAATCATAAGTCCCACCACAGCTAAATTCAAGGGAATGAATTTGTTTGGATACAGTCATGCATTAACAAAACTAAAGAGGAAAATGAATCTGACTATGTTATATACCTGGTAACATGAATTCATTAAATTTTTTTTCATCAGTAAAGATCAAGTTTCTCGAGACAAATTAATGAAATTTCATTTTTTCAGATTTTGATTCTCAGATTAGCAGACACTACATATCAGCAACAAGTACTTCCAGTTTATCTAGAAGTATGCTGAGTAGATTTGAAAGCAATCTAGAGCAACAGATACTTAAAAAATAATAACTAAAAAAAAAAAAAAAAAGTAAGAAAGACTTTTCAGCATTCACTGATTTTAGGAAAATGTAGCTTGACTGCTTAACTAAGGAAAGGCACAGTTCAGGAATGCAGTTACAGTCCCCGTGACAGGAGTTCTGAGCACACCCAGCACCTGCTTTAAAAAACTGTCACAAAAACAATGTAAACCCTGCAGACATCAAAGCGACCCACTAATCACATTTTTAATCCAGCGGTTACACATTTCAAATATATGTTGCGAGAAGCCAATAAAATGCTACATACTTACTTGGATCAGATTTAGAAAATGTATCTCTGTCCAAAAGATTTCTGTTAAAAAAAAAAGAGAGAGAAAAGTAATTCTTTTTCAAAAAATCAGATACCAGTATAGATATTTTTAAATGATATTGATCAAGATTCTGCTTAGTTGTCTACTCTTCTAATTCATAAGATTTACTAAAAGTCAGTCAGCACTGTCAGGTGAGTCTTCTCACCTTTCTTTTTGTTTTAACTTTGGATTTGAGCAAATCTTAGCTTAAATACTGTGGTGTCTTGAAGTAAAAAGCAATGCACAACAAGCACATTAACATATATAAGACACAAAAACAACTTCAGATCAAAAAGCTTCTACGACAGATTAACATACTAGCTGAACTCAGAACCTGTGTACTTCATCAAAAAGAATGGTTTTGAGATCTCAGAGCCATTACCAATTATCTAAACAATCTGGTGTGGATGAGTAACGTAAAACAAAACTAACAGACAAACAGGACATAGGAAACAGAAAAATTCAAAATACCTACGAAATACCTAGGAAAAAGTTGGAAGAAAAATTCGTTACAAGACTTAATATCACAGGAAAGCTTCAGCCAGCTGTGAATCATACATAGATGAAAAGATTCATTTTTACCAGTAAGTCTAGAGAAGTAGGACTGAGTACAAAACCATTCTCAGAATACAGTTATTGATATTTCACCATCCAAAATTCAAATAAATAAATAAAGTTTAAATTATTCTGACAAGCCACAGAAAATGGTCTGAAAACAGGAGACCACTGAACAAGAGAAAGCTATTAAACTTAAGCAGCTACATTAGGTTTGGTATTACTTAACAACTGAAAAAGAATAAAGAAAAGGTGGCTATGAAATGGTTGAAATAGTTCTAGGTATCACAACAGGCCATGAATTGAATGCAAGTCCAAAATCTCATGCCTTTGTAAGGAGAAAAGGAATAAACAAGTGAACACTGGAAACTTCTCAATCTAGTCATCTTGTCTACTTAATACTCAACACTTAATTCAAGCAATAAAGCAATACAGTTTTAGGCAGAAATAAACAGAAGTCTGTGGAATATACTGACAAAGAAAACACAGCTACATATTGATGCTAATTCCCACACAGACAGAACAAGTAGGAACAAGCTTGACTGTAAGCTGAATTCTCTGCACTTTAAGTGCATAAGCTGAACTTTATTCCATTGGTTTACCATCTGTCACGGTAGACAGACATGACATGAAATCTCTGCCACTGAATATCTTTAAGAACAAATTAGGTAGCTGCAAGTCCAAAACAGTTCTTTGATCCGACCCTGGAGCAAGAGACAGATTAAATAACCAGTTTACTCCCCTTACAAGTTTTTATATTTTTAATAATTAGTGAGCCTCTCTAAAGGTCATCATTTATTACTCTCATTCAGATGTAAATCACATTATTTTCATGCCACTGCATAGTGCTGAAATGCACACTACTTGTTGCTAACTACAGGTTTTCTAAGCAGTGCATTTACACTTCAACAAGGAAAAGATACTGTGTCCCCAGTTTAGGTATTGCCAAATCCACAGTTCAGGCAATACGAAAAGGAAAGCTTTAAAAAAACCTTTCACTTATTTTAGCCAAGTCATTAGAATTGTTACTTGTGAACGAACCTGAAGTCTGCACATACTACTTCAGAACTTCTCTATTCAGCATTGAGAGTTTTACGCACTCATTTAATGATATTCAGGGAGACTGCAGTCAATCTTAACCAACAACGTGCAAAAATATAAACTGAAATATTACCAAAGCAAGGGAAAATAGAAATTCCAAATCTATTTCATAATGACCACCACAAATGGCTTCAAAATACACTACAAGAAGCTTTGCAATATCAGAATTGCCAATCTCAAACAAAAAATTGCCTCCTATTTCTTTTTGATTACACATACTTGGATATGTCATTAATTCATAGTAAGTGCAATTGTTTTTATTATCCAAAAATGAATTCCTATAAACCTAAAAAATTTCAGAATTAAGAATTACATGGAAAAAATAGCACTTCAGCTTATAGGATAGACCTCCCATGCTCACACTTTTCCAAGCCACCAAGCATTTGTTGTCAGGGACCTAACGAACGACGAACACTTCCATACAGTCAGCTTCCCTGAAAGGATTGTAAGGATTGAGATATCAAACTCTGACATCGCAATTCAGGTCAGTAAGCATCGGTAATACAGACCTGAACTGATACAGTTTGTAATATCTTCTATTTGACCCTTCGTACGTTTCACCATAAATAAAAAACATCTTCAGCAAAGTTTGCAGGCACCTGATTTTCCAAATTGTTAATAACCAACCAAAAGAGCAACACAAGAACTTGGCAGGCTGTTCAAGCAATGTAGGATTCGAAGGGAACTTTAAAAGACGATGGTAACAGGAAACAAAGCTCTGTTTTGTTCACTTAACATCTCAAGAGGCTGCACAATTTCCTTAGTGTATTTTCATTTTAGTAGGAAAACAACTAAAATGCTCCTTTAAATGTATGGAAATCTCAAGTCGCGGAAGCACAGGACAATCTGCAACCAAAATAAATGCTAAGAGTGAAAGGAGAAAGAAGGTTGGATGTATTTCTGGAACTTCGTTTAGTCTTTATCCCTTTAATAGTCTGAGGAGAAATTCTTTTGCCTACAAATACACTCTCTTTGGTAGTACACTGTTTTCTCAGGAAAGCTCACAAACTCAAAAGCATGAAATGCCAAAAACTTGTTACTTCCTCCTAATCAAAATATCCTGAAAAACAGACATGTCTTTCAACTGAACACTGTGAGTAAAGTCTTTCTATACCCACTATGATAAACAGTGGGGATAAACAATGAAAAAGAAAACAAGAGATTACAATAAATCATGAGGATTTGTTTTCTCTCTGGAGAAAAATGTACATCAAACACCTGCAGCAAAGAACTCTGGGAATATCTGTGCAGAAAACACTATTCCACAGTCACAGATCCTGAAGGAATTCATTTTGCACCTTCCAAAACACTTGCAGGAGCACAGATGACTAAGGGAAGAAAAAACAATAGGAGCCATGGCAATAACACCTACTTAGTCTGCTCTGGAAAGTACAGAGGAGATTAGAAATACCGGCATAAAGATTCCTTCATCTGTATAACAAGAGAAATTTCCCAAGGGAAAAAGAAGAAAAAAAAAAAAAAAAAGAAATCAGCAAAGAAGAAAAGTTACAATGCCTTGTGTGGAGTCACTTTGTTCATACAGTTTCATGAACTCCATAAATATGTCAGTATGTCTATGACAGTTTCTGCCCAGTGCTTTCCTTCAAAAAAATTCTATGCTATGTTTAGTGTAAAACTTTAGGATCTTGTTTATAAATCAGATTCTTTAAGATCCACTGATTTACTTAGCAGCGTTTGCTGAACAGAAATCACTGCTTTGTGGCTTTGTACGAAAGAAATGTAATATACATACACATACACGTTGAGAAAGACAAATCTACCTTAAAAGCCAGTATTTACTCACCCCATTCACATGTCATTTGCTTCACATTTGACTTTTTTAATGATCAATAGAATAATGTTCTGTTCTGTAACCTTTTACATTTAACCCTTTGTTACACTTCACTGCTATGCAGAAGTAAATTCAACTCCTCCACCAGAAGTTTGGCACGGAAGAACAGACCATGAGAACTACAGAACTGAATACTGTAGCATCTGTTCCTCTAGATTAAAATCACTGTTTGCATTACTGGACAAATACCTGTTTACACACTGTTTTAAACTGAAACCCTTGATGACAAAATCAAGATTTACTTCAGATGGATTTGTCAGAATCTCGACAAGTGTTAAAGTTTTATGTTTTTCTTCATCTTTAGATTATATTTAAGAAAACAAAGTGTCCTGGGTATCAGCTAGGATGGAGTTCATTGTGTTCACAGAGCGTTGTACAGTGCTGTATTTTGGATTTTTCAGGAAATAGTGGTGGTAACATACCCATGGTTTGATGCTGGGTGATGCTTGCACAGTATGAAACTATTTTCATCTTCTTGTGCTTCCTGCCAGTGAGGGGCTGGTGTTACTCAAGGAAGAGGCAGAGCCAGGACAGTTGAACCAAGCTGCACCAAAGGAGGTGGTGTAGGACTTAACTATAAAACTGAGGGGGAAAGAAAGAAAGAAAGAGATGGGAGAGGTGGTAAAGAGTTAAGATATGTCTTCCCAAGTGTCCTGGGTCTGGCTGGGAAGGATCTGACTTTCTCCACAGCAGCTCGTGCAGTTCTGTGCTCTGCACGAGTCACTAAAGCAGCGGTGACAACATTGAGATGCTTTGGCTGCCTCTGAGCAGGGCTGGCACAGCATCAGGGCTGGCTCCAGCCCAAAGTCTCAGGTTGCAGGTGGGTGAGAGGTGGGGAGGGGACACAGCCACCAGAGCTTTCTCAAATTGACCGAAGGGATTTTTTGTACCCTATGATGTCATGCTCAGCAATAACAGCTGGAAGGAGGTGGGAAAGAAGAACTAAGGACTCTGGTTACGAAAACATTTGTCTTCCAGAGAAATGAGTGCACATCCCAAGGCCCTGCTTCACAAGAAGAGATTGAACTTTGCTGACTGGAAGTACAGAATAACTTTTTTCCTTTCGCTTCCATGCAGCTTTCTTCTTTCATTAAACTGCTCCTGACTCAAACTCACAAGGCGTTTTTTTGTTTTCCTCCTTTTTCCTCCACATTGTTCCCCACCCTTCCCCACCCATGTAACTATGATGCATGACAAGCCCTGCCTTCCAAGAAATGAATATCTGCCTCCAGATGAGATGTGGTGAATGAATTCTTTATTTTGTTTCACTTGCATGTGCAGCTTTTGCTTTATCTATTACTGTCTTTATCTCAGCCCACCACTTTTCTCACTTCCACCCCTTCAACTCCCACCCAGTCCCACTGGGATGCAGAGGAAGGGAATGTCTGCGTGGTGCTGCGCTGCCTGATGGGAAATACAGCAATTGGTGTTTTGCAAACACAAAATTCAGTTACCCATACAATGCTGATTGTTAATTTTTAGAAAGCATATATTTTAAATATAATATATTCTTATATGAGCATACATCACTTTTCTTGTTCATTTGAATTACTCCATGGGGAGGCTTGTATGATGCTGTGTTTTGGAATGTTAATGAAGTTGTAGTCATAACACACCCATGGTTAGGTGCTGAGCAGTGCTTGCACAGAGCCAAGGACTTTTCCGCTTCTCATGCTGCCCTACCAGCAAGGAGGCTGAGCATTTGCTTTCCCAAGAAACCATCACACATGATGAGCCTTGCTCTCCCAGAAGTAATGAACACCTGCCTGCCCAAAGGAAGTAGCAAATGAATTCCTTGTTCTGCTTTACTCACATATGCAGCTTTTTTGCTTTACCTAACAAATTGCCTTTATCTCAACCCACAAGCTTTTGTACTTATGCTTTCCCAACTCTCTCCCCGACCCTGGGTCAGGGGCAGTGAGTGAGCAGCTGTGCGGTGCTGAGCTGCCTGCCAGGGCTAAACCACAACCATTTATTAAACAAATGCATTTTTATTTCCTTTTTTCAGTATCAGGCCCATGTGCCATTTTTTCAAAGAATATCCTGAAAAACTAATTTCATCTTCTTTTGTTTTGTTCAAAACTGTATCTATTTCACTGTTTCACTACTAATTTTTTAATCTGTTTCACATCACAGTAGTCGATGTCTCTCAACCTTAATTGCTACTACTGGACTTCCAATGGTCAGCCCTAGGTAAGACAATAACATGAACCAAAGAATCTACTTGAGTGAAGAGTCCACTTGACTTCTTGCAGAGTAATTTACTGAATTTTTTTATCAGTTGTAATGCTAGCCTTAGTAATCATCCTTCCTGAGCTATTTATACTCTGCTATATTGTCAGAACACAATAAAGAAGAAGCTATTAGCCTTCAAATTCAAAATACACTGGACCTAGAAGTAGATTAGACAATTTCTCAGAATTTTATCTCCTTGTCAGAATTACTGGTTCTTTTAGGAAAGGCCTTGAGGTGAGAAAATGGTGACTCTCCTGACCAAGAGGCAGTGAGGATGTTCTGATTACCTTCACTCTTTGAGGCACTGAAGGCCTGGGAAGAAAGCAAACATATCTCTGCTAAGCATGCTTAAGAAAACATCCACGGTATTCCTTTGGAGAAGTAATTGACTCTTTTCGTTCACAAGAAGATGAAGAAATAATTGTCAGCTTCACAAGTAACATTAATCACCAAGTTACAAATACACTGATTCAGAAGCCTTTCTCTTTGGAGAAAGAGGGAAGCAAGGAGGACAGCTGGAGCAGCACAGCTTCCTTAAGTTTTTATGGCAGCACACAAAAAAAAAAATATTATCTGTCTAGATGCTTAAAAACAGTGTTAGGAAATACCTCTATTAAAACTTCTGGCTACTCTCGAGGGTTAAACCAACAATAAAAATGGAATTGACAAATTTCTATACTTCAGCATAACAGTGGTTTTGCAGTAGCTGTCTATGGAAACTGACAGGAACAAAGGAATACAGATGAAGCAGACCTATACAAAAGCTGAGTTGTTCCATTTTAAATAAATAAAAGTCAATTTATGAGCATGTCCTGGTTTTGGCCAGGGTAAGCAAACAGTTCACATTACAAACTGGTTGAACTCTTCTTTAGCACCACACCAATTATTACTTGGAAACAACAGAATGATCCTGCTACATTTATACTTTTAAGGCTGGGCACGTAAACAGTTTCTGGCTCTGAGTTCCCAGAGAGATATCATGGGGGATGGAACTGAGGGCCCCAGCAGTCCAAAGCTCCGGCAGTTCAGTCTGAGGACAGCTCACTGGTCCTTTTCCAGATACTTCTAATCAGCTGATCCAAATCCACAGAGATGCTGTTCTAGTTTAGATGAATTTTAATATAGCATATAATAATGTATAAAGCACATAAATTGTTCTCACACAGTCTTTTTCTGAATCAATTCTTTAAAGGCTATACATCAAAGAAGTCATTTAGAAAGTGAATATATACAATGAGGGTAATGTTCCTACTCAGCCACTGTGGGATGGGGGAGGAGGCACTGCTTACACAGGCAATGAAAGAAAGAAAGAAAGGAAAGGAGGAAAATTAATAGAGAAAGCCTTGGTACAGTTAAAGCTGTTACACACTTTCTACTACCTAAGCCTCTCTTTGCTTTGCCTTGTATTACCCTTCTGAGGCCTAAAATAGTTGGTTTCAGCTGTGCAAGGGCGTTGCACATCCTGTCTGGGGAGGAGGAAGTTCATGGTGGTAGCAGTTGAGGAGCAGGTCGTCTCAGGAGGATAATGATGCTGATGGTTTCCTTTTCCAAATTCTGAGGGTCCCCACCTGGGGGTACTTTTCCCATGCACTGTTACACCACAATCTCTCTTTGCTGGCCTGCAATCCCATTTTGCGTTTGAACTTCCTATATCTTACTATATCTGTTTGTTACACCTGTTTGGAATCATAATAAAACCGAAGAGCAAGAACCAAATAAATATCTTCGCCTGTATCCCAAGTCTGCACTTCCTTACAAACTACTGGTAAGATCTCCACAGGTCTCCTCTTTCCATCCTCTGTCTCTTCTACTCCACCTTGCATCCTGTGCTCCCACAGTGCTTCTCTGCACTGTGCCTTTCTGTGAGGGTCACAGATACCTTATTCTGCACTAAACAACTACTTGCTACTACTATCTGTAGAAAAATAATGGCTATGCCATATCATTGCACAAGTCAGAGAGAAACTACGCGGTAACCACGTGATCTTTAGAAAACCTGCTTTTGCAGCCAAGGAAATCTAAACAAAGCACCAAGTAGGCAAAGACAAGTTCAGACAAAACCTGACAAGCCCTGAGACTTCACATGATACAGAGCTTGGTAACCGTTCCTAACAGTAGCAAGACTGCATCTACAGGGCCACAGATCTGCCTTGAATTTTATAATTAATATGTGCTTGCCTGAAGTTCAAATAATACATGCACACACAGGGAAACCAAACCATACAGTCTATAAGGAATGCATCCCTAGGACTGTTTTGATGACGCCATCACCCATTTATGTGTTTTTCCTGAAGCCAGCTGGTTGTTTAGGTGGTTTCTTTTCAAAGAAAAAAACCTGCAAGATCAACCTTCTGTTGTCAGCCATCCATAAACGTGGATAAACAGATTTTGAAACCAGCCTGGACACAGAACAGCGGGAAAATGATAAGCAGACTTAGAATCAGGATGAGTTTTATATTCTGTGTTCTGTACAAGTTACAAGCTCAAATAATTTATTATATCTTTTATCATTGCATCTTTCTGCCATACAGATTTCTAAGAAAAAACAAGGACATCAGTAAAATGTCTGGAGAGAATAGAGCTTACCAAAAATCAGTCCTTAAGACAATCAAAGACACAATTCAACATGCTTTGGGTACCACAACCACTAGAAAGGAACTGCTCAAGGCTTTCAAACTGTCAAACAAATGGAAAGGTAAAAATCCTGAGGTAGGACATTTTGCTCCTCCATGCCAGAAACCTGAAATTAGATTAGTCTCATAAATGAGAATACCATTTCTTTAATTCCATTCATCCCATTCATTAATATTAAATTTCTGTACAAATTGTGAAACAGTATAGAACTGATCCAAACCAGGCACAGACAACCAATTGCACTTCTGAACCAATTATAAGGAGTCTATGCTGCCTTCCTGCACGTTATGCCTGGCACAGGAATACAGAAAGTGCAGAACCCATCCAGCATAAACACAGAATGATGAGGACAGTTCACATGATCCTGCATAAAGCCTAGCAGACCTGTGTCAATGTTTTACAAGAATTTTACCACCTCTCAGATAACTATAGGATTGTTGATACACATCCTGGTTTCAGCTGGGACAGAGTTCATTTGCTTCGCAGTGTAGTAGCATGATGCTATGTTTTGGCTTTAGACTTGGCTTTATGACTAGAAGTCATAAAACGACCAAACTACTTCAGTTTCCTACAGATATGCAGAAATTATTCTTAGGAAGGTAATTCTGTTTGACAGCTCCTCATTCAGTAGGTAAATAAACACTAACATGAGGCACAATGAAACTCTACTTCCTTGCAAGATAAGCTTTCATAAAGGCTGTGACTTCATCAGGAGTCTCCAGATCAGTCCACCCAGTAGCTACTAGGAGCGGAGATCACCATTATACTGATGATGACAAAATCTGAAAAGCCTGAGATCCCACTGTGTACGTAACTTCACTGATAGTAGGGAAGATGAGAACGGACTGTGACACTTCTCCAACATTTAACGCTATCACAGTCAATGAAGAATATGACCCGACAGGGTTGTGTTCTGGTGGACACATCCAGGCAGACCCAGGCACAAGATGAGCATTCTCAAATGTTCCTGTTACTTTCTTTCCCTTAACACAGCCTGAAGCCTACCTCAAGCTCATGAGACCACAAGTTTCTACATGCAGCTGGTAAGTGTAGATTCAAGTCTACATGCAGGCCTGCCATCAGTGAGCTGTGCAAACACATCTTTGGAGAAACTTTTTGGCCAGAAATCAGTAACAGAGTAAACGATAAAGGAATAACCTATATTCTCTTTGACACATTGACTGTAGGGTCAAGGTCTTGATCCCATCTTCCACCATATGACAGTCATTCAAAGCAATGCCAATCTGCAACTTAAAAAGACAGCATAGTACATCCTCATTAGACCATGGACACGTGACTGAGGGATATCCACTACTGGGTACAGGGGGAGATGACTGCAAGAACAACTGACCAGAAAACTGTGGACTTCTGTCAACACCAGCAGATCCTTCCAGGTGACACGTTCAAGTTGTTCTACCACATTAAATCTAAAGAATACAGATTCCTGATAAAATAATCTTAGAGGTTTAGAAATCTACATCTTGGAAGAGCTGGAAAAAGGCTGAACTTTTTCATTTGATAGACACTGAATAGTAATAATGACAAAAATTAATTTCTTGCTTTACTAGCATTTGTAAAACTACAGCCTGCGCAGGCATTCAATAACCAGTGTGTATGATATGAAAGGTTTTAAGTCATACAGAAACCCCAAGAAGAGTACCAACTAACACCCAAGACATTTGTCGAATGCATTTCTCATAGACAAAATACTACACATCTTACGAGGTGCATCGCTCCCAAAGGCTGCCTCCAGCCCCCACACCAAATGAGGCTGACTTGCACAACATGAAGTAGTGCAATCCCACCTGCGGAGTACTGACACCCAGCTAGTTTGGTCACACAGACAGCATAGGCATGCCAGCCACAATGACTTAGGAAATGGCAACAGACGAACCACAACAAAACGCCAGTAGAAGCT
Source organism: Odontophorus gujanensis (assembly GCA_013399175.1). Classification (NCBI taxonomy): domain Eukaryota; kingdom Metazoa; phylum Chordata; class Aves; order Galliformes; family Odontophoridae; genus Odontophorus; species Odontophorus gujanensis. The sequence goes on along the minus strand of VXAB01007355.1, from coordinate 234,702 downwards.
GTATCCTCAATGAAAAATAATAAACAAAAACAAGCAACAAAAAACACCACAGAGGTAAAAGTATTGACTAGAGTGAGGAATTGATTTGTGGCACAGTCGAACATGGAACCTAACACCTTGCTCTGCTTCACCTGCACACCAAACTACAGCACATGTACAAACTGAGAGAAGTTCCCATACTTACTATAATCAATACAAATATATATATATACACACAGAAGACTAATGATCAACAGATAACTACTGATGTAAAACAGCAATCAAACTGGCTCTACAACTCTGATGATATCAAGGGAAAATTAACGACATGACTCAAACTATTTTTAAAGCATTTTGCTGTATATGTCTGAAAATACACAGCTGCTAATTCTGAAAGAATTTTCAGCATTTGCTGAACTTTGCACGCTTGACTCTCACTGTATTTCACAATCTTGTTTAACCTTACATCTCCAGAGCTTTATCCTCAGAATGTTTTTACAGATGAATCACAACCATGTGTTACTGGTTAATCTCTGTCCCAATCATTTCACGCTCAGACCAGAAGCACGATTTTGCAATCAAAACCTGTCACTGTAGCACATCAAGAAGGGAATCACCTCGGAAATTCCTAACCCACATCTGACATCAAGAGTTATCAGGATGAGAAAATATTTTGTCTTTTTTTTCCCCCTTGTTTAAGATGTGGCTTTTGAAAATATGTCAAAGATACACACAAAGAAATTAACACGTAAACAATGTCCTAAGGTAAGTTATAAGACAAGTAACTAATCTCAGACACGATCATCTATGTCATACACCCACAGTTATTAACTATTTGATAGATTTTTAGATCACCATAAAAGTTAGGCTTGAAGAAGATGCTGCAGGTTGACACAGACAGCTCTTGGAATCAAAAATACTGCCTTTAGATAAGAACTGGGTCAAAAGCAGCATTAAGAATTCTGGCACCTGTAATTTTGATAGATTATCTGAAGAAGCTAAAGTAATGCTAGGGGTCATGCTTGCTTTAACACCTGTCAACATGCCTTCTGTGCAAGCATGGGCTCTGTACCTGCTGCAGGTAAACTCTGTGGAGATGGGCTGAACATCAGCACAATCCCATCTAAGCTACTGCCAGCTTCAGCATTCCTAATTCAATCTTACTGCATTTGTCACGATCTCAGCTTTTGTTTTTAATGATAAAACACTAAAACATACTTAGTAAATATACTCAGTATATTCCCTTAGTTAAAACAAACAAACAAAACAACAACAACAAAAAAAAAAAACACAAACAAAAAAAAACAAAAACAGAAAAACCAACCCTTAGTAAGTATACTAAGGGAAGAGAGGGAGCAGTCTGACTGAAGTCCCGATCCCTCAATGTCTGTCCTCACAGAAGCAGCGCTAACAGCAGTAACTCCCAGGCAACCACAGCAGAAAATGGAGCAGCGTGGCACAAACTTTGCCTCGTTTCCCATCAGGAAATAACATCGACAGCTGAAGTTATCCGCCAGAAGCTGCCAGTTCTGCTGCCGAGAGGAGCCACCGCTCCTCAGCCGCTGGGGCATATTTAGAGACGGGAAAACGAGAGAAAGCACAAACGCAAAAATTCACACCCCCTCCAAAAAAAAATATAGTTCCAGACCGCTAACAGAAATGTCTCTGCGTTTCACAGAGAGAGCATTAGATCTGAAATCCCGGTAAACAAAGCGGGGCCAAAGGAACGTGGAGGAGCAGAACTGCACACAGCGTTACGGATCGGCATTTTGAGCAGCAGCGCTCGGGCAGAACGTGACGAGGCGGCGCGCCAGGTTTCCTAAGAGTTTTGCAAGACAGCCTTCAAAATATATTCAAGGATTACTCCGGATAGGAGTTTTGTTTTTTTTTTTTTCCCCTTCCCCTCCCGCGGCACTTGGGACAGCTGCAGAAGTTAAACGCCTGCTGTAGAGCCCGGGCGGGGAGCAGAGCTCCGGCGGCCGCGGGGCTGCACCGCGCCTCCGCGAGAGGGAAACCGCTGCCCGCGCCGGCACCGCCTCACCTGCAGGACACCGACAGCTCCACCTTGGTGGCCGGGATGCTGGAGCTGAGCACGTTAAAATCCCCCACGGACGCCATGCTGGGGAACCCACCGCTCCCGCCCAGCTTCTGCTGCCCCGCCGGCTTCTCCAGCCCGAACATGAGGCAGCACGGAGGGCGGCCGGCACTGAAGAAGGGAGGGACGGAGGGGAGGAGGCACGCTGACCGCGCGCAGAGTCCCGAGCGCTGCGCTGCGCTCCGCCGACTGAAGAGCGGAGCGCTGACGTCACCGCGAGCGGGAGCCGGCTGCCTGCCGCCCGCCTGCCCCTCACGCCGACGCGCCCGTCCCGTCCCGTCCCGCAGCCGCTGGCCGCCCGCCCTCCCGGTCCGCCAGTGAGAGGGTCACCGCGCCGCAACAGCCGGCTCCTCCGCTCGCCGGAGCCCGTTGCCTGCTCGAACTCGTGGTTCAGGAAGCCCAAGCAACTTATGAGGAAAGGCGAAGCGCTGCCCTACGAGGAACGCCCGCTCCCTCCGAGCGCGCCATGCCGCGCCGCCAGGGGGCGCGTCCCTGCCCGGCGCTGCCCCTCAGCGCCCCGCTGAGGGCCCCCTGTTCCCTCTGCCCAACAACGAGCGCTGCGCGGCACCGGAGCACAACGATGCTGTGTTTCTGCCTTGGCCGTTGTATACACTGACATGTGAACGTCATCTTCTTATGCCTTCGTTAAAAACGACTGATTCAGCCATTCTGAATCTGTTTAAAATAATTCACGGTAATCGTAGAAGTTCCGTTGCCTTCTATCTCACATCATGTTGTGTTTGATTTGCTTCCGTTTCACGGTACGGAAGGGGCTCCAAACACTTGTATCTCATGGTGCTTCTATGGAAAGAAAGTGGTGTCATCTCCGCCTCAAATGGGAGACTAAGGCACAGGCAAGGGAAATCCTGTGTTGCAGTTGCCTGTATTTACACAACAGGACTGCTTGTGTTGTAATTAATTAAATACATCATATTTACACAACATGATTACAACCTCTGCAGCTACACAGTGTGTAAGTCAGGTCAAAGATCATGGGATATCAGCCCAAACCCTGTACAAATGTCTTCTACCTTGGCTGCTTGTGGCTGCACACACATAGAACCAAGGGGAGTTTTGTGTTTAGTTGTTTTTTTTATTATTATTATTATTATTTTTTTTTTTTTTTTTCAGTAAAAGACAAGGGTTACTCTGAAGCCACAAATATGGTTTTCCCTCTGTAGTCAGCTCTTATGAGGCTGCACCTCCAGTGCTGTGTTCAACTGTGGGCCTCTCACTACAAGAAAGACACTGAGGCCCTGAAGTGTGTCCAGAGAAGGGCAGTGGGGCTGTGAATACATATCAAAAAACTATTAAAGGAAATCTTGACCTTAGGCACCTTCTCAGCTCCTAGCCAACAGACCGAACAATGAGCAAAGAAAGCAGTAACGCGGTCCTGTTCACAGGGCACATCTGGTGGCAGAAACTTAAGGAAGATAGCACAGACATCTCTTATTCAAAAACTTCCAACTTCACACCCTGCTTAATCTTCTGCTTTTTTTGCTTTCAGGAATGTGTGAGCTGAATTTGATTTCTTCCTCTTCCTTCTCTTGCTCATTTGTGGAACACAAAGCATTGCTCATCAGGTACCGCCATGGTATTTCCTCTCAAATCAGTCTGCTTGAGGTATTCAGTGCAGAAAAGAAGCTACACACTTTCGCTGGTATGCTAGGTGTGTCTGCAGTCAGCCATGCCAGCAAGCTGAAAGACAAAACTGCCAGTAAACAAAGCAAATTTAGTTCGCTCTTACCTTTTTCAATACAGTGGTGTGAAGGGATGGGTGAAGGATTGCTGATACCTTGAGAGACTAATGCCAAATAGGAACAGGGTGCCAGGTGACTAAGATCTAAAGAACAGTTCTCAAAAATCCTTTAAACTCCTTTTCAGCTTTATAATACCATTACTCCCTATTTCATAATCTACTGTAAACATCTCAAGCAGGGGAGCTCACAGGGCAAGGCATGAATAACTTTAAAAACATGAATAGATATTATATAGATACAATATATTGCTATACATTATATAACTATTTGCACAGATAACTTAAATGTATATCATGTAAGTGTAATGTGACCTTATGTTCTTCCCTGCTAAGCCATTGTAGATCACTGCTGAAGACAAAATAGGAGGTTAAAATGAAGGCTTTCTTTGATTGTGTTATATTTTTATGTTATCTGATTTTAATGTCCTATTTTGCTTACAAAAATGTAAATAATTGATTCCATAAATAGAGCATTGTGTGAAAATAATGGGGGAGCTAGGATAATTCATGTCATCAATATTGCTTGGGACAGATCCATGTTCTCTCATTGCATTTACCAAGGCACAGATATTTTGCTTTCTAATGTTTCTGCTTCAAGGAAGAACATAGTTCTCAAGCACTGAGAATGATTTCTGTGGGAAGGTTCAAAACCAAAAACTAAGCAAGAGGCAGTTAAAGGAAAAGCACCAGTGTGGCTAAATACGCGTTATTTTAATCCAGAGAGGCACCTTGCTTTTGCTCATTCTTAACTGCTAATCTTAAATGTCAGTGAGGTCTGGTGACAATGTCTACAGATTAGGACTCTATCTGGAATCTACATACAAAATAGCTACCAGATTACAGTGCAAAAGAAACAGCCGGGCTGTTTGTTGTATATACTATGCTGTCATTTTAATAATATTATTGATTCTGAACATTTTGGTGTAGAAAGCAGAACATTTTCCTCTCTTTTGTAATCATCAACTTGTTATTGTCGGCCATTGCTAATTATCAGACAGCCACGTATCTTGTTTCAATACATGCAACCTAATTTTAGCAGTGAGGGACTTACTTGAGGTAATTACAGGATGAACAAGCTACAGATTCCGAAATAACTCTAATGTGTAACACTGAATTACTGCTTTAGGGCATTGCTGTTTCCAGGTTTCAGCACTGTAACTGAATCCAAATGCCACAAGATGTAAACACTGATTACTCCCCACTACTTCATCATTCTGCCTTGGAGATCCTTAATTTGACATCTCAAGAAAAGTTCTATCATTTAATATTCACAACCCTAAAAAAAACCACACACAAAATCAACATAAGTCATTCTGTAGAAAGTTAAGGAACTCAGAATGGCATTTTTCCTTCTGCAGATTTGAAACAATATGAGGAAGAGCTTAGAAATGAGCTTCAGCATTACTGGAGCAAAACGACTGCCATTCTAACATACCACTTGCAAACAACCAAAATTGTAAGTCTGAGTTTATGATAAAAATGTGTATTCCCTGGATCTTCTTCAAGTATTTGTTGAGTAATTCTTCTGATCAACATCCTATAAACACCAAGTTTTTGTTGTTGCTGCCGTCAAACTCATTCAAGAGGTGAAAAAAGGCAGTGAATTTAGGCTTAGCTTGGTCCTTTCTGATAACTGAACAAAACACTGAAACAATGGTGATATCCTAATATAAAATGCAGTTTGAGGACAGTTACATCCTTCTTTCCTGGCTTTAATTCCTATGCTTAGCTTTCTCTTTCTTTATTGACATTGGTTATTTTAGTGCATTGAGCAAAGACAAGACATATAGCATTGAACCATCAGAAAATACCAGGGCTGAATCCAGACCACAGGCTTTAAAAACCATCCATAATGCGACATGTTAATCATTCTTCTAGCATGAATTATCTTCTGTAATTGCATAATTTTTACTCTGCTTTTAAAACATAACAATACTGATGAAACTCTGTTTCTGTAACACTGAAGTCTAAAGGAGGTGCCTAACTTAGGGATTAGGTGAAAGGAAGAAATCTCCACTGTTTCAAGAATTTCACTTTAAATACTAATTTTTTAATGGGCCACATTCCACAGATGCCGAGGAGAGCATATTCATTAGTAAAAAATATCTAGGCCTGTGTAACAAAGCCTTTGAAATACATCCCTGCTGTCTGCAGGTGAAAGGATCATCATGGCGTTAGCATGAGCAAGTTCATGAGTCATCAGTGTGAAGACAGCTAATGATTTCCCCATCTCTCTATGATGACAAAGTTAGCACAGCATTTGTTTGTTTACCTCTGGACTGATTCCATTACTTTTATCTTTTTTTGTTATACTTACTTACACCAGAGCTGAGAATATTCACAGCAATTGGCTATCACAGCACCTTCAGCATCAGATGAAGTTTTCTTGGATTATTTCAAGCTTGTTTCTAGTTTGATGAAGGTCAGAAGAGAAAGGTCATAATCAATGGTAAAGCTATATATCACAGAATCACAGAACCATAGTTTCATTTAGATTGGAAAGGACCTTCAAGATCATCAAGCCCAACCATCCATGTAACACAAGTCCACCAGTAAACCACATCCCTAAGCACCTCATCCATATGTCTCTTAAATACCTGCAGGAATGGGGAATCCACACATCCTTGGGCAGCTGACTCCAGTGCTTGACCATCTACTCTGTGAATAAGTTCATCCTGATATCCAGTCCAAAGCTCCTTCTTTCCACATCCTGAGGAAAGCATTCTTCCATAGAATTAGCACAGTTATGCTAGGTTAAATAGCAGTAACAACAGTTCCTGTCACAGTTTTCAGTCTGTTACAAAGCTCTTCAAAAGGGCAAGGTCCTCCGAAGCACTCTCACAGTTGTCTAGAAGTTGTATAATCCATTTCATGTCTTTCATTTGATATTGTGTAGTAAAGTCTCTCTGTATTTGAATTTTAGATCTAGAAAACCCATTTTCTGGATCTCACGGTGAAGTGTGCACTATGCATCTCAAGTTCTAATAATGTGTTTTGGAGTATTTTTATTACTAGTATTTAGTAGCCAATGAGGTCAGGTTTCTGTTTAGATTTCAACATAAAGAATAAGGAATCATACTGATTAAGCCTTTTTGAATAAAAAAACTATATTGATACACAGTGAAATTAGCCACGTGTTGAGCTAATTTTGTTTGTGGACAAGTTGCCAGAAACATGTAAGGATGTGTTTTAAGTCATTTTTCAAGAAAGACAGCTCATCACTATCTCATGGCAGCAGAAATTTTAAGGTGCTCCTAAAGCAAGTGTTATTTAGTGTGGCAGCAAGAATAGTGACAGAAGGATTGTCTGTATGCAGATTGTCTTGAAAAGTTTAAATAATAGTCAAAGGCTTTCCTTTCAATAAAATCAGGCAGTGCCAAAATGAAACCTCAGTATATTTATCACACGATCATTTGAGCACTGAAACTGACTTGACTCTAGAAGAGGAGATCTGCTTCTTCCTCTTTGGTGTTCTTTCTTCACAGACTACCCTTGAAAGACCCAAATTCTTTTTTTCCATCCTTCCCTACCTTGCCGTCTCACTTCTAAACCTTTCATATTTCAAAGAAATATCAGCTGAATTTGCAGAATATATGTGAGCACTACAGATCTTCTAGTGATAATTTACTTTGTAATTTTTTCTCTGCCTAATCTCTACTCACATTTTTCCCTCAGATTGTTCCCAGGGTATTCATAAAATCACTGCCACTATTAGGAAACACAACTTTGGAGGCAAAGCCCTTGTATACAATAATTGCTTTGAGAATTAACTTATTCAAAAGAAATTAGCACACTTAACCTCTACAGCTAACCAGTATGCCCTCCAGTTATTTTATTCACTGGAGCTAAAGACAAATGCAGACATGTTTAGAAAATAAATAAATAATTTCAAAAAGTCACTATAGTGATTCTGATCCCAGAAGCAGCAATACCCAAAGTGCTACGTTAGAACTTCAGTCAGGTTGTGCCTTTTATTAATAGTGCACAGAACTTCATGTATTTCCTAACACCATTGGTGAGACTTCACACTGAAGAAAACAGTATCTCTACCAAAGTCAGCACAAATTGTATCTTTGAGTATAGACTCTGCTTCAGATTTCATCAGGGAGCGCTAGCTGCTGGTCTATTACCTACTTGCAGATATTCAGGCAGATGTGTGCACAGTGAGGGTAATAACCTGGTCCAGTCTCTATCCACTGCGTATCAGTACTCACACCCAAACATACAGTCTGGGTTATGTATCAATCACACATTATTTCTGCTTCTCAGTCAGGATAGCAGTTTGTTTTCTAAATAGAGTAAAAAGCAAAACCAAACATTTATGTCAATTGCTTTGTAACAGTTTTTCTCATGAATTTTGTCTTGTAAACCAACATAGCGAAATCTTAAAAATACCTGCCACCCCACTGGCTCGTGCAGTATTTATTGCTTCCTCGTTTCAAAAAAAAGTCATGCTTTTTGTTTGTATTTTTTCAAGGATAAATGGAATTGAAGCGTGTTGCCAAGTCCCTCCATGTACTATTTTTCATTTAGCATTAAATATCTGTCCCAAATTCAACTTGAAATTTTTATGGTAATTTTATGTTTATTACCTCATTCTCTTATTATTTTCTTCCCAAGATAAAACTTTTTTTTTTTTTTTTTTTTTTTTTTTTGATCAGTGGGGAAATAACAAACAACATATGCAATTTTTGCATAAATAGAACATTACCCGCTACTTTCTTAGAGGAAAACATCACAGCTCCTTGAGGTTCTTTGTCATATTTGATAGTCCACTGTTAGACATGGAATCAGAAAGCTCACACCTCTCCCACACTATGGGATGCTATCATCTGTTGCCTGAGAAGGGAAGAAATTGTGTTAGGAAAGATTTTACAATACTAACGAATGGTCAAAAGGACAATGTGACTTACAGTAATTTCTTTCAGCAACTCACTGAAATATCTGGAGAGAAAATAAGTGAGAACTTCAAAGAGTTGTTTCTCCTTCTTGCACTGATACCAAAGAAACATCTAAGATGGGCAAAATGAAATTTTTTATAATATCATTTATTTTCCATTGCCATTTACTCCATCTTCCATCAATTATATTATTTTCCATGACATTAAAGTACCTAAAACAAACACCTGTCAGCTTGGGGACTGACTTTTGAAAACACTGTCCATCAGAGTTTCCTCATTTCATGGCAATGTTTAAGCAATTAGGGTTTTAATGAGGCTGAAAATCTGTAGCTCAAATAGTGTAATGGGTTTGACTATCTTCCAGAACAACTATGGCATTAATGTAGGAATGCAATTAAGCATACGCTTAAAATTCATGACTGTGATGTTGGGCAGTTGCAGTCTTCCCAACTAAAGTAATGTGTAAGCCCACATGTAAAATTTTCTGAGTTTGATTTCTTTTACTATTTCTTTTCCTGTATGAAGAGTAACAATTTTATATTTCTGTTTCTATTATCTCAAAGTATTTGTTCACAAATTATTCGAATGAGCCCTGATGCATTACTTGTTTTCTGTTTCAAAGTATCACTTAAATTTGCACAGTGTTTTTTAAAAGGGAGGTAAATTAGATACTATTACGTAACAGAATACAAAATATGAAACAGTGCTATAGTTCAGACTGTCCTGTTGACTGTCACACCTTCTAATTCTGTATCTGCAATAAATGAGAAACTTTTGTTTCCCTTCTTTTCAGAAAGACCGCCTTCAGGTAAAAATATGCCTCTTTTTGAAGTGATGTCATACACATCATTTATCTAACAGTGGAATAAACATTCACCCCCAAAAATAAATAACTCATTAGTACGGGGCAATTGCCAGATACCAGCAATACACATCCCAGATTCACAGTAGCAAGGATTCCATGAAAATTATGACTATTTAAGTAACTGTAGTACAGTTGTGGGAAAGCTACTCTGCAAAAAGATGCTGTCCAGCTGCCAGGGTAACCAGCTGAGGCAGTGACATCACGAACACTTCTTTTCTTTGTGAAAAAATGCAAAGCAAAAATAACTGGCCAAATGTAAAATATTCACATGGATTGCATTATTAATTTTGCTCAGAGCAACACTGAAAGCTCCGTAAAATAAAACTATATATATAATTTATTTGAATAGTAGTCACTTGTTTCATATTTATGTATTAGATACATGTATCTGAAATCAACTATAAACACTGAAAATGAAGTTTTTGAATTCTAAAGGTCTAAAAATGTAAATGAATGTTACTTTGTATGATTAAGAAGAAAATTAGAAAAAGATTCATTCTTAAATGTATTGGATGTATAAATCATTGCAGTAAATTAAAATTGTAGGTCAAATTCATCCTTATAGGAACTCAGCAGAACAGAAACAGACAATGAATTAATTAACCTTCATGAATTTAACAGATGCTTCAGTACAAATTAATATTTTACTTTGAATTTTAACTTCAGGTGCTTAGTCCTTTACATTTTTTCTGGTAGATTTTCATTATGATACAGTTAGCACAGATGCGTAATTATATGTAGTATGTTTGGAAGGAGACTAATTACAAGCAGTACTTTTATTTATATATTTCCTAAGAAAGGTAAACAACTCTTCAAAAGGTCAAGACATTTTAAAGTTTGTATTTCTAAAACGTTTTTATTTTTAAAAGCCCTTTTAAATAACATTATTCATGCTTCAGTATTAATTTTTATAAAGAGCAAGCTTGAGTTCCTAATACGAGGAAATTCTTCGCACATAACATCTGAAGATGTACTAGTCATTGACTTATAATGGCACAGAATGGATTGGGTTGGAACAGACCTTAGAACCCACCCAGTCCTAACTCCCTGCTGTGGTTTGGGTTGCCACCCACCAGCTCAGACTGCCCAGGGCCCCATCCAACCCGGCCTCTGCAGCTCCACTATGAGGCACCCACAGCTTCTCTGGGCAGCTGTACCAGCGCCTCAATGCTCACTGAGAAAATAATTTCCCCCTAACGCCTAACCAAAATCTCTCCTCTCCTAGCTTAAAACCATTCCACTTTGTCCTATCACTATCAGACTGTGAAAAAAGTTGGTCTCCCATCTGTTTATAAACGTCCTGTTAAAGTACTTAAAGTCACAGTGATGTCAGTAACATCAAATTTGCATTCTACATGACCTTCCCTTGCGTTAGCATTGGCCACTAAGCCTCACTCACCACAGAAACTCAGTATGGCAAGGGAATTTTAGGAGCATTGCTTCAAAACTTAGCATCCCTTTAAAAATAAATAAATAAATAAATCTAAGTATTCTATGATTCTAACACATAGCTGTTCTGACCCTAATCTGTACTCAGCCTTAAATTAACAATCCTTTCTACTAGAGAATCTAAATGATGCCAGTTCATTATTCTTCGTTATTATCTAAAGTTTAATCCGACCTTTAAAACTCAGTTTTTTCCTTACTGTTGTAGATTTGTGTCCAAATTTAAAACAAATCTGAAACATAGCTTTACGTCAAGAGGCCATCTCAGCATGGCAGCCAGCTTAGCAGGGAATTCACTATTTCCTGTTATCCGAGGAGTGGCAACCTGCTGGTTTTATCACAGAATTATGGGCCGTTTAGGTTGGAAGTGACCTCTGCATTTCATCCAGTCCAGCCTCCTGCTCTCAGCACACAGCCACTGCTTGCCTCTGAAAGCAGCTGGATTTCTCAGCACAACTGTGTGACATGTGAGATGTGAATTTGAGTATTTCTTATAAGCTGATTCTAAGCGGCCGCCTTTTCCAGGTGTCTGTGTGCTCCATTTAAGAAGTGTGGACTTCTAGCACATGCTTTTAAACCCTCTTTAGGGACAGAATCCTACCATGTATGCACTTCAATAATTAAGTTTTAGGTGCCGAAGTTCTGGATTTGGTACCTAAAGATCTGTCCTGACTAAAATAGTGTGAAACAACTAGATCACAGCAGAGAGCTGAAGAAACCAGCATGCAGTTATTATTAGTAATTCTCTGAATTCCCTTTGTGCTCTGCTCTGTCTTAGCACTGAAATCGTTCCTGCCTCAAAGGGATTAAATTAGGCTAAGGTTCAACATGTGAATTTTAAAGATAACTGAGGAGGATGGGCAACAGAGAGTGCACAGAAAACAAATAACACCAGATAATTACTTCTGTTGATAAGATCAGCAAACAGGGACAATGCAAAGTAATTTGTCTAGATTTTACTAAGGCGATTGATATAATTTCTCATCAAATGATATGTTGATTAAAAAGTAGCACTATACAAAATGAACGCAGCACATGCTAAAAAGATTTTAACTCAGAAAATAATGCTAAAGAGTATTTATAATGACATGGTTTGGGGTCAGTTCTGTTCAATGCATTTCTCATTTACTGGGAAACTCTGCAGATACAACATAATGGAGACCATTAGTAAGGAAAGTAAGTAATCCTATCAAGTGATTGTTCTATCAAGTGATTGGGATTTTATGATAAAACAGGCTCCCAAGAGTAACCATGTAGTGTAACTGAATGCAAACACATTCCTCTAGGACTCAAAGGTACAGATTACGCATGTAACATGCAGAGCTCTGTTTTGCAGAGCAGAATTTCATTTGTGGAGGTGGAGACTGCAGCTGAAATGAATGTATAGTGTGGTAGAGAAGGAGAAGGTGAGTGCAGCCCCAAGCAGTTAAGATGGGGAAATGTTCCCCCTTGATTAACAATGTTTTGCACACACTAGTTTTAATACTAGAAAGTTTTAAAGGACTGAGAGAGAAATAATTTGCAGCAAGCAAAACACTGGTTACACATCAGCCACAGCCCTCCTCCTTTAGCCCTTCCCACTTCTCTCCGTATAATCCACCTGATCACAGTGCTTGAGCTGGTGCCTTCAAAGACAGCGTAGCTGGTGCCGTGCTAGCTTGCACTGTCACCCGCCAGAAAGGTCTTCATAGTGTCATCTCTTTCTTTTGGGAGAAACCATAAAGAACCTCATCCCCTGCACTTTGTGCAGTTGGTTGCTGCTCTGCCAGCTGTGCTCTGCCAGATGTGCTCCAGCTGTACTGTGTGCAGGATGCTCCTCCCTGCCACCAGCTGGCACAGCAGCTCCATCAGCAATGCGCTGCTCTGGTGCCTCTCTGGATTATTTCACAGAACATTCCCTGAAGTGTCTCAGCTCTTAGGAAAGGCTCAGCGGTGCACGGGGATGTGATAAAGTCATTGCCACCGAGAGGAGAGTCCTCAATTACTGCCTTAAGTGAAAGCTTCAATTCCTCTCCTTGGGTTTCTGTCAAATCTCCCTCTTAAGCAATTTACCATAAATGTGGAGAATTGCCCAGGCTTTTCTTTTCCCAGTGCCTTAGCTGGTTTTAAAGGAAATTCTCTAAATATCACAAAATACTTTGGAATTTTAAATCTGTTAACTCATGACATGTCTGTCATAGTCATCAGCTCCTGTTGTCCCAGAGGGGCCCAGGATGGGTGTATCTTGTGCAAAATCCTGCTGCTCCCTAGGATGGCCACACTGCTTTTCACAGCTTCAGGCTTATCCAAGCACTATGACAGGTAATGTGTCCTTGTGTATGTATTTTTTCTCACGTGAAGTATTATCTCTGCAAGAAACACACCCAGATAGATGGTTTTCCTGCAGCTTCGAGGAAATAGCTAAAACTTCAGAGTTTTCCTGTGTGTTGCATTCACTGCAGGACTAAAGCAACAGGGAAAGAGCAACCATGTTAGGCTGCATCAGTAAGACTGATCACTTGACTATTTTTGTCTGGTTGTCAGAGCAAGATTAAGGAGCCAGTTAGCCCACAAAACATTATGGCTGACCTTTAATCTGCACCCTGCAGATCCCTCCCTGTCTTAAGAAGTCTTTAGGTGAACCAAAGCAGGAGACAGGAATTGCTGTCATCCATCCAGGATATGAGACCCTCCCAAATGTAGCATTTTTATGATTTGCCTAGCTCTTCTCCAGATCACTTTTACTTGGCAAATTCCTTTCAAAGGAAACTTCACAAGACAGACATCACTCTACTAGTGTCATGTTACGTGTTTTTACACATTAGGTTCCCAAAACCAGGCATGGCTGGAAGCAGATCCATGGCTGGATGCAGAGCAGAGGGAAAACGACCACACTGCAGCTCTGCAGCCACAGTGCTGTTCTCAAAGAGCTAGTGGGAAAACTGCAGATCCCTGTCCTGCCTCATAGACAGCCTCAACAACACTTTGTCTACTCCTTGCATTCATCATTTCCCTCCCCAACTGTGGAGGATACTGTTATGGATAGCATAAGCTATTCTGTTCTTGTTGTTGCTGTTTCACTGTTGTGATTTCCTTTATTTTTCTATGCATTTCATAATGAAATATGCTATGTGGGACTCTATGGGCCACTTACCTGCTTTGAAAAGCTGATTCACCTGGAAACTTCCAGGGAGGGGCTCCTGGAAGCAGAGCACCATCTCAGGAAGCAGCCCTCCACCTGCTCTCAGGATCCATCTAAGGAAGAACAGTTTGGATTGTCAGTCCAACTGCAGCCTGGTGCCCGACGACCTGAACAGCTGCCACTGGGAAGCAGGCAAAACCCAACGGATGGAAGTCATCCTGTGTAGGGTTAGTCTAGAGAGCAGCTGTGTGCCTGGGACTATCATAACCAGCAAATGCTAGCAGTGGCATCTTTTATGCAGGAAGAATCTCACTCTCTGTATCTATATTTCCTGTGTTCAAAGAGACCACAGAAATTATAGTACATACCAATAAGCTCATAGCAGTTTCTAGTCCTAAGTGGTGCAAAACAAATAGCATTAAGAAAAGCAACTGTAATAGGTTTGACTTGTTAAACACATACAAGCATTTGTTGCGTAGGAACTAAACATAAAAGTCATTGTAACTATGTCAGTGATAATAGCAACTTCATGGAAGATTAATTTTTTACTATCTCTAAATTAGCATCTTCTATTTTCTAGAGGTAGAAAAAGAAGAAAGCACAGGGAAATCATTTGTGCTTGAAGGGGTGGATTTTGAGATCTACTTCTTATAAGATAATTATTGCTTTTTAAGGTTCAGCAGGAGATATACTTATCCTGCTTAATGATGGCCTTATTAAGAACGCAGAGCCAGATAAACAACACTGTCTTGTCTCACAGGATGTACAGCTAGAGGGTGCAATCTGGAGCAGCAAAAGAAGAAACAGCATTGTAGGCAAAAGTTAGAGATAAACTGCTCTGCTTGAAGGCTGAATACGGTAAAACAAAGGGCTGCTAAAGAGCATCTGAAGTAGGTTAGTGAAAATATGTCACCAGTACCTGTAACACATGCAGTAGTGTATATTTTACAAACCTGTGAGCATTGTTGAAGCAAAAATTAAGTCATGTTTAAAAGGATGTTCGCAAGGCAGTATCTCAGTACTTGCTGATTTGACCTCTGCACCTGAAAACAAAGTGCAGTAATGGTATAATAGATATAATATTAGGAGTCATAAAAGTTGATTTGCTATCCCAGAGAAATAAGCATTAGTAAGCTAAGCTAATAAAGTAGAAGGAGGAACACTATGTGAAGCCAGAGTATGTAGTACTCTATTTGAAGCTCTGGGCTCTCCTCACCTCTCCTGTAATGGGGCTGAAAGTTGTTCCGATTTCGGAGATGAGTTTTCAGAGGGGAAAAGGGCAATGCATTTTGCTAGTCCTTCCTAATGGATGAGGAGGAGCTCAAACAAAAACAAGAAACCCAAACTTCCCTGTAAATATTTTTTTCAGATTTCTTCCACACCCTCTTCCATCATTTTTATTAATTTATAGGGAAAACTGTGGACTGAATTTTTCAAGTTTGATGAACTGCTGAGCTCAATTTAGCCTCAAGCTGATGTTTGCCTTTGAAATCAATACAGTGCAACAGGAGCAAATTGGAGCATTGAGGCTCGGGGCTGAAGAGGCCCATATCCACCCCATATGCTTCACGGCTGATCTACTTCCCTGTAGCCTGAATACTCTGTGAGAGCTGCACTGCACTGAGTGCTATCCTGGAACACCTGCTCTGGTTGAGCTTCGTGTGAAAAAATTCCCTTTGTATGCTGCCAGACACAAGTGTAGTAAATGGGGACCAGCAGGAGGTTCACTTCAAAAGCTCGTCTGAACCAAAACGCTGATAGAGGTGAACCTTTGTCACAAACATCACTTGCAGAGAAGTCACTGAAATTCTATGGATGACCCAAAATATTGAATTTAACCCTTCAGACAATTTCAAGTTATGAATGCAGGCAAATATTTTATATAATGCCTGTTTCACAGTCCCCTTTTAAATCCTATGTAAAACTTCCTGTCATTCTATTTTTATGACCAGCTTAATATGAACATTTAATGTACAAGTGTATTTTATGAGTGTATAAATAGCTGCTTTTGCAAAACAAGACTCAAATGTGTAGCTGCAGGTGATTCACTACAAAGGAAATTCAGAAGCACTTATAATACATAAAAAATACAGTTGTCTGGTAAGTGAACACAAAAGAAGGTTCATCCATCTATAAAAGAGCTCTTGAAGACATAACTACCCTCTTCAGATTGTTGTTTCATGGTCTGAATTTCCCTTTAGATGTCGAAAAACGAAAGGGGCTCATTCAGATAGGCCAGCAGACCCCAGCATCTCCCCATAAGCACTGCTTTCACTTCCACGACATTTCATCTCCACAGTAATTCTACACATTGTGAGTTGGAGTTTCTCGAACGCCTTCTCCCTTTTACCCTTTAAACTTTCATCATCACATGAAACAGATTGAGACATAATAAAGTACTGTGTAGTTCATGCATTATATTATTCTCTTTTATCTATTACTAAAAAAAATTGTTTCTTCTCTACCATAAAGTACAGTACCTCCAGCTGCATGATCTATAAACATTTCAGTCTTAAGGAAGTGCTCTTTTGTCTTTAGCAACTTGGCAGTGGCTCCTAACTGTTATCCTTTCAGACTTATCCTATTGAAAAGAAGTAGAGAATTATTGCATGTATCTTAAAAATTTTTGTGGAAAGCTTTGTAAGTATGCACATAAGTATGCATATACAGACAGTAATTATCATGCTTTTTATCCCAGTTTTCACAGAATTATTCTCCAGTACGCATAATCAACTGGTGAAAGAAATGATCAATACCTATTCAAAGAGTAGAAAACTGTCTCAGATAGGTGCAGGGCAGGAAACCATGGCAAGACTGAGCAGAACCCAGTGATCATGTAGGGATGAGGACGGGCTCTGGAGAAGGCAGCTAGCATTTGGCAAGATACTTCTCATGATGGTTTTGTTGTTGGTTATTTGTAGATCACGGGTATCCCATGAAATAAACATCTCACTTGGTGGACATTGTCGTCTAATCACTCCTGAAGATGAAAAGCTCAGCCAGCAACCAAGGGGACACCAAGGAGTAAAAGTATGGGGGTGAAATACTGAGCAGCCTTTCTTCTGCAGCCAGCTATGAGTTCAATAGGATCCCAGAACACCCTGCTCTGCAGCGCTCTGCAGGCCTTGCTCTGTCACCAAGCACAGTGACGTAAATGAGAAGCTTGAATTTCACAGCATTTTTCCATTTTAGAAGGAGCTCCTTCATACAAGAAATAACCCCTGGATTTACAAGAGTTTCTACAAGGTCAGTGTCATGTACAGTTTGAGCACATTCCCATCATCACTCCTACATATGTGTGCCCCCAGAAAAAAAAAAGCCCTGAGATATGCTCACCTCACCTTCCTTTCACAGTCCTCCAAGTTACAGAACCTTCAAAATGAATTAAAAGTTCAAAATATATTACACATCTGAACTCACAAAAAGCTGATTATACCAATGGCATTTTATGATCTTAGTAACTGTGAAGAGGCCTGTGAAAGCACTGACTTGTCACAGAAATTCTAGTGTTTTTCAAAAAACTACAAAACACCCCTTTTGTTATTCATAACTGCAAACCGAAGAGTGATTGCTGTGATCAGTTGATATGACAGACTAAGAATACAGTTTAAAAAAAATCCTGAATTATTGAGCAAGCGTATTTCTTTCAGAAAAGCATTCATTTCTCATTTAAAAATCTCTGCTACAAGAAAATTCTCCTCGGCTCATGATAAGCTGTTCCAACAGTTAAAATGTCAGCTCCAGAGTTTGTCTGGTTTCATTAACAGACACTGGAGTTTACCTTTGCTAGCTGAGCTTCTGATATCAGGTTTTGGATCCTTGGTGCTCTCACTGGAAGACATATTTTCTAGTCCTTCCAAAATTTTTGTGTTTTTTCTCTGCGTCTATTTGTTTTTTCAGTATATCCCATGAATTTCTGACACCAGAATGGGTCACAGCAAGGCAGTATCAGTCCAACCCAGAAACAAACGAACATCTCTGCCTTCCCTTCTCTGTATACCTGAGATTGCCTGCTTTGATTAAAACTTGCATTGGAAACTCATTTCCAGGTGATCATTCCACAGGATCCCAAATGTTTTCTAATTTGTTTTTGCTCTAGCAACTCCCCTAATGGCATGATCTTAATAGTCAGTGTACTTCGGTTGGCAATTTTCTGTGTTCTTTTTATGATTCTATAAGGAAGAAGCCTGGAATTAAATGGGTTTTGAAACAGAAATTAAGATTTTTCTCTTCACAAAACTGCTCTGAAGGACTCAGCTGTTGTTTTCATGGCTAACAAAGGTAGACTGGGGAAAGAGGCTGACTGCTGTCACTTTAAGTCCTAGCCAGGGAAGTTCTCTCTCCACTGAAGATTTATATCTGTAATAAACTTAATCCTCCTATACCAACACTTGGGAAAGTTCATTTTTAATTTAATCTGATCTATAAAGATGATGAAATATGAGGCTGCAGATTCTCAGATCCAGATCATGTCACTTGTAACACCTACTCTGATTTTTTTGTGTCAAAGTCTTTATCCTTTTCTCAAAAACAAAACAAAAGGAAATTGTCAGGATAGGGAATAACATGAAATACAACCAGAATTTAAAAACAAATGTGAAAGTTCTACAATTACACCTTCAGCTCAGTGCTCGGAGAGGATAAATAGCCAGATGCACACACACATGAACACTGTTTTTATTTGAAGTTCCTAAATCAAATGCCAACCAACAGCTGCCTTGCTTACTTTCATGAAATAAATGTGCAAAATCAGAGCCCAGTGTGGATGTTTTATAGACCAGTGATTTCCTGATATGCTTACTGATGCTACAAGGAGTGAGAGAACCAGAAAGGAATAAAATTCAGGTTGTAATACAAGCCTGAATAGCATATAGGTGCTGTTAGAAATGCATTTTTCTGCTCTTACTTCATTAAGAAGTATATAAAATTGCTAGGTTAGTCATTGATTTCACAGAAAGCCAAGAAGCATCAGCTGCCATCACGTGGTTATGCTGCAAGGGCTCTCAATGGGGTTGACCTCTCCTCTCAGCCACATCAGTGCTCGAGTTCCTACATCAGTCTCCTCTCCCACTATTTGTCACCTTTTATCCTCACTGTCAGGTAGATTAGAGATGAACCCTCTTCATCAAAAACACCTGTGTACCAGAACAACTCAAAACCTCAGCACCACTCCCAGCCAGGGGCTTCTGTGACATTCAGCATCAGCTTTCCCTCTGCACATCTCGAGCTGATACCCTCAGCCTGGTGGCATTCTCTTTGCTTGTAGAGGGAAATATTGGGGCAGAGATGGATGCTTCTTTGGTGCAGTCTTTGCAAAGATCATGCTCAAGGGGAGGGTCTGCCATAGTTTTCCCCATTTGCCTCACATTTTCAAGCTATCTGTGCCAACCAGCACTGAGTTTTCTGTTGTGGAGCCATGTCACAGTACAGACACATCCTGTGGATCTTCAGATTTATGGAATAGGTGCTACTTGAATTATGTTTTATAGTATTGTGCAAGAAGGGCGGTTGTCACATCCATCACCTCAGATCAGCTTTCACCCCACTGCCCAAACTCTGCTCTTCCTCAGTCATTCCTCACCATCTTCTTCTCTGCCTGTCCGTAATATCTGATCTTGCAGCCAATGAATTTCACTGCAAGACCCATCTCACTTTGAAAAAGCAACCTTTTACCAATCAGACACATCTGTGTTTGTTCTGCAGCGTGCAGGAAATGAGGAATATATTTCTGCACTGTGGCCCTGCCTAATTCAAAAATAATGCATACATGTAAAAAAATCTCATTCTTATCAAAAGACTTGCACTAATGTTAGTAATCAGTGCAGAGATTCCCACTGAAAAGTAAGTAGTGGTGAATCATTTGAGGGGACAGTATGCTGTGGCTGAGACTTTTTAGTGCAGAAGTTTGAAAGCCTAATATGGCTTTTCTGTATTTTCTGTAGCGTGAGATGGGAGAAGGAAGAATCACAAACACCTTGAGAAGCTTGGGATGAAGTCTAGCCTTTCTACAATTCTCATGATCTTGGGATACTGTTTCCAAACAAGCCAGAAGCAGCTGAGGTACAAAGCAGACTCGTGTACCCCAACCTGAGGAGAGATGTGTTTCATAGAGTAGAGTCATTTTTGGCCTCCCTCGGGACAGGGCTGTGTGAGTTAAGCTGGCTGTCCAGCTCTTCGGGTTTTGGTTTGTTTGTGGTAATGCTCACTACTATTAAAAATTGTATTTGATGAAAACTGAATTACAAATAATACACAGGAAAATAGCAGACGAGGTGTACCAGCTACATTTTAATAGCTAAATGATTCTTTACATTAAAATCAAAGGGCAACATCTGAGGGACAAGTATGTCAGCACTTTCTAGGCATTTTAATAAATTGCAATGTTGAGTTGATGAGTAAGTGGGGCAGAAATCCTTAAAATGAGTTTCTGTGAAAAAAAAAAGACACAAAAATAATGAACAATCTTAGGTTAACTTAAAACAGACCAAGAGAAAACAAAAAGAGACATTGGGCTTAGACCTCATGATTCCCTTAACTGCATCTGCTAGGCAAGACTCTGACTTGATGGCAGCATCCAACTCAACATTCTTTTGGAAATTCAGCAACAACTTAATATTAATTAGTGACATGAATTAAATATTTAATTAGAGATATGATGCCTGTCTTTCTCTCTCTGGTCTTTGTTAAATTTGATGTATTTTATTCTATTCACATAATTTTCATTTTCACAGCTTCATCAGATTTCATCTTTGCATTCTACAATTAATAATCTCTTAATATCATGATAATCTCTTAATGGTGTGATATCCATTTGAACCTCTTAGCTATTTCTTTGCCCACCCACAAGTTCATGTTAACATGACTAACACTCCATACTTAGATCACTTCTTCAAAGCGTGCAATATTTTCATCTTCCCTCAGGAGCAGACCTCCACCACTGCTTGGTCAGCAGGAAATCCCCTTTCTAAACCATTTACCTGGTACTCAAACTCAGAGCCATATTCAGACAATGGCAGCTCCATCCAAACCTTAACCAAAAAGCACTGGGCAGACAGAATGGCTGCCCCAGCCTGGGCTTCTGCTCCTCAGCAGAGGAAACATGGAAGAAAAAGGACAGTGTTCCTATACAAAGGCCATTTCATTTTCAGCAGGAGCCTGGTTCACATAACTGCTCCTCCAGCATTGCTGCTGCGGTGACAGGAGAGTTCCTGTGGCTTTCAGGGCACAGTACTACCAGGGGAAAAAAAGATAAACAGTCCTAATAATAGGAGGATTCCATGATATTACAAATGTCAGGGTAGCACTGCATGAACCAGAAAGAAAGAAGTGGCTTATTACTAAGCAAACTGCTTCTATTTATATACAAACAAGTATGGCTCAATTATGCACTTCGACACTGCCTTTAGCCAAATGTGCTTTCTGTAATGCAAAAGCAGTACAGTACAAGTACTGCTTCCTACTATCCCCCTTCCAACAGTACAGTCGTTGTGCTTGTTAGACTATTATGTGGCATGTAATCTCATTAAGTCTGTGAGAAAGTGGCAGATTTGCCATTTAGAATTTATTGTTTTTTAATTTCAGGAATTGTAAGTTTTCAGATCTAAACCCAGGCTGATGATGCTTTTGTTTTTTGGTTGTTTGTTTTTTTTTTTGTTTGTTTGTTTGTTTTTTGAGAGAGTGTCTCATATGAGAGGTTTATTGGCAACAACATTACAACAGCTATACAGGAATGATGGGAGAGGTTTGACTAAATCTCTTACAATTGTGAGAGGAATGTATTTAACTAATCTGGGTTACTGTCTAATTTAAATGTACTAAATTTTGTTCAGGTTGGTCTTTTCCTGCTCCAAAAGCCTGGTGTTTTCTTTCAATGGTATTTAAAGTAATCACAAAGTCACAAAGATCACCTTTTGTGCTTTAATCAAATTTTATATGATACTTCTGTGAGAAGCTTTATACTCTTTCTTAATCATCTTTTTTATGTTCTGCTGTTAGTGTGCAGTTATCATCTGGATCTCTGAGATTGGTGCTTTTGAGCATGTCTCAATGGAGTGTTTTCTTTACCCTGCCACATTTATGTTGCTTTCAGCTTGCTTAGAGGCAGTTCGGCTGTTAAACAATTTCTTCCCTGGAGGTAAGACTGATTACACTTATTTTATGACATTGTCTCTGAAAGTGAGTTTTTTATGATTTTCCATGGCAGAAATTTATTCAGCAATTTTCTTCCTTTACAGATTTCTTCAATAAAATAAATGTTAGAACCAAGTTCATATAATGAGGATCACACTTCAATTACATATAAACTTGAATCATTATGTCTAATAGGTAGAGTAAAAGATGTGATATCCACAGTTTTTTGCCTCAGCTCTGCATCTGACAACAACGAGCTAGTGATCAGTGTTACACAGCTCTAGTGTCGGGATTTCCCTAGGCTCAGACTTGAGCACCACATGCCTTTGAACTTGAGGGCTGGTTATACATAAGGGACAAGTGACCAAAGATAGGGAATTTTACTTAGTGTTGCTCTTATTCTCTATTCTTCCATGGTAAAGGAAATTGAAACTATGAGTTAGGGCTGTCCTGCTCTAACACCCCTTCTGCAGTATTCCCTTGCTGGCAATAAAGATGCAGCATGGTACAAGAGAGCCATGCACTCTGATCCGGGATGCTGAGGCTGCAAAGGTCATTTCTCACTTTGATACACTGAAACTACAGCTGTTGTCTCACTACTGTAACAGCTTCCTTAGGAACTCAAACACATGGCAGAGGTTTGCCCTTCTTTCCTCTGATGGCAGGGAGCTGCTCATTAGAGCCAGCCACTCTGTGTTTCACAGAACTGTAGGGGTTAGAAGGGACCTCCAGAGATCGTGGAGTCCAACCCCCTGCCAAAGCAGCTCCCTAGCCCAGGTTGCACAGGTAGGCGTCCAGGCGGGTCTGGAACGTCTCCAGAGAAGGAGACTCCACCACCTCTCTGTGCAGCCTGTGCCAGTGCTCCGTCACTGCACTGTGAAGGAGTTCCCACACATTTGTGTGGAACTTCCTATGTTTCAGTGTGTGGCCATTTCTGCTTGTCCTATCACCACACACTGCTGAGAAGAGTCCAGCCTTATCTTTTTGCCTCCTGCTCCTTAGATATTTACAGATGTGGATCAGATCCCCTTTGTGTCTTCTTTTTTTTCACGGCAGAACAGGCCCAGGTTTCTCAGCCTTTCCTCATAGTACTTTTTCTTCTGTATTATTTTTTTTTTCTAAAATTCAGATTGTTGTACTTAATGTCTACCTATATTGAAAATATAGAAGTTGCTACTCATTAACTATTCCCATTCTCCTAAGATTTTTCACAATTCCTCGGCACAGCTCTTACCCCATCCAGCTCATAGGAGAAGGTATCGCTACGGACAGCCCTTCCGTTCACAGCAACAGCATGAGGTCTCAGTTTCAGGCCAAGAATGGTGATTTTGTTGTACTTCAGAAAGTCAGCCCCTTGGTAACCATTTTTAAGTATTTCTGTCTTCAGGTGTCCCTTCAAAAAAACACAGAGCATTTTAGGACCATCACATCCCTTTGGAGGTGACCTACTGTGTACTACTACTGTTGTAACATCACTTTTGTTAACCAATGTATAGAATGCCTTCTGATGTAGAGAGTCTGAGAACATAAAGGAAAAGTGATACATTAATATTCACGTAGAAAGGTTTTGTGCATCATCATAAACTAACAAAGTAAGAAACAAAATAACATTTACAGCATTCATTTGGAATCTTCTTGGGCCTGTTTTCCTACATGTAATCAATGCAAATTTATTTCTTGTACCAACTTACAAGGTACAGTAGCACATGCAAAGCCAAAATCCAGATATGGAGATTCAATTAGTGACCTTGAGATAGATTTGATCAACATCAGCAACTGCTTTAAATGGTTCCCATCTTCCACAAGCATCACTTGCTGGATATTTTGCCTCTGTTCCATGTTCCACATCTCCACAGTGCCTGCTAGAAATTGTTTATATACATATTCCAGCTTTGTGGACACTGAAGGAACATAGCACATCCACAGAGCTGTGTGTGTTCTGCTTCTAATTTACTGTATATCTTGTGTTTAGGGATGAATCAAGAGGACGTACAAAGTCATTAAACAAATTCATTTGGATCACCAGTGACAGTAATTTCCCATACAAGTAATGAAGAGGAATTGTTGCATTTGTTATGTGATCAAAGGAAATTAAGATGAACTACACTGCTCAGGAAATAAGAATTGCTATGCAATCATGGCTCTTTAAAAACATGACAAGGAGAAGCCTGTGATGGAATCCTTGCATAAATTATGTTATTTCAGTGGTGCGTGGTAGAAGGGGGAGCAGGTCCAGATCTACCCTCCTTCAACGCCTTGGGGAGATGGAGAGGGGATGGTAACTCAGGAAAACTAGTGACTTTCTCCTCCCTAAGCACCTAGCATGATTAAAGCAATACCCTGGGTTCAGTTTGGAACAAGGACTCTTACGGGCATCACTCAAAGCCCTGTAAATGTAGAATTCAAGTAAGTCTTGAAGCTGAGGCCAGAAGCCAAGACTTTATCCTGCTTTTGTGAGTACCAGTCATGACTTTTTTTCTTATCGTCTTGCCCTAGTGCTTTAAAATCCACTGTTCAATTTATTTAAACAATTCCCCCTTAAAAATTGACCAGTTTTTCAAAATACCTCATGCATTTTTCTAGGCCAGTAGTTCTAACACATGGGGCAGCTTGACTCAGGTCATTTGAATATCATGTGTATGGAAAGGAAGGTGTCAAGTGAGTTAAAGCACCTACTGCAGCAAGGGAGTACACGAGAGCAGGCAGCCAGAACCATTCTCTAAAGCAAAAGTGCCTGCACTAATCCCGAATTCTTCTTTGCACTTCTGGATTGTTTAAATGAAAACATAAAAGAGGAGATCTAATCCTGCTGCTGTTACCCACAAAACTATGAACAGGATCCAGAGTATATGTTGTCAAGTCAGATCTTATCAGTTAATCTCCAAGGGACCAAAACCTTGTGCTTTTCTAAAACTAGAAGTGATTAAACTATTCACCCATAATTTTTTAAGAATATAGAAGTGTGCAACATACAGTGAGATGCTCACACATTTCTCATATTTCTATAATTTGCTATTTGAGATGGAATTTTTTCTTTATAAACATATAATAAAAAATTGACATTCGAGATTATTGGAATGCAGATAGGGACTTGAGTCTTGGATTTACAAGCTGAAGTCAAATATGAGCAATGAGGAATGGAAAAGTCAGTGAATCAACAATCTAATTTGCACAGAGCAGAATTTAATATAAAACTGGATATTGTTTTTTTTTTTTTCCTGTAGCCTCCCTGCAATAAATTACTATGCACAGACTACAAAAAGCTGAAGTGATTTTTCTACCCTTTTGCAGTTGAAATATCCCCCTTCACTTTTCTTTTTTAAGAGGAAGAAGGATTTCTTCATGGTAAGTCAAGACAAAAATAAATTAAAAGTGAAATTTAAATTCTAAACAAGTAGCATTACATCCCAAAAAATACCTCACATGCATATACAACATCATAACGAGACCCATTGGCTTACTCTGACTTGTTCTCATTCCCAGAGGAGACACATTCTAAGAGCAATATCATAATAAGTATTCACACAATCCTATTCCTCTGAAGATTTTCTGTAGACTACACTTTGGTGAAAACTGTGCCATAGCATATGCAAACAATGGAGTTGTAGGTGAGATATAATTTGTATAGATTGCTGAAGTAGGTTAAGTTTTTATACAATAACTCCCACAACTTACTGTCATGCACTTAACGAGCTTCCAGTGGGTTCATTTTATAGTGTATTAAAGCCCAGGCTGATGAGTTTTTCTATTCAGCTTTCTCAGGACATGACTAAGAAGCAAACAGTGCATGGAAGACAATGCTGCCCTGACTCTTGGCCCCACAAAGCATCTGCGTGGTTTGCTCAATTACATCATGGGGTAACCTCTGTGACAGAAAATATCAGCTCGGTGTGATCAAAGCTAAAAAACTGATGTCCTCTCCTATTTATCACATGAAAAAAGCAGGCAAAAGGAAGGCAAGAAAAAAGACCCCTGTATCCAGAAGATGCAACTCAAGAAAAATATCTGAGCTGAAAAAGCAGATTTTCAGATTCATATCACACCAGGGATGTTAATGGTGTGTCACTAGGACAGTCAATGAGGCAAACAAAACTGCAGCCTCATGGTTGCAGCTGTCAGCAAATGAAAACATGAGGTAGGTTACCAGTTTCAAATCTGAACTATAAGGAAAATGCTGTTCAGGGGAAAGTTAAATATCAGTGCCTTACAGCAACTACACTAAAATACAGCAAACTGCAAGTATGGAGGTACCATGTGCATTGCTACTTACTGCGCTGAATGTATATTTAGCCAAGAAGTAGTTTCCATTTTCAACAGTATCTGTCAAAACATAGAACAAGGAAGATTGATATCAAGAAAGGGAGAAAAATCCATGAGCAATTCACATTAATTGTAGTGAGTGGCTAATGTCATACACAGAGGGCTTTGTGGGTTGTTTAATCTGCTCTATTCTTCTTACTCTCAGATTTGCTGCCCTTTTGAGTAGAGCAACCATTTCCAAGGTTCAAATGTCATAGGGGTTAGAAGGGACCTCTGGAGATCATCGTGTCCAACCCCCCGCTAAAGCAGGTTCCCTACAGGATGCTGCACAGACAAGTGTCCAGGTGGGTTTGAATATCTCCAGAGGTGGAGACCACAGCCTCTCTGGGAAGCTTGTTCCAGTACTATATTCCCCTCAAAGTAAGGAATTTTTTCAAGTTCAGGTGGAACTTCCTGTGTCCTCCCTTTTTGCGATGTACTGAATCGCAGCCTTCCAGAGCATTCTGCTGTCACCCTGGGTGTTCAGCTTCAGGGTAGCTCCCTGGTTGCGTACAGCAGAAGTCAGTGCTGCAGAACAGCTGGGAAGGCAGTCAAGGGGAGCCCTGTGTGCAGGCCCTGCTTATGGGGGACCAAACTCACCGATGAAATCACCGTCATCCCAGAAGAGGGACCCAGAAGCTTCTCCTTGCTCATCCAGGGCAATGATGAGCCCAAGTGGGTTCAGACGGCTGTTGACAAATACATAGAAGAGACATCAGTACAAGCTTCTGGCCACCATCCTTTCTGCGCTATTAAACAAAAACTTCTGAACATTATTATCTCTCATTTCAAGGTTACAAAAAGGGCCACACAGACAAATAACCTAAAACAGCTCTTGAAATCATGATGAAAATGTATCTTGCCTTGTTTAATTGATGTGTAGAAATTTCTACCCTTCAAGCAATGGAATGGCCAAGTTTCCCTTTTCTCTTAGCCTCACATGTGACAACCGGGCAGCCTGGGAGGTGGCCAGAAACTGAGGTTGCCTCCCTGTTGGTTGGCCTGGGTCCCACATGGAGCGGCTCCCTCCCCTCCTGCTCCCTTGGCCTCTCAGCATGGATCAGTCCTGAGGCCAGCATGCTAGCACTGGTGTGGGGATACAGTTTTCCTCAAGTGAGATTTGAGCATCTCCACTTTGCCTGTGGCATTTGATAATTTCATCCAAGGACAAGAGGTTTGCATTTTCCCCTTACATATGTTTCCTGTGGATGGTTGATAGCTGGTCAGTATGGCAGTGAGAGGTGCAAAGGCTCTCCCAGCAAAGCTGTAGAGTTTCAGCTGTGCGAGTGATGACATGAATCACCTCCAGGGTGACTTTAATCCAACAGAGCAAGGAGTGGGATAAAAATACTGTGTTTATTGGCTGGAAGGGCATCTGGAATTTGCACATAGCCTCGCTTCTGTGTTTTCTTTTGATTGCCTTTTGACTGGCTGAGGGTCTGACCCACAGTGCTGTTTCTGGGGACAGACAAAGATCATGACTTTACCTTTTGGTGGTTGTTTAGGCTGGAGCCTGTTCTGGCAAAATGTGGCCTCCACGAATGAACAGAGGGATCTTGTTCAGTGGGGCATAGACAGTAGCATATGTCTTGTGCCATCTACTCGGTATCTTCTTACCCTACCATAAAAATTGCTTCAGTTAAAAAAATGCAAATTTGGGCAATAATGTCATTATATATTACTGGAAAAGAGACCACAGGATATATTTTCATCTCAAATACACTGGTTTGTCTCAAATAGAGACAAAAGGAGACTTCAGGAGTGTTATTCTAGTTCCTTTTTTAAACATGAAAGAGAATTTTAGCCCCTGCAGTGATACATATGCATGAAGACACAACCATCATGAATGAAAGACAGCAAATCATCTTTTAAAATGGTATCATTACTCTGTATGCTGTGGAAAGAAAAAAAAAGAAAAACTCATTAAGGCACGAAGGAACAAGCAAAAGAAGCCTTTGCATCCTCTTTTTATGCATATGGAAACTGTCACATTTTAACGTAAGGTGGGTGATTCATAATCATTGGGGAATGTAAACTGTAGGTTTTTCTTCTCTTTTATGGACAAGTCTTTCCCATTATGTTCGAACAGTGAAACTCATGTAGTTGTAGGCAACTGAGATTAATATACTCCATCATTTCTTTCTGTTTTAATCCCTCCAAACCAAGGTGTAGGTCACAAGAGGGCTTGGGTCTTGCCCTCTGTCAGTGGTAATTACAGCTTATGGTTATATCCAGCCTTACATCTGGACGAGAACTGTGGGTACAGCAAGCAGGCACCAAGTGCTGGGAGCTGCACTTTGATAACACATGAGGTATGCCCCACAGGTAAGGGACACTGAGAACATGAGGACAATGTCTCCATGCCCTTCCCAGCACAGGGGGAACCGCAGCAAGGAGGTCTGAGCAAAATGTTCAACCCCACAGCACCGTGGCCTTATGAAAGGAGAAAAGGAAAAGAGCTGAATGAACACCCTTCTGAGGATACCAGCCAAATGCTGCAGGTGTCCAAAGCAACACTTGTTAAAAAGTAAACCTGAATTTCCTCCCAGAACATCTCTGCCCTTCCTGCTCCTCAGCAGCACAGCTCAGGGTAGCCAGCATCAACCTGATGCTTCTGATCTCAGGTTTCCAAAGCTCTTCCCATCAACCTAGCTACTGCTGAGCCCAGTGCAGGTTTCATCCTTCACATTTCAGCAGAGCACAGCTAGCTTAGAAATGAGCCCTTTGGGAACCACAGCACTGGGGTTGGCATTTGAGAAGTCAAGCTGTGCAGACCCTGGAGCTAGAAGGGTTGGCTTGTTTCACGGAGCAGCTCAGTCTGCACCTCCTGGAAACATCTTCTGGAGGGAGCCCCATGCTGCTCTGTGAATATGCCTTCTGTCAAAAATGATGCATATGCAAAACCCTGTGCGCAAAACTGTTGGCAGCATGTTTTCAGGTTTCTGTCTGTTTCTACACAGGGGAGGAATTGGGTACGATAATTTAAGCATACAATGAGGGTGAACACAAAGAAAAGAAATCTTGACAGTGTCATGAATTTCTAGGTTGTTCTTGAAAAGTCAGTTCTCTGTGCTTTAGAGCATTGCAAACCAAAAATAGAAAATGAAACACTACTGAAAGCTGTGCAATTTGCTCTCCCAGCTAGCCTGGTGCTGACTTTTGTGCTCTAGATTTCTTAAACACAGATGCTGAGGTAAAATTACTGCTGAACATTGCTAAAAGTTATTTTGCTAGAATTATGACACCTTAAGTTCTGTAAAAATGTAGGAAACTGCATTTCAAAAATACTTACTGTGCAGTAGTCAAACTACGTTGCCTCGGGGAAATACACATCCACTGATCTCGCTCCCTGTAATTGTTATAAAAAGATTAATGTCTGTCTCTTTTTACATTTCTGATATTACATTAGCGTTATTATATTTGAGCATGGGTGGATGTACACTCAGTACAGTCCTCTAATAACATAAAATCTTGAATATGAAGGCTGAATTATTATGGCAGCAATGGACTGGCGCTGACCAATCTATAATGCTAAGTAGATGACCCTATCCTGTCTGGAGTGTTTTACTGCACTTCTGTGGGATGAGCCAATGTTACAGGGTTATTTCAGCTTGGATCACAGCTCCATGACTTGCAGACATAAGATCTGAGCAATGCCAGCAGGGCTGTGTGGCAGGTTCTGCAGGGTAGGACTGGGTGGAAAGCAGGGCCCACTACCTGCAGGAATGGGCAGAGAGGAAGATCTGCCAGCAGAATGTACAGATGTTCGCCTTATTTGCAACCATTTATAGTTGTAGATCAATTATATTAGAGAATGAACTGATGTTTGCACAATTGCTGCATTTTATTTGGCAGAATGCATTGTATCATTAATATATAAAATGATGCTAAAGGCACTTTAAATGAATCGCTTTAGGAAAAGTAAGAATCAAAGCATATTTCCTTTTTGTGGGCACAAGCTTCTCATTCTCATGAACAGACTAGTTTCAGTTCTCAAAGCAGATGTCTGCATTAGAGTTATGGTTATTCCCTGGCAGGAGACGAAGCATCAAGCTGGAGGAAAAGAGCTGAGATGGTCACTGCTTGCCATAGTAGGGATTGTTTTTCGTATTAACCAACAGAAGGGTGAAGAAGTGGCTGATTTGTTAATACACGCAAATCTCATATTAGAACATGGCACTTGCTGAACTGGAAGTGTGTCCTGTCCTGTAGCCTGCCTCCCAAAGCAGCAGCGCTGCATGTCTGAGGGACAGAGTCCCAACTCTGCAGCAGGTAGTGTGGGGTAGTGTACCCTGTCTGCTCAGCAACTGGCAGCTGACTATATTTGTAAAACACCTCAAAAGATTGAAAGAAATCTCCATAAAGTCAAGATGTTCCTCTCCCCGGATTTGTTCAGCATTACAGCAGCTCTGGATATTCTTGCCTGCAGAGAAGTGTTCAATTGCCATCCAATTCTTAATTGCCTTAATAATGCCCTAAGTAACAACCAGACTGTAAGAATATTCCCCATTTACATTGTGATGGCTGGGCCCCTAGGACTCAAGGAGCAGAGGGAAATCCACCCCTGCCTCATCTTCTTCAGGTGAGTGGGTGCCCTGTTGCAGCAACTGGTGGCCAGTGACACCACGGTGAGGGTCTGCAGGCTGCCTCTGCCCTGTGCTCTGCTTGTAGACACAAGCCCTGACTGCTACCATATACCCAGCAAGGTGTCACTCCCAAAGCACTGCTTCCCCATGAGGCAACCAGCACCGGGCCTTCTTTCTCTTCTGCAGTCCCACAAAAACACAAGGAACCCCTAATCTTGATTCTCTATCATTCTACATATCCTTATAATGATCCTTTTCATTTATTTATTTGCAGGAAGCAACCCCTGGCTCACCGCCCTCTGCTCATGGAAAGGTTTCTCCCACATCTTTCATCACCTGGGTGGTCTGAGATCCTGTGAAATCTGTGTTAGTCACTAGCTATTAGAAACCTGGGGGAGCCTGCAGATGAAGGACTGATGAATGAAGTGCCACAGAGGAGCTGGAATGGTTATATGTGAAGGAATTAAGAGCTGCATTTTAAATTCACAGAGGTGCAAGGACTATATTAAAAAAATATGCCAAGCAGTGGCTTGTTTATGTGTTTGATCATCAGCATCAGGTAGAAAGAGTCTCAGATATTCTGGCAGCATGCCAATCACAAACTGCTCCAGGACACATCACAGGGAGGTGTTTGCCCTGCTCAGCTACACATTGCTGGCACTCCTGCCAGGCTGCACCCTGCTAGCAGCCAGCTGTGGGCAAGAAGCCCACCCTAGCTCCTGCTGAGCAGTGAGAGCAAAGCCGCCTAGAGCTCTGTTCTGGGGTCATCAGCAGCTGCTCCCCAAGCCCAACATGTTGCCAGTGCAGCCATAGGAAAATGCTGAGTTTTAAAATCTGCCATATCAGCAGCTGACATTGTCATCATTTTGTAACGGTTTTGTTTGCACGTGGTGCTGGGTAACATCTAGCATGGCACTTGAAATGCTGCAGTTCCCAAACACCATGGGCTAGCAGCAAAAAGGAGATCAGTTTGCGTTAGTACCTCTGTGCTTCTCCCTTGCCCAGCAATTATTGCTGTGTGTGTCCTCAGTGGGAGCTGCCAGCACAGACCCAGGAGTGTGAGGGTGTCAACGGTTTACGGGCAGGTTCAGCCTGGTTCCACAACAATTAGGGCAGGGGACCCGCAGACCCACCCCCATGAAAGGGAAAGGGGGAAAGGGAAAAGGGAAAAGGGAGATGGGCCTAGAAACAAAACAGCAGCAACAATCTGAGGAGAAAAAGTAATTTAGCGTCCAGGGTCCAACCTGCTCCACCTGCTTTGTGCTTAGTGGCAGGGAAATGCTGTGCCCTCATCTGTGCTCTCCCACTTCCAGCACCAGGCAGCCCTGTAATGTTTGGGCTTAGCTTGAAAAGCCTTCTGTAAGCTGACAGGGGAAGGAAGAAATGAGTAGATATGGAGAAACATTCTCTGAATGTCATGGAATGCCCTAAGCATATTTCTTTTACACTAGCGTGATGGCATTTCTAAATTATTGTACTTGCCTCTTGAAGAACAGGAGCAACCATAAACGCAGGTCCCCAAAGGAAGGCAGTATCTATCTCATGAGTCTGCTGATCAGAGGTAAATCTGGTGTCAAAAGACAGATACACAATGTTAAATCACATTTTTGCAGCGTATTTCAGTATTACTCTCTGCCACGAGAAATCTGGACTAACACTGAAGCAGCACTGCGTCCTCTTCTGAGCCTGGGAGAATGCAGTGCATGGTTGCAGCTGGCACAGTGTGCAAGGGAAGGCTGGCTTTGGGCTTGTGGAAGCCACAGACCAGGACCAGGAGGAGAGGGGAAAAAAGAGGCAGAACGCTGTGCTCTGGGATCTAACACGTTGGGAAAAAGCAGCTTGGATTCTGCCAGGACAAGAGCCCAGAGCACACACTGGAACACAGAGGTACCACCTGAACACTGGGAAGCACCTTGACTTCAGATTATTGAAATATGATGTTAGTTTTTCTGCCCTCTCAACAACTTATTTCTCAGTATTCTTAATTTCACTGAAATAAAATTAGAACGTTGTTTCAACGCATTATAATGTGGGAGGTTTCGGGGGAAAATCTGATCAAGAAATAACGACAGCAGGGAAGCTGATCATCTCACTTGCACTTGGGAAGAAGCATCTCACCATCTCACTAAGCTCTGCTTCCTTTTGCGATTAGAGAAACCACAAATTCAGCAAACAAATGAATCCTCCCATTTTGAAAATATAAGCCATTAAGCACAGCGTGTTTGTGATCTATGAAAGATGCTGCATTGCATCTCCATGCTTCCCACGGTTAGATAGCATGCTCTCTGCTGTTTCACTGCCCCTCTGGTAGGCTGTTAAGCAGAGCTTTCCCCTCCAGGAGCACAGTAATGGATTATTACCCCCAGGTCTTTTTGGACAGCCAAGCTGCCAGCATCTCTGGTTCACCAAATGAAAGCTTCTGCATGAGACACTTAGAACACACACAGGAATCTACTGGGATTCTGTTCCTGTTTGTTATTTGAAATGGACACCTAAACATTTGAAATGAAATGAAAAATCTGAAATGACCACATGAAATAGGTATTGCTTGGAGACTCTCTGCCCGCCCGGGGTTGTTTTCATGGTGAGGGCTGTGAGCTCATAACTGCTTCAGCTGAAGAGCTCGTACAGTTGTTTTTTTTTAGCTGTCCTGTGTTTGTTACAAGAAACAGAAAGGTTTGATGTAAAATTCCATCAACTGGACCTCAAAAATTCTCTTTCAGTTCTCTCTCTGAAGCCCACATTTCTCCATTTGTTAGCATCTAAGTTGCTTTCTTTGCTTGAACAGACTCTCCAAACCAAGGAGCCTTAACTAGAAATAGTAAGAAATACTTACTAAGTGGCAATAGTAATCACAACTAAGTAATAATAGTAAGAAATATCTTTAAGCAATTTCATGTTCCAGCTATGGTAACATCAGGAAGTGATGTGGCCACTAGGATGGGACCTGGATAGTGAAAGTCTGTGCTGATCTCCTGATCTCTGCACTCCCTTTGTGCCATTTAGAGGTTTTAATTCCAATAAAAATTTCAATCTCAGAAAATAAAAGCAAATTTATAAATTTATTAATGCAGATGAGCCCAAATAGAATACAGATAAAATATACAGGGAATGGACAGATGGGCAGCCTTAACATCAATGAAGTCATGCAGTATTAGCAGAGATGAGCTAATAGAGTTCCCAAAGTAACTTGGTCATTCCCAATTTTCACATCAATCTGATTAACCAAAAGTACTGTTAAAATAAGTCCTTGAAAGTACACAAAACCCCTTGTAACTCTAAGAGCAGTTTGAGTCCCTATCAAACTGCTCTTAGATGTTACCCTCTTAAATAAGGAAGCAGGGTGGGAAGAGGAAGGGTGCTGCCTTTAAAACCAATCAGTTAGGCATTACACTGAGTAGGCAAAATAGATTTTGTGCATTATCATTCTGTATTAGCATGTTCTGCACTTTAGAGTAATCTCAGTTTAATTTGCAAAAATACCTTACCCTTTAACCAAAATGTTTTTAACCTAAAGGGAAAAGGAACATTAAACAGACCAGGACATAACCTGCACTGATAAGACTGAATTGTGGCAGAGCTCCGGGCAGTAGCCTTTCACGTGCATTATTTGCACTCCTTTTGCTCACGACTTTGCATAACACATTCTGAAATAGAAGATTTACCAAAGGCAGGTAGAAAACTAATTAAAGTTGCCAAGAGGGAAACTAGACCTCACATTCTTCCAAAAGGAAAAATACAGAGCTGTTCCAAAAACTGAGTTTGCATTTTCTGAGCTTTTTTCAACACGTTTATTAATCTTCTCTGTGCACCTGCTTCTACACTCAAATGTCTCTATCCCTGTTTTCCCTATGCCATTTGTGGACGTAGATGTAGGTATCGTACACAGCATGCAGATGCAAGTGAGAAATTGGAAAATGCAAATACCATGGACGATTGGAAAATAAAGCCTTCTCTTTAAGAGGTTCTCCTGATATTCCGTACCAGAATACAGATTTTACAGATTTTAATCAAGTGCAGAAAATACAGATATGTAACTCCTAACTTTAAAAGAGAAGAGTGTATATTTGCCTAGAACTAGAACTTTCTTACTACTTCAATAAGCTCCTTTTTCAGTAGAAACAAATACGAGCTATATTTTATTGCATATCCACCACATCTATTAAAAGTTATTTTTGTTGAATATATTTATATTATATCTCATTTAAAATTGTTCTTTTTAGGAGAAAGGATGAAATGATCTTGCCATCATTATTATCAGGTAGACGTCAATTTGTTAATACACAGAATTTCAACTACTGTGAGTAAAATGGGATAAAAAAGAGAGGCTCCAAACTTACTCGTGCATCAGTGACCGTACCACCATGTTGCCATGGACATGAGACTCAAAGAACAAGGTGTAGAGGTATGGCAGCAGGGAGTATCTGATCCGGAGCGTAGCTCAAACTATCTTGGCAAACTCTCCTCCAAAGACTGCTGGGTCTTGAGGCTGTGAAGGAAAAGCTTTGATTTGTTCTGAGCATTATATCAATGCAAATTCAACAGAGAAACCTGCGTGTATCCTATAAAAGTAAATATTCATATAAGTAAAAGTAACGATTTACCAATTGGAAGAAGTATTAAGAACTACAACTGCCCTCTGGTACAGAGAAACAGAGGGAAAAGAGAAGGCAGACAGCCTGCAAACAAGGGTAAAAAACTAATTATTTTATAAATAGTTTTGTACAAGGATGAATAGTGGGAGTAAATTCATGGCCTTGCAAAAGCCAATGGGACTGACCGAAGTTGCTGTGTGCCATGGGGAAAAATCTTCTCCAAATACATGAACCTCAGCTTCGAGTCTCCTGTGCCCATCCCTTCGGGTGCCCCATTCAGGGAGCTGCTCTCTGGAGCAGAAGGGCATGTGTGCTGGATCCCACCATCAGATGGACATTTTGGATCCGTTTCAAAGCCAAGTTGTGTGTCCCCTGCCACTTGACCTGTAGCATGCAGCCCATGGCAGTGCTGATGCAGGAAAGAGCTGCATCTCTTCCAATCCCCCTTGTCTCAACTTCTCCAGCACTAAACTGGGCTTACCAATAAGGCATCAAGCTCCCTTCTGCCTGCACAAAACTCTCTCATGAGATTAAGTTTTCTCATCCAAATCTCAGAGTGTATAACACATTCCAAGGATAATGGAACAAAAGAGGAACAGAAGAACAGGAGTTTTTTATACTATCCACTGCCTTTCAGTCAAGGAAAGTAATAACTAAACCATTTGAAATCCCCAGTGGTTTAGGCAAAGTGGATATCTACAGTTTTATTTTAACATTAAACTTTATGCTAATTAAACTCAATATCTAAGTTAAATTTCTCCATTATTACATTTACACTGGAATAATCTTTCCTGCTGAGCTGTGAAGCACCCATCTACTTCATCCAAAATTGCACTGTGTTTTTGCCAGTGTAAGTCTGAGACTGCACCAGTGTTACCAAAGTTCAGAAGAAAACAGATTTCTTAGGGGATGGTGAGTCACTGAAAAGCCGTGTTCATTTCTGCCAGAGAACACAATGTTTTAAATGGCTGTAAGAGGTCCAATAAAACACAATGCATCCTCTGATATTTCTGTCATTATGTCATAACTGAGTCGCAGCTCTCATCACTTTTCCTATTAAATTGCCTATTAAATCTTGTGTATGTTAATAATGATCACTCACCTGGGTCACATCCCAGTGTGCATGCCCAAAGGGACAAGTGAACCTACACAGATAAGGGGCCTCTAATTTTAGTAAACAACGGTAAATAGAAAATTGTTATCAGTAACAGCACCTAAAGCCCCACAGCCACTCATTCTCCTACAGAGAAATACCAGCACATCTCAGGAATTATTGCAGATGACAGGTGCATGGGAATTGCCAGGTCATGGCCTGAACCAGTGGTTGAGCACCAGGTGATAGGCATGGCTAACCCCTCCTCTTTTAAGGGTTAGCAGCACCTCTGGATAGAGATTACACTCTTCCTGAGCTGTCACTGGTCATCAGAAAGGGTGAGCTACTTTTCCTTCTTTGTCAACTTCCCTTACTCCTTAGTTCTTGGTATCCCAGTAGAATGCCTTCCTCTGCTCCACAGTAGGGTAAATTCTCAATCTCTTAAGGACAGCACTATAAGTTATTGCTCCTGTTTTGCCCTGTTCCTGGATGTACATTGTACCTTCAAGCAGAAGAGTTCTTTCTAGGAGGTATAAATGTTATAACATTTTTATGACAGGGCTGTGAAGAAAACTGAAGGTTAGATAATAAACTTAAACCCAATATTGCACAAATCAGTTTTCAGAAGAAAAAAAAATAATAATAGAAGGGTAGTTATTGAACTAGCACAGTCTTCCCATGAAAGCTGCATGTAACACAGTATGCTTACAAAGACTGCAAGACTTGCAAATTGTTCATAGTTAGAAACAACAAGATACTTCCATCTGAAGGGGCTTTATGATAAGCTGAAGCCACAGCTCAGGTCTGAGGCTGCAGTGAGCAGTGAGCTCCTTGGCTGACAGCACTGCCACCTGTCCTTGGAGCTTCTATTTGTCTGAAACTTGGTTTTAAATAGCAAGGCTTGGTATAGGGACCTCTCTCCCCTTCTTTTCAATACCTACAAAACTTGTAGAAGCACTGAAACAAAAATCGACAGTAGCAAGTGAGGAATATGTTCAGATACTAACTGGCTCTTAACTACTGGGCTTTAGCAGATGCAGAGGGTAGATGTTATCTCTCCAGGGCTTTCGGATGTTTGATACTATATATTTTTCAGACTTCCTAACTGATCTTTACATTATGGATGGGAAAAACTTACTTCACTGTGTAGTTCCTCTTCTCAGTGCAGCACTCCTTATTACCCAGTTAAGCTTACTCAAGAATGACAGCTTAACTTCTGAGAAAGTAATACAAATCATCTTTGTCAACATAGCAATCATAGACTACAGCTCTGCATAACTTTATTGACTTACAGCATTTCCCTCTGCGTTGTGGTTTCTGGAGAACGGGTAGAAAGAACTGAGCTGCATCCAGCGCAAGCAGAGCTCATAGGTTGTATTGTAGTTAAAGCCACAGATGTCGGCACCGACCTGGAGAGAAAATGTAACTGCATGTTTGTGATTGTGGTAGCTGAGGTCCAAAATGAGAAACCACCAAAGACTCTTTATAAAAATAACATTTTGGAAAGAGATACCAATTTTGTGATGACTTCATAAGAACGCTCTGGGATACGATGACACAAATTTTGCTGGGACTGAGATTTCACTGGCTCGTAGAGCCTTCATATCACTGTGGAAGTTCTGAAACATTTCAGTAATTATACAAACCCTTCAG
The DNA here is from genome assembly GCA_013399175.1 of Odontophorus gujanensis. Taxonomy (NCBI): domain Eukaryota; kingdom Metazoa; phylum Chordata; class Aves; order Galliformes; family Odontophoridae; genus Odontophorus; species Odontophorus gujanensis. The sequence continues at coordinate 196,180 of VXAB01007355.1, read as the reverse complement.
CCCAGCATGTAAAATCAGAAACCTACAGAGGAACCTCAATGATAATACACTTCATATAATGAGGTTTGTTTGGGGTGGCACACAGTGATTTAATCTGAAGCTGGCAGTGTTATTTTTGTTTCTCTTTAACCATCCAAGATTGATGACATTTAGCTTTCCCTAATCTGCAGTTCTTACGCCGTGCAGGCTGTTACTGCTGGCCATCTCAAGCAGCTTATTTTAGAAAACATCTGAGTTAATTCAAAGTGATTTTGGGTATGAGCCAGCAATTGCCCGAAGGACTTCGTACTCACAAAGGGGATGCCAAAGAGGTTGAACTCCAGCATGCCAATGATGGAGTGGTGCAGGTCCTTCCACTGTGAGTAGTTGTCACCCATCCAGTGACCAGCATGCTTCCCACTGCCGACGAAGGTAGACCAACTCAGGACAAATGCCCGCTTCCCAGTTGCCTGCTGGACAACACTGACAAAAGGCAGTAAGATCATTAAAAATAAGAGTGGTAACCAAAAAAGTCATATGATAAGCCTGAGCTTTCCAGCACAGTTTTATCTGAGATGGTGTTATTCTTGAAACATATTCAACTGGTGTGAGTCATGTGAAAGTGTGGTTCCAAAACTGTAAACAGTGGAAAGTTTTACTCCATGGCTAAAGTAAACAATTAAAATCTATCTGATCCACAAAACTCTTTGTTTCAGGTACGTCTAGGCTTCCTAAACACTATTTTGTACTTCCATTATTCTCACCATTGTGTCAAAGTGGTAATTTAAAACAAAATTATTTCTATATTAAATCATTTTATTTAGTGTCTTATCATTTCTTAAGAAGTAATATATATATTATTTTTATTTTATTTTTTTTTTTACATCAGATTTATTTAGAGATTTGCATTGGCAAATAAAGTCCTAATATCCTGGACTTAAAAGTTAGGGAGGAAAAGAAAGAAATACCATCAAACCAACATTTAAAATCAATACAGAAAGCAAACATATAATCTTTCAAAATGTCATCCCATTCTTGAAGTATTTCCCCTGATTTCCTTCATCATTTGATTTATGAGATTTCATTACAGAATTGGTGCTGGAACGAATTTCTCTTTGCCTTTTGAATGTGATTTTGCTGCACCATCAGAGGATGAATGAAGTGCAATATGTCTTACTAACGAACCTATTAAAAGTTGATCAACACAGGATAATCTCTGTATGAAATTAGATATTGTAATATTATATATTGCAGAAACTCTAGTTCAACTCTGCTTTACTAGGATTTGGGAAACAAAACTTAGATTATCTGGGAAATCCCAGTCTGAAATATTTACCGTGCTGCTTACCATCCACCTCCTCCTCACATTGCTTAATGAGATCTGTGGAGCAGCTTTCACGCATATTTGTAATGGCCAACATTTGGCTTTGTTTCTGTAGTGGTACACAGGCTTTAAAATGTTTCAACATTTGCTTCCATGGGAAAAAAAACAAACACTCATATACAAAATCCACCAAACTCAGCAACTTCCATAGAGGCTTACAAACATGATGCTTACAGGACACGTAGAGCAAGAGGCCCAAATCCTGGCGAAGCATGACCTGCCTGGTTTGTGTTGTAGAGGCACCACCGAGACCAGTGACTGCATGCAACTCCATACTGTGTGTATAAATGGCATTTCTGAGCACTGAGGTGGCAGGAATCTCTTTTTCATGAAGGTTTTCAAGGATGTCCTGCATACAAGTCCTCTGCCTTATACAGTACAAATTTGGCCCTGTTTGCAAAAGTAGGTGCTAATGAGGGTAATATTGGATCAATGCAAATATGATCCAGATCTCCATAAACAATTTACAGCACATAATTTATTGGATAATTTTCAATCTATCGTGAATCACTGCTAAAGTGATTCTAATGTTCTCAAATGTATTTGTGGACTGAAATTATTTACAGAAAATTATGTGTGAATAGCTCTTGGCCCTAAGCTATGCACAGGCTGATTGTAGCTAGTTTGTTGCATCCAAATTCAAGACATTCGACTGCATACATGGGTGAGATGACACATTTCCTATTCTCTGGCTTCATTAGCATAATTCTTGGAATTGTTTTGTATACGATCACGAATTTGCCATTCTTTTTCAGCCAATATCCTACAATTGATGCTGGCTTGCTAAATATTCCTATCAGTAATTTAATTTACTATATTACTGGTGAAGAGTGCGTGCAGAAATAGTACACAACCAGCTGTGAAAAGAAACTCAAATGAATATGTGAAATTTTTCATCAGATTTCCATAGCTCTGCAGCAAATCCTGTCTCTGCTAGTGCTTTTCATGGCTTTCTCCACTCCTGAAGGAAGTTTGGCTGAATAAAATAAACAGCATGGAAACACACAATATTCACCACGCTGAGGGAGGCTGAAAGGCAAACCCAGAGGAGGCTCTTGCAATGGGAAGACCTTTGTGGAGGTTGGGATGCAGGGGGTCCAGAACCGCATTATTTCCCACTCATCCTGTCTAGGTTGGATGGCCAGAGTGGGTAAGGGCTGAGAGCTTTCTGCTCTGCACAATGAAGCTGGGCTGCACAGGAGCCAGCTGATTGCTTCTGGCTTTTTCCCAGAGCTTTCCTTCCCCAAGGCTTGGCACAGAGCTGGAAGTACATCAGCACCTTAAATAGGCTCACTTAGCCACCTCCCCTGGATGCCTCCACAATACAATTGGTGCAAATGTGAGCTAAGTGCTGAAATAAACCAGCCCAAGGACCCCTGCTTCAGCACTCACATAGTGTCATTAAGCATATCCATGTCTTAGCTCTCTGTTGGAAAAAGTGTGATTTGTCCATTTGATTTAATCAGTCTGTTTCTGTGTCACTGTGGCCCGGCAGCAGCGGAGTCTGTCTGTGCAAACCCATTTTGCATGCTTCCCCGTTGTAAAGGGACATCTTTACAGTAGCCTATAACAACCCTGCTGCAATGCAGCTCAGCCATGTACCCACAGAGCCCCAGGCAAAATGAAAAATGCTGCCTGCCAGGATCAGAGAAAGCTCCGACAGCAGCCTGGGGGTTAGATGTGGATCCTTCACCAGCAGTCACCAAAATTCCTCTGCTTGGGCCACAGCAGTGAAGGGATGGAGAAATCCCCCTGGTGCTGCTCTGGCAAGGGAACAGCTGTAACACTGGATGGGAACATATTGCTCTGCTTGCAGAAAAGAAGTAGTTGAACTAATCCTGATTTTAGCTGAGAAAAGTAAAAGTGGAAAAGATTCTGTCAAGAATCTCTTTTCTCTAAATTCTTAATGACAAACAGCAATGTGGAACATGAAGCTCCTTCTTATTAGTTACCATTACAGATCTCCCAGGTAACGGCAGTTGCTTTTAAAATGTCTCACCATCACCTGAAACCCACTTGTAGAAATGCTTAGAGAACTCACTGGAAAGTTGGAGTAGTCTGTGACCAGCCAAAGAGAGAGTGTGTGTTGTAGTGCTCCCCCAGGTAAGTCTTGGAGTCAGGGCACAGCGTCTTTTCAGCCAGCGAGCGACCAGTAATGCCTGAGAAGGACACAAAACATTGTAAAACAATACACGTCACAGCTCCAATCTCTTTGTATTTCTGCACTTCTAGAAGTGAAAATACCAAGGGACTTAGAAAGAGGAAAAGTAGAAGAACTGCAGGATCTCCACCAATTGGAGGTTAGCACATAGCAGTAGGCACAAGTGTGCTCACAGTATGGCATAACCCCTATTATGAGGTTCAAGTTCTATGTCCAGTAATTCAGAGCATCTGTACAGGTGTCGTGTTCTCAGTAATAGCCAGAGAGAAAACTTCCACATTGCTAAGTTAAGAATATACGTATGTATTCTTTACACAGTTACAAATTTTCCTTAATAGCAAGGGAAAAAAAAAATAAAAAAACAAAACCATCACAGAAATTCAGATGCCAAGGGAACTTGTGTGTTCACATGAAATAATGACACCCAGGTTTGGATTAGCACTCAGCTGCAGATGTAGGTAGGCAGCATGACCCTGCACTACTGTGGCAAAATTTACGACTAAAGCCAAGCCTACCTCTTTTTTACCCTGAATCCTTAGAAGGCAGCAGGACTGATCACACAACCCCAGGCAGAGTGTGAGCAATGAGCAGGGACTGTCAGGGATGTACAGGAGAGGGAAAAGCATGAGATGCAGCAGTCCTTGGGAGGCCATCTGCTATGGCTCGATACGCTGCACGGAAGAGAGAAAAGACAGATTATAATGGATGCATTCACACGTGGATGAGTTATGCAGTAACTCTCCATCAGCAGATCACAGGCAGTGGAGGCAGCAGCAGCTTTTTGCCTTCAGTAATAGTCAGGGGCAGCCTTGACCTTGCTGGCACAGCTCCAATCCAACTGAGCCAAAGGGAAGAAATAAGAATTGGCTGCACAGATGCCAGCAACTCTTCAATCCCACATTGAAGAGTTGCTGGCAAGACCCATTTGGTGTGGAAAATGTGATTCCAATCCTCTGGTGGTAGCATCCCTGAAAATGCCATATGCAATTTAGCAGGAATTGGGCAGGTCAGACATTTGGGTTATACAGTGGATTTATTTTTAGAGATGGAGTTGCAAGTGTTTCAAAACCCTCTACCCTCAAATAAATAAACAAGAGGCTGTCTAATAGACCACTTTTGCATGCTTAACTGAGTGCAAGCACTATTGTAAATATTTGTCTATGAGCAAGGAACTTCAATGCCTAATCACACATCGCTGTGTGTTTGCAGTTCTTTACTACAAGGTGCGTTTCTCTGCATCTGAAACCCCATTAGCCTGTCTGCTCTGCTGGGACACCAGTGCTGGAATTTTTGTCTTCAGGTCTTTGGACACAAAGACTCCAGTGTGGCTGATCTGCACCAGAAGTACTTTCATTTGTAGGCAATTTCCAAGCAGCCTTTACCAGAACAGCACTGAAGACGACACTGAGGTTCTGTGAAAAGTTACACTCAGTGTCCCATCAACACTCAGTTATGAGCCCTGTAAAATCAAGGTGGGATATGAAAGCAAATGCTGCCATGTGAGTCATATTTTCATGTTTCATTCCTATTCTGAATACTTCACATTCTGCCTCAGTAATACAGATTGCACATTAATCTCCACTGTAATATGTTTTATAGAAAATCGATTTGAAGGACTTTTGTTTTTAGAAGGTCAAACCATGGGTATAGGTGATTGTGGTTATGATTTAGAAAAGGAGACTGAAGGCTGCGTTGCCAAACACCTGAGGCACTGAGAGTGAGACAGTTACAGGCTCAGGTGCCTACCACAACAGTGAGCTCCAAAAACCCTGCTTAGGGAGCTACTAACTTCTTGCTGGACTGAGCTGCTGAGGTCCCTCCACCATATACCTACACCAGACAAAGATGCAGACAACTGAGGGCACAGACAGTGCTGGCATAAAGTGGAATATAATAGGAAGCACTTAAATATTAATAGAAAACATCAGGTAGCAGCTCTCCCACACCTTGGAATAAATGCCTCAGGCTCCCATCTACAGAATGAAGACCAACACTGTGAATTGCAAGGAGGTGCATTTGGACAAGAGAATTTGATCAAGACCCAGAGTGCTGAAATATGGTCGTTACAACTGACAGTTTCCCCCAAAAGAGAAAAAACATCTAAATTGTATTTTAAAGCTCTGCTTCTGGTTTCAATAATTCATGATGTTTTTATTATTTTATGTTATGCTTTTGTAATGTTTAAGTTTCTCCTGTACACAAAGTGAAGAGAAATGAGCTTTAAGATATAAAAGGAAGAATTCACATGACGTTACAATGGCCTGAAGAGGAAAAGAGGACATTTCCAGTACTTGACTGTCAATAACTCATTTATGTCCCAGCTTCCTGCTCTACTTTAGCCTTCATCAGGTAGCAGGGCTTTCACGGGGAAATGTTGGCTGGATTCACTGTGAGGAGTACTGGCCCTAATTGTAAGCACTCAGGGCTTCCAGGGGGAGAATGAGAATGCCATTAACTTGGCTACTGGAAGAGGTGTTCCCCTTCTTAACAGACTCCCATAGGCCTGGACATTTTAAAACATTATTTTAGCCTGTGATTCATTTCTAATAAAGGGATGGATTGTATTCTTTTTTTTTTTCCTGAAAGAGAAAATATTTAAGGTATCAGAGATATGCAATCTTACTTGTCATAAGTTGTAGAAAAATCAGGGTCACCCAGCCCAGCCCTGGGACCAGCAGTGATGGTGGCAAGACAGAAGGGTTACTCCTGCCATAAATTCCCATCTGAGTCTATACGTATCTTGCCCTTTCTATGGAGCAGATTTGTTGCTCAGAGAATGGCAGGGAAGGCCATTTTTCTAGTTCTGTTACAAGACTGCCCTGGTGACCAAAGAAGATATTTTTGGTACTCTGCTAAAGCTGAGACAATTGTGTCCTGAATGAATCTGTAGCAGTGCACTCGGAAAAAGAAAAGAAGGAAAATTTTCCTAAGAATTCATGAAAGAGATTTGTGAAAAAGCTTTACTTACTAGGAATGTAAGGAGGGTTATTGATATCATTAGCAGCACATCCAGGAAGTTGGCCTTTCATTCATATCCTTTAATAACGAAAATTAGGCATGTCAAAAGCCATGTTTTCTGTTTTGAAAAGAAGGGAAGGTAAATATAATTAAACTTACAATCCAGATCCCGTCGTAGTCAAGGACATCCTTAAACTCCATACACAACTGGGTCCACCACTCCGCTGTCCTGGGGTTGGTGTAGTCAGGAAACACTGAATATCCAGGAGGCAAGGACTAGAATTCATAGGTACAAATGTCCAGATACTCTTTCATTTCTGCTATGCATCTTCTTTAACACTTCAAAGCAACAGTAGATTAAGAACATAAAAGAATTTAGTAGACTGACCTTTCCAATAGCAGGAGTTACACCATCGGAGTTGTTCACCCACACTCCCATTTCCTGTCCGAGGTCATATGGCCTGTAGGTACCTGGTTCTTCATCCTTGCTTATAAACGGATCCTAAAAACAGTGGTTACACTTCCTTTATCTCAAAGACAATGGTTACTTTTTCTACTTCTACATTTTAGAACAATTTGATGTTATTAATGCACGCTGCAAAAATATTGGAAGAAAATGGAGTTAAAATTTACTAATAATTTAGAAGAAGTTTATTAAAGAGTCCAAGTATTTCTTGTATAAGACAAAAGTTAAGTGAAATTAATAAACACCTTCATGTTTGTTTTTACGAGACTGTATTCAACAAATTTTAAAGAGGCACTGAATTTTATTTTCCTCCCTTCTGAGGTCACTAAACTTAGCATCTCTGGATTCCCTTCAAGACAACTCCTACATCAGCTTCACCAGATTCAGCTCCTCAACTTTGGAACACCTAAAATATTTCGAGGAGCTCATGGTTGGGACACATCCAATCTTGTTAGTCCTCTCTTCAAACCCAGTGTCAGCTGAGGTGTTTTATGTTAGCCTGGTTCAGAGTAACTCAAGTCCTCTACATCAAGTGGCCAAACTCCTCTGTTCCCCCACGGGTGTGAAATCACCAGCAGCTTACATGCTGCAGATCACCCCTCCTACCACCATCATGGCCCAAGAGTACTCACCAACTCCCACCACTGCCAATTACAGGGACACCACCAGTTTCTCTGCCCCAGAGTGGCCATCTGTGGCCATCAAGCTCATTGAAATGAAGCCTAAACTATGTCTGGGTAGGATGGTGGCCCACCATACCAGTAAGCAATAAAAGTAGGAGCACTCTGAGATGCCAGGGAAGAACCCTGCTCAGCAGCCAACTGGGAATAAAAGGAGTTTTGTGTGCTTGGCAGAATGTCCCTAATTGGGAGCAGCTATCTGCTTTGTATTATTTAGAATGAAGGAAGATTGTAGCCATTTTAGAAGGGAATTCTTCCCTTTTTTCTTAGAAAATATTATCCCCTCAGATACTGCTAAAGGCAAAAAAACTTCAGTTATGACACACAAGAGATAGAAATGCAACTGAAACAGTCCTTCCTTGTGCAATAATTCAAAGGAATTTTAATTAAAAATTTACTGGAGTTTAAATACGATACTGAAGGACAAAGAATGTATGATCTCAAGTGGTAATATCCTTTAAGGGTATGCTTTAAAATTCATTCTAATGCCTAAATTAATTGCCTGATTTACTTGTAAGACCTATGACAGCTATGGCCCTGGTGAGAAAATGGTTTTCTTCCATGCACCAAAACCTAAATCCCCTGCTAAACCTTCACCTTAAATGCAAAATAAAGTTCAGCTTTAACTATGTAGCTCCAGCATCACTTCCATAATTAAAAAGTGTAAGTGTCTACAGTGTTTTTAACTCATTGAATAGTTCAGTTTTGGAAAAGAGATAACTGTCCATCTGCAATAATTATCTTATTACTGTGGAAAATATGGCTCCCAAGAGACTTGGATGCTGGAAAAAATCAGCTTAATTAGCTACTCCTAATCCAAACTTCTGGTATCCTTCAGCTGAAAGGTTATTCCTGTGCATAAATCTAATATATTATGCAGGTTTATCTATGTCCTAAAGAGAAATAAACTCTCCCAGTCCTAGTTTTGCATTCCATTGGTTGTTTATGGGAAAAGGGAGTTCATATCCTTTAAACCTTCCCTAACTCATCCTTTATCAGCTCTTGAAGAGGAGATGCTGAGCAACCACATCTCTTACTGACTGCTATGAAACCTGTGGGTCCCCTAGCACTTACCCAGACCAGCACAATTTCACCTATAGCCTCAAATATAGGTTTTAACACACATCCATAAAAATTCATTTCTGGAAATGTTAGCCTCTACAGCTCATAGAGCTCAATTTTAAAATGTTAAAACTATTAAGTCTTATTTTGAATCATAATCATGTTTGCACTGACTTCTTTCCTTAAAAAAGAAAAAAAAGAAAAAAGAAATTGTCACTCGTGTCATCCCTAGCTGTTTTCATTTTTAGTGTGATTTAATGGAAGGTATACAAAGTATTTAATTAGAGTTCCTCTTCAGTAATAATGTTTATAATTTTCCATTCTAATAATTTTTAACTTTCAGAACTTTTCTTTGTTTCTAAACAATACATTTGCTCTGACTCAGAATAAGTCACAGCTGAAGTATGCACCTTATTCAGAACAGTAATGATGACAAAGTAATGAAACTCATGCAAAATCTCCCTTACATGGTGGTGGCCTCTGAAAGACAGCAGGAGAGAGAACTGCTGAGAGTACACTGAGAGCAGCCATGCTGCTACCAAAGTGACCATAGGCATGGAGAGCTCTAAGTACTGGATGCAATGAAGATTGGGCTTCTGGATGGTGAGGCATCAGCCACACACCAAATTGAGATGTGCAGAATCCATTCACAGCCCATTCACTGCAGATTTTACGTGACATGAAGTGACAGCAATCAGAGCACATTTCCTGAAATCAACACAAGGTAGCCAACAGAGTGCTGCACTTGGGCAACTTACTCATTACTGTCACTACCCAAGGGTATCTAAACAGAAAATAGTTCTTTCCATATCAGACTGGATTGTACTTGTCTTGATTGCAGTTACCATGGATCTCCTCATTTGGGAATAAAACTTCTCATGCTGCTTCAGCTCCTGACTCAACTTATGGGAACGATGGAGAATCCTAACAAAAATAACAGCCAAAATTTGACAGAAATAATGATAGTTGTACATAATACAGCAAAGGTAGAAAACATCTCTACCAGCACAACCCGTACTTCCCAGGAGTTTTTCAGAAACAGAAGACAAACTGGATCTTGCCTATACTCTTTCTCATAAGCTTATCAAAAGACATACAGCACAACACAGTCCTTCTTTACAGGTTAGTAGAAAGGGGAAAGAAGGGGCACCTATTATTATTTACATGGGCTTATTGCATGAATGAAGAATTATTAATGTATTCCTTGTATGTGCCCAACTACTGAATTTAGATTTATAGAGCTACTTGCCCTGCTCTAGCATGCTCCATCTGAGAAACTGAAAGTGCTTTAAAAGCACTATTGAAGTTCACAAGTAAGAAGACAGTGCACCTCACCCATTATAATGTGACTTCCCCCTTGTAGCTTCCTACACAACAGAAAGTGAAGAACAATTGGAGACATCCTAACATTGATGAAAAATGAGTGATTACCATGTATTTATCAAAGGGCAAGTGTGCACAGGAAGAGCTACATCAAACTCAGTTTATTACTCTATATTAATGTCTCACAAACTGAAGATAACTCAATAAATTACCAGGTAGTGTTTAAATGCTAGACCTCTAAGAGGTTAGGTGATCAAATTTTAGAGAGGTGTTGAAAGATGGAGGGAGCCAGAACTGCAGAGCAATTGGAAAGAGCACTCAGTCTTGTCTGTGTATACGCTCAAGTACAGATGGGTTGGCTATTTGTAATGATGTATCCAGTGAATTTGGGGCTAATTTTTTCTTGAAATTGCTCTCCATCAGAGTGACTGAATAATGTTACTGTTTAAACACCCTGTCTTGGACCTCTGATGATGGAAGCTGTTTTCAGTGCCATACCCTGGTACTTCTCAATTTACAGATGCAATAGCACTAGGACAGTTAAGGGCACATACACCTGATTTGCTGGCATTGCTGGCAAACAGTGCTCACTATACAAGCTGCTATTTCCATTATCAATACATAGGTGAGGACTTAGAACGTTTTTGTTTGAAATTCCTGGCCATGAGTGCAATTCTAGTGTGATAAAGTGAAGATTAAGCCAATCATAAGTACAGAGCAGGCATTTTTAATGAAACTACAAGCAGACCTGTTACACTGCCTAGGAATCTAGTAACCGCTTTAAAAGGAGAAAACAGTCATGGATCTTTGAGGTACTGTCTGGCCCATCCTCAGCATTATGCTAAACTTCCCAACGAATTTTGGAGGAAAAATAGGGAGACACTTCTGACTTGCTATTTCTCAGAAGAGCGTGATTTTTAGGTTGGGAAACTGCAGAAGCTCCCAGTTACCTCAGCTTCAGGAAAGATCTAACATACCACCACTAGTTAAAAAAGCTTTATCCCCACAAAAAAGCACTCTGCTGTTCAGTCTATTGTTCCCCAAGCCTTTGAAGACACTCCCATTGATCAAGGGAGAAATACAACCTTATTTTAAAAAGGCTGAATCAGCTTAGGGCCCAAACATCTGTGGTCTGTTCCTTCTCAGTTCATCTGGATTAATCAGTCACATTACAAAGAGGAGTCACCAATTTAATAGAGGCAAAAGTGATGCAGACCTTTGTCATGTGAGACATTTTTGATAGAATGAAGCAAATATTATTGCCGTTCTCCATACACTGAGGGAGCATTGTCTGGAGACTGTGAAATCCAGATATTTACTAGAGAGAGATTGCGTTCAAACTGGGGCATCTGTGAAAGAGAGCCACTACAAAGAGATCTGAAGCTCATGCCCAAAAGGGAGAAAATTACCTTTGTTCACTTAAACTAGCAAAAAAGGTCTGAGGGAAAATAAGCTTCTGCAAATAAATATATCAAGACACAAACAGCAGGATGCAAGACTGGCAATTTGGGCTACATAAGAACTGTGTTATCTAATGAAAGCTGTAAGCTGACCATTTAGGCTGGAAAATAGAAGATAGGAATGATAGCGAAAAAGGACTGGAAATGTCCCTGCAAGGTCATTGCCTCCTTTGGGTCAGCTCAACCTGATTATATACTATATATATTAGATACATATGTTTATATAAGCTGCAATTTAAAGCACTTCTTTTTTTTCTAATCCTGCCCCTTATGACTCTATTCTCTTCAGTAGCACTTTGTGCTCACTTGCTCCTTGCTTGTTCTCACCACAGAAATTTGGAGGTCATGCCATCAGTCCTGCCTTAGCCAGGCTGTGCAATACTGTGCTGCAGTAGGGCCCTGCAGAGCGCTGTCTTATGGACTCACCAAGGACTATTATTTAATTTACTTCCCTCTAGTTTCCTTACAATCACTGACATTCTCTGTATCTACCACAAAAAAAAAGTAATTTCAGTGCAAGGACATGTATGGGGACTGCTGGGGGGAGATGGCAATCTTGCTGGAAAATCCGACAAGGGAAAATGCAAACCTCTGCTTTTCACTTCTGCTCAAATTAATTATTTTGAGTTTCCCTCCTTGGAGATTACTAAAGGCCATCTGGACAAAGACCTGGGCAACCAGCTCTAGATGTCCCTGCTTGAGTTGGGTCCTGTACAGGATGACCTCCATAGGTCCCTTCCAACCTCAACTGCACTGTGTTTCTGTACATCAATATTGGTTAAAGATTCAGCATATAGTTTCCACAATTCTTTGTGCAAACAAATTTCTTTTACATTAATTTCAATGAGAAGAAAGTATAAGGTGACAAGATTTATAGTTACTAGTTCCCCAGATTGATTGTGAGTAGATCTTTTCTGCTACTCAGCTATTTCTGTGTGCATGTTAAACTCATTTGTTCATTATCAGAAGAAGAACTGCATTAAAGCAATTCTATCTCAACCCAGACCTGAAAAGAAGCAATTTTTTTTCTTAGATGAGTGGAAAAAATGAAAGAAAATTGATGTTACAGTAAAGAGATACTAGTGGTACACACTGGTATCTGATAAATGCAGCACATTTAAATGTGACATCTGCGAGAAATTGTTGTTCAGCTCTTCTCAATAAATGACAAAAATAGAAAATGTGCCACAACAGCATGCATGCGTTAGCACCTGGATGCTGCTATGAGCACTATGATGCAAATAGTTCTTATAAATGGAAAAATAATTAGCAACATTTTTAATTTACCAGAATAATGACATTATGCATTCCTGCTGTCTTCAGCTCTTTGAGGTACTGTGGCAGACCTGCGTAATTCTTTTTGTCATAGGTGAAGTCCAGGCGACGATCCATGTAGTCAATATCAAAATGCTGCACATCCTAAGCATTTTAAAAGCAAACATTGGTGTATTTTATACAGAAAATCAGAATGGATGCAACCGTGTTCCTAGGGAGGAATTAACCTATGAAATGAGACCTAAGAGATTCGTTATAATAACCGTAAACAACTGAGGCCAAATTCAGCCCCTATAAATTTGTGTGGCAGCAATGGACAAAATGGATACATGGAAGTCTTAGGTTAGCAACTATTTGGCAGTGATATGTGTCAGATCTGACATAGTTTGTATTTAAAACATCAGGACCTTGTACTTCCATAAACCAATAAATTGCTGTCACAGCATTAAAGTAAAGCCAAGCACAAACTGCCTGCAATGTAGCACTTAAATCTCACATGTAAAGCCCATTCTAAACATTCTTTTGATCTTTGTAAAGGTATGTAAAGATACTGTGCAGAAATGGTTCATGGAACCACTACATAAGATTACGAACAATCTTTTGTTATACGATTCTCTTCACGGGATAATCACATTTCCTCTAATATAATTTTATTCATCTCATTTCAGATTTCAAAATGAGCACATACGGGAAAAAAAAATCATACTTACATAGGGGATATCATAGTAGTGCATGCGTTTGGCAGTGTTCTTTACGACGTCGAGGCTGCCATAACCTCATCGGGACAGATGGAATCCCAGAGACCAATAGGCAGGCATGTGTGGGCGCCCAATGGCCTGGAGCAGGAATGAGGAATATAGAAGTTCAAAAGGTGAGGTGAAGATTTTAGGGAGATAAATCATCCTGAAAGACCAGGAGAGGCTCCCAGCTCATTTAAGCCACAGAGACCAGAAGATAAGTATCAGGCATCCTTGAAATACCCCTTACTTTCTCAGAAAACTCACTGCATCATATACTTAATTGTAAAATGTACAATATATTTTGCTATAATGTGGGCTTTAAAACAGAGTTTCTCCTGGTGGACCTAACCCATTGGTCAACAAAAGGCAAATCTCTGACACTGCACACAATGTCAACTCTGCTGATTTCTCTTGCCGCATCCAGCTGAACTAATTCATCTGATGTTTATTTGAGCTCTCTAAAGTTTTAATCATATTTGCAAACCTCCCTGATGAAATCCAGTTGCTCATGACTGACTTCTGATATTGCTGGCCCACAGCAATATGTTGCCAGGTGTCAATAAACCCCCCTGAAGGTCAGAGTGATCATTTGCTCTGTCAAAATTCTCAAGTGAAACACAGTAATGAGTTAAGTACTATTTTATAAATATTTGATTTCCACCTGCTCTGTGTAATTTTACTGCCAATTGAATGAGGAAACTTGTTTGCAAGCAGAAGCGTGCAAGGTCTCCTGATCTGCTTGCCAGGGAAGCTGCTGGGGCAGCAAGTGGAAACTGTAGGTCATTTCAAGAAAGATGGTGAAACCCTCTTTTGTCTCGTTGCTATAAGCTGGTGTTTTCTAAGGGAGATATTTCAAAATTCACATTCTTATTTTTAAAAAGTTAGATCCCATGAAATGAGTTTTTGTTCAGTAATTTTAAGACGCAGGCAGCACACAGAAATCTAGTAGCTAGTTAAGAACCTGTGATTATTAATCAGTCACAGTTATTAACTCCCTTTTGCTAAGTATCCATTCCTAATTAGGCTAGGAAGTGGAAAAGAATAAAACTTGAATATTGGCAGCTAAAATCCATCAACTTTAATTAAATAAATAGATATACTCCTGGCACAGACTATCAGTTGCATGGTTAAGCCCTTCAGACATTGCAGTGCATAGAGATGTCTCTTCCTTTGGGAATTTGTACAGAAAGATTCTGACCTGGGACAGCAATGCTGATTGAGATGTCATAGACTGTAGAGGCAATGGGAAGTGTGAACTGCAATGGACAGAAAAACAGATGGAGGAGAAGCAGCAGGTGTTTTAATGCCCCTGAGGGCGTCACAGAGAAACACTCAGAGTCACTTGTAACCAAGAATGGTTTGAGGGCAGGCGGGTCAACTTCATGCACTCAGCATTACAGATTTGGCTGCACAGTATCTTTTTGCTGGTTGGGATCTCTCACCTGTGGCAAGCAGTAGGAGATCAGAACACCTGGGTTGGAGTTCTCCCAACAGGGATGGGCTGGCTGAGCGCTGCACCCCTCACGTGCCTGTTCCTCATCCCATTCCACCAGATTTAGTCCTCATCAGCCTCCTTACCTCCTACGTGTAGCTGGAGATGAAGCCCAGGGCAGAAGCAAGCACAGCCACTGGCAGCACGTGTCATTGCCATTGCTGTGAGAGGCCCTGGCCATACAAACGTGGCCTCAAACCATGTATGGGGACACCAGTGGGCAGAAATGTGCCATTGCCACTACAGAGTAGTCTCCCTAGCTGCACCTGGTTCCCCAGATCATCCTTCCAGCTCTGCTGGGGTTTTCCCATGGAGAGCTGGGCAGGGAGCAGTGACTCAGGATTATCCCCAGGGCATCTGCAGCCCAGTGCTGTGGTGTCCAGCACGGCACCCTCAGGACAAGTCTGCTCCTCTGTCACAATTGCACTCACCGTATCATGGACAAATTCATCTGAGGAGGCAGCAGAGCTTGTTTTAGTCCAGTTAGGCTGCAAGATGGTCTCTGTGAACCTCACCATTTGTGCTCCAAAAGCAGATTCACATTCTGCCTCTGTGTTCTCTAATGCAAACAGAGAATGACCTATCCAAAGAAGGTTAAAAAGCCAGAGCAAAACAAAAGAACTCCCTGATGAAACAAAACCATTTGTGCACAAGCTTCTTCCCCTGGATAAGAGGAAGGTGGAAAAACATCTGATAAATTTTAATCCTGCTGCTGGATGCAGAGCCCGGTGCCCTGGCAAGATGCCTGCATGGCACAGAGACCAGCACCACAGTCATCCTCAGAGCTGGCTGCCATCAGTCCAGAGGCAGCAGGAGTCCTGCAAGGTCTCCAAGTCTTTCCTGGACACGGGACACTGCTGGGATGCATGCTGATGAGCTTGGGATATCACCCATGCCAAATTCAAGAAGTGAACAGGGATCAGCTTCCACCCTGCCTGTGTGCTGCACTCAGTGCCTGCTGAATGGCACTGCAGATGGAGATGAAGCTGTGGCCATCAGCACCAGGCAGGGTTCTCCCCTAGGGCACTGCCTTGACCTCAGCACTGGGGAATGCTGTGGGTTAGCTGCACTGCAGCACGATGGCTCTGCAGACCTCAGAGCTGCCCTGAGGCAAGGTGGTATTTTGTGACAGCATCCCTTGAGGAGTTTGGGATTAGAGTTGAACAAATGGAAGAAAATCCACCTTGCAAGCAAGATATTAACTTTTAAAGCAATTAGTTCCCCAGGTTGGCCAGGTTGGAGCAGCTATGGTAAGCATAATTGAAATGAAAAGAACATTTGAAGAGGAAGGATGAAAACAGGGCAGCTGGGAAAACAAATGTTCTTTCTTCTAATTATGCTACTGACTCTCTCTAATGGATCCCCCTGAAGCTTCCTGATAAAGAGACTGGCATATGGTACCTATGTGCAGAAGGATTGGCAGAGGCAGAGATGCGATTCTGCAAACCTGACACTTGTGTTAGATTTGATACATATTTAGGATCTAGTTAATTCATATAGATTGCATTCTGCATACAGATGATCGTAAAATGCAGCACCGAGAGAAAATCCGATAGGCAAAACTGACTTGCATAGAATCAGAAAAGGTAAATGAGGTATGGCAGGGGAACTGAGGGAGGAAAACATGAGAAATGCAGAAACAGCAAACATATGGAGGATCCAAACTAGAGAAAAGAAAAAAAAAAAAAGAAAGATACAGCAGTGTAGAAGTAGAAAAAATAGATCCTATTTCTGATACCACGATTCCTCCTGCACTTGGTTCATAAATAACTGAGTGTTGTTTAATAGATTCACTGTTAGTTTACCCGAGTTTACATAACTCAGCCTTATGCAATTCCTCAACTTTTTTCAGATGTACCTGAGAGCGGGTACATCCAGAAAGTCTCCTGCAAGTACTCCTCAGTGAGAACAAAGCTCAGTAAGCAGCTAAAACCCATGCCCAGGAAGCAGGTGAACGGCATTCCCTCTCCCTGCGTTGGGTTGTTGGACAGATTACGTTATTACTATGGATCTCAGATGGACAATGTGAACTCATTTAGAAATACCAAACAGTAAAAGGCACATCCCCATGTCACCACTCAAGTAGGAGGCTGGGCTGGAGAACTCCTGAGGTCCCTTCACCCTGAACTGCTCCACGGGTCTGAGAGGAGGAAGTAAAGCAGCAGTTTGCTCTTAAAACAGAGCTGGAAGTCACGCACTATGCTCTGTTAGGAACTTATATTTTACTCTGTCCTAAGCTGACACTGGTGGATTTGGCACCCTTGATCTGATATGGCATCTGCTTGCAGAGTCTCAGCTGGGCTCAGCTCTTCAGCCTGCCACTGCTTCTTCCCATCCTCCCACAGATTTGGGGCTTTTTCCATAAGAGAGATTTATATAACTATTCTGCACACCGGACCTCTTATGCAGTAGGAAAAAAGCATAATTACCATCAAATATATATATTTTGCTGTGAAAGGACCAGCTTTGATTTGCTGGGAGCACTGCTCCTCCTGCCTGGGCTCAGAGATGGGAGGGAGCAGAAGCATTGGAGTGGAGGTTTCTTCTTCCAGTTGCACCATGACCAACACACACCTGATAGTCAGTATCACTGCCACAGAGCTCAGTGATACTGGCAGGCTATGTCCTGGAGCCCAGCTCATGAGCTCTCTTGCTCTGCTCCTCACAAGACACAGCTCCTGCTTTCCACCCACTGATCTCCCACTGCTTTCATCACCCTTGAAGCCAACTTAACGCAGATTAGCATGGCTTTCACTGCTGTCCTTCTTTGCCCCAGGGACAAATGGAGAGGCTGTTGAGTGCTGTCTTACAGGCACCAACCACACTCCTCTCTTCCAGCCCCTCTCCTTCCCTGGAGATACGCAATGGTCAAGTCCTCTTGTTGTGAGAGAACACATAATTGAAAAATAGCCATTCCTGTTCCCTCCACCTTCCCACATACCTTGTACATAAAAGCCAAATCATTACCCTAGAGACTAATGATATGCTAATTGTAACATTTGTGATCTGGAAATTTCAGAATGTTTGCTGAAGAAGTTATTATTTTGCTGTGAAATTGCTGCTGTGCATTCTTTAGGATTCCCTAGATAGGCGAACATAAACTTGAAGAATACAGAGCAGGGGATTTTTTGTCCTGGTGTGTGACACATCTAGTTAGGAGACACCCACCAGTTCCCCTTCTTGTTTTCTCCCCTCCAACTCCATTTCTAGAGAGGCAGGGGTGTGTTATGGTTTTATGGTCATATCGTCCCGCAATCCGCTGACAGGGTGGAAAGTGAGCTGCCAGCACTCCCCAGCTGGGGAACGAGAACTCTCTCATATTATTTTCAGCTGCTGGACACCTGCTAAGCCACAGAAATGCCGCCTTCAAACACCAGGATAAGACTTCGAAAAGTAATGGGGATGGTTCTCACCTCTGTGCAGTGATGCCCCTGAAATAGGTATTTTCAGCACAGAGATCACAACTTTGCCTGTGTAGGTGGGTCTCTGGATTATTTTGGCTTGATAGCCAATGTGGAAGTACAAAAAACAGCTTTCTGGTTGATCTATGGCATTGGGTCTGGAGGATAGGGCAGGTGGGAAAGATGTGCAGAGATGCTGGGAGCTGCAGATTTCTGAGGGAGGGAGCCATGTCCCTGCTGCAGGGTAGATATAGGGTATGGAGGCTTTAAAAAGTCAGCAAGGGCATAATGCTGTTTTTTTTTTATACACAGAGCTTGGATATGAGACAGCATTTCTGTGAAGGGCCCAGTTAATGCATCACTTGCAATTGGTGACCAGGAGGAACATCCCACCTGCCACATTTTTCCAGGCAACCCTCGCTGGATAGGAACTGCTTACATACTCCTGACCCAGCAACTCCCCATGTATTCTCAGTTCTTCGGAAAACACTGGGCACCTGGAAAGCAAATAGTTACACTATGCTCTGTGAGACAGGAGTAAAGAAGGTTTTTCCATGTCTATGCTCTCAAATGCAGATGCAAGAGTTTTTGTTAGTGAAACCACACACGATGGACCTCCCTACTACTGTCACTGAGAAACCTTTGGTAGCCCCAGACTACCCATAGTGAAGAAGCTGCACCAAACCAAAACAACCATGAGGGCTCTTTCTGTGCATGCAAATGAAGCAAAAAAAAAATTACGGCTGACTTAGACTAAGAGGATAAAACGGCTGCTTTAATCATGTTAATAGAGCAGACTAAGCTCTTCATTGTTGTTTCCTCCTCTCATAAGCTCTCTGATTCATGCAAATCAAGGAGACAACAAAAGGGAAAGGGTTGGAAAGTCTGTCTACCTCCCTCAGCCGAATACCAAATGAAAAGCAAGGAGAAAACTACACTATCAGCCACATGTGATGTTTGGATGATTATGTCACAGTGTTCTAATGTTGTGAGAATGGTCCACACAATCAGAATCCAATTATACACACAGCTAACTCTCCCCTATGGAAAAATCCCAAAGGCGTAGCAATAGATAAGTACCTTTCCTACAGTAATGCAAACTGCAGCCCAGGTGCTGATAGGAAGGCTTTTGTTTACAATATTCATTGGCTTTTCCTAGCAATGTTCTGCTATCAGCACTTCTATACTACTTTTCAATATACTGATCAGTTAGAATTACGGAGCAGAAGTGTATGTAATAATAAGATTATACCAACAAAAGGAAGGTTTTGGGGAGTACCTGAAGAGGACCACAAGATCAACATCTGGCTCTGAGGCAAAGCTAGATCAGTATTTGGTCAACTTGTTCTTATCAGCTTCTGACGGGACATTTCCAGCCTCCTCACCACATCAGCTGTCACTTTGTATGAGCAGTGGGACCAAGCTTTGGCTGAGTTGCCTGCTGATACCCCAACACCGATGGAGCTCGTTCCAAGGCACTGCCCCACGTGCCCTAAGCACTACTAACCTCTGTGTACTGCTGAACGACATCTTCAGGAGTCGGCCCAAGGAAGACATAGAAGTCAAGGATCCCTCCAATAGTGCGGAAAGTTATGGATGGGTTTGGACTCAGAGAAACATCTGAAAGGGAAAAACAGATTCTCAGGACAAACTAAATCTGCACAAGGCACACTGGTCTCCGTGTATTAATGTGTTCCCAGGTAGAGATGCATGGGGGTCATTCCCTGACACTGCCTAATGATCAGATGGGCACACAGCACCTGTACATAGGCTAGCAACTGCCCAGACTTTCTGCAATCTGCATCTTTTGATTGGCATCATGCAGCTGTAAATCACAGAAACCCACACAGATTACTTTGCCCAGAATCATTTGTCTCAGTTTCATTTATATCATAAGGAACCACAAGCTTGTGTTTAGGGTTCCTCTGTGCTATTTTAATCTTCTTATTGGAAGTCATTGCCTGCCAGGGGAAGCTGATTTTATAGACTGAATGAAGATTCCCCTTTTCTGAAATTATACTATTGGATTAACACAGTAAGGTGACCATGGCAACGCACAAAACTACTCGCTGCAGACAAAATATAGGACTAACCTAAATTGATTTGATTCAGTTATGCCAGTCCCAGAAGAAATTTATTCCATCTTCTCCCTTCCCTGTATATGCATCTATTTTTAAAAAAATTAATCATATATTTTCCCTGAAAATGCCTTACCTTGTTTAACAGTCATACTGATGGAATCTCTTTGTACCAATTACTGGAATCTCAGTTATGCAGCAGTCAGTTGTACTGTATCACATTGAAAGGACAATCTCCAAAACAGCTTTTTTTTTTTGGATTTACTAATTTACTGCCTTTCTATATGCAATCAGTACAGGGAATCTGTATATCTTCCTACCGTGTGCAGTGGAGTTCAGAAGAAGAACGCCATGGGCATTGGAGTCGTCCTCTACACACATATAGAAAGGGTGAACACCGTAGAGGTTGGCAAGTGGCTGAAACATAAGCAGCATGTTAGCTATAACTTTTTTTTTTGTAGTTTTGGTCAGCTATGTACGTATTCAAAGACAAAGAATTTAATTAATTCGTAGTTGGAGATTTGTCTTGAAAGGCTGGAGATTTTTTCATCTAAACTGGCACGAAGACAAATCAGTAGGATGAGAGCTGTTCTTCTGCCTTGACACTGTGCTCCTTACTGCCCTCTCTTAACAAAACCTCCATAATCTGCTAAACCCTCTAAAAAGACAAGGGTAAAACATGCTCTTCTAGTGAAGTTATTCATCATCCATTGACCTCAGTTTTGCCAAACTTTTAATAAATCCTGCTGAAGCCCAACTTGTTTGAGTGAATGGGGATCGATCAGAGAGCAAGATAAAATGTTTTCCTGACATAGGGTTTTGATACATAAAACATTTGTTTTCTGGGAAGTACTGCACCGTGAGAAGGACTTGAATGAGAAGCATCAAATTCTCCTCAAAACAACTTATGATTTTGTCATTTAATTAAAACTTATGACACCTGCAATACACATGGCATTCAGTCTTTGCCATCAGCTCCCATCAGCAGTGTTATCATGCAGAGAGAGGTGGGTAAGCTCTCTCTCTGCAGTGCTCTGCCTCACCACTGCTTTGTTGTGACACAAGCTGAGGACAAAGTGCTGCCCAAAGAGAATTACCGTGGGTGCTTGGTCCCTGCTGAACATGCCTTAGGTCACAAAGTCCATGTTGTGTTTGAAGGACACGTGCTCCTGCTCTCCAAACCCATACACTGAGGTGGATGGCACAGCTGCAGTAATCTGAAGATACTGGTTGGAGAAGAACAGATCAACCAGGGGACTGTTCCACCTGGGACAAATGGAAGGAAACATGGTTAGTTTGCTCATCATTTTAAGCACACATCCAGTTATTTACAATATTTCTGTATTTTAAAGACTAACAATATGAAAAATGTTAAGCCCTATGTATGCTTCTAATGTACTTAACACATATCAAATTCATCTTGCAATGGCTGCAGACACCTTGTCTACTTATACAATAAAATGCCTCAGTATAATTTTGAACTGAAATAAGAGAAGACACTATCTATAATCCTATTACCAAAATAAGTCATAGCTCGTGTTATTTCTATGACAACCAATGGGGCAAGCTAAAAATTGTTATTACACAGTGGGCTTCAGAATGCTTAGTGAGAACAGCAGGCACTTGGTTGTTAACTGTTTTAACTTTTTAATACTTTGCTGGAGCAGGACACAGATGCTTCTGTTACTCCGACTTTATGCAGGCCCAGAGCATAGCAGAGTGACAGCATCCTCCAGACTTCGCTCGAATGAGATGTTTATGTTGTGATGGATCTTCCCTTGCTTCTTTTGCCAGCCTAGTGCCTTTATTTCTATTGACTTGTCTGTGGACACAGGCTCACATTTTAATTAGGTGTTACATTTTGTTTCCTATCTCTAGTGCTATAATGAGCAGAAGTCTAGATGGGGGAGAGCATAGTCAAGCTGTGGAGAAGTGTTTCATTAATGGTGCTGTGTATGCCATGAGTGCCACATTTAGATAGCACCCTCTCGAGCCTTGTTTAACCATGAATGTCTTACAGCTAATTAAAATAAATGAGCCAAAGCGACAGAGCGTAGAAGTGGTATAACTCTTCTTTTAATGATCTTTTGTCAACGATTTTGACAAAATTAAATGTTTGATCAAATTAGCCAGTAAATCAGAGTTGCAGAGGGTGCACCACACTGCAGGGGTGCCATAATGCCCTGCCTGCCATCCCCTGACTGGCTTGGGGACACTGCCTCCGCTTGCCAAAGGCAGGCACGATCCATCAATACGGTCCAAGGTGAGCCCTAAGTCACACATCTGTGCTGAAGGGTGTGTGCCTTCTGCAAAACATCTCTGTGGCCTTTTTGACAGGAAGAAAAAGAATGATTTGCATTTAACTCTTGATTTAGTTGCTTGCCAGCAACAACTCTTCCTCCCTTCTAGCACATCCTCTATCCACATACAGTGCTGAATAAAGCTGTTCTTTCATAGGAAGCCTAATGCATCTAAAATATTCCTGAGAACCAGGCTCAGCCCCTGGAAAATGGATCTTTCTGTGAGAGGCTGCTTGGCTGTCTGAAGGAGTGCACCACATAGCAAAGGATGCCAGAGTAGAAATGCTTTGGGAAGAGCTCAGATATCTGTCCTGACCCATGAAGCACTCTTTATGAGAGGACATGAGGCTTTGGACATCTCTGGCAGGGTTATGGCACTGACATTTCCCATGCCAAGCACACTGCTAACACAGCATTAGAAATGCTCCTTCCCCTCAGCCAGCCCCTCCTGGGCAGGAAGATACCAGGTGCTGCAAACCACAGCCCTGTAAACAAACTCTCTGCCCCAGCAAGTTTGCAGTGACACAGAGAGACCCTAACATATGCCATGCATTCCCCCATGGCACTGCCATGAGCTCAGGGTCTGAATGGGATCCCAGAACTGGGTCACAACCTTCAACCCCATTTCAGCCATGGTTCCTCATCAGCACGGTCCTCTTATTGACCTTTGCACACCAGAGCACCACACATTAAGCACAGCACTAACAACCAACATAAAAAGCAGAGGTTATGGCTCTCTCATTTTTTCTAGGCACCATTATGTCTCCTCCATTTAAAAGAGAGTGTAGTCAGGTTTTCCCCTGGCACTGCTTCTGCCTTCTGTCCTCAGCCTCTGCCCTTAGTGCTTTGTGGTTGGCTGGTTAGTTATTTTCTTGCAATGTTTGCCAGCATTCTGCTGGCAAAGAACAACTGTTGAAATGAAAAAACAAAATCTGACATTCCTCAAGCACTTGGAGATGCTAAAAGGAAATGTTAGGATTCTCCCACCTCCCCTCATTGCTGGTTTAACACAGACAGAAGGAATGAAATAAGAGGGAGCACAAAATGAAACTGTGTGTGTGCAGGAATCTGCATGATTCTCCTCCAGCAGTCTTGCAAACAGTAGAAGTGCTGTGAAGGACAACAGCTTGAGGAGGTGGGGCAGGGCACAGGTACAACACCCTACACTGCCTGTACTGGAGCTGGAAACCAACATTTCCACAGCATCAGAGGGGGATGACTATGAGGCAGAGGTTTTCAGAAGTGGAATAGTCAGGCCTTAAGTGATGCAAAGGTGCTTTGCCTGATTGAAGGGCTTGGCTGTTCCACATTTCTTTGAGCTGGACAGCTCCTTGCACATGCTGGGATGTCCTACAAAACCTCCAGAACCTCAAGACTTGCAGTAAATACACAGTACTTCATTAAGACATGCACATAGTGATACTAAAAGTTATTTTAGGCTGGGCCAGGCTTTTTCCTTCTTTTTGCAATGAATCCAAGAGGAAATGAGCTTGCTGCTTTTAGGTGTGAACACCACTCTTCTGCTCTGACTTGGAGAGAATGTCCTCTCTAACATCTGCTTTCCTTGGCCTCCAGACCCTTTGGAAATCACAGCCATGTGAAAGGCTGTGAATATGTGCATGGAAATACAGGTGGAGAATTCTCGTGTCTATCAGAAAAGTGAGTCCAAGCCTCTCAGCAGAGCTTAGTCTTACTATTGCTATCAAGCCAGGAAAGCATCTTTGTGACTGAGGATCATGGGCCCTGTGTCCAGAAGATGCCCAGAGGCACCCAGCTTGGCTCTCCCTACTCACATTGCCGGGCAGCAGCAACAGAGTCTAGGCTTTCCCAGTTTTCCATGGCACTCAGATTTCTGCTTGCTATTTGTATTGTCTCACAACAGCCACACTACCTCTTAACTACATGTCCTGGGGAGACCCACTGGCTCGCAGAAGCTATGCCAAGAATATATATATATCTATGTTTATCTTACTTTTAAGATGATTTAATGAGTAGGAGGAGAAAGTCAGTGCCAGCAACAGATCTTCCACAAATGTGATATTTCAAAAAACAAGTTGCAGGGTATATTTACCATTACTGACATAGCTCTGATCTACTGAATTCATTGCCATGGTATTAGGGCATCTTCTGTTAAGTGACTGGATATATAATGCTTCATTTTGTTCCAAAAAACACTTGAATAAGTGATATGCCTGCAATATTTCTCGCCTACATATCATAAATCTTAACGATTAGAAGAGTAAAATAATGGCTCTTGCAAAGCAGGATCAAATCCAAGCTACCCATGACATGTACAATTTGCTCCTGTTGCTTTCAGCAAAACTGCAGCTTAAGACAATAGCATTATAAATCATTCTAATAGCCTTGCCTATGTAAAAACATCGCCACGGTAAGTGGCATCCATGCCTACTACCACGATCAATAAAAAAAAAAAAGCAGCTGAACTCCGCAGTAGCCTTTTTAGAAATGAAGGAAAATCTTGATTAGATTTTTGTTATTTGTGCCATGTCCTCCCAAGTGCAATCAAAAATATTTCTTACTCTTAATAGAGAGAAGGGAGCATTCATGTGGCTTAGGAAAAATGTTCTGTTCTCCATTATTCATATGATATCATGAAGGAAAACCTCACTTGAAGAGCAGATATTAAAGTGCAGAATCAAATCAATACTCCATCCTCCTGCAGCCTGCTTCCAGGAATGGCCTGTGCTGGGTATCACAAAAGCGTAAGATGTCACTCGGAGACAGCCCTGCAATAATCTGCTTACAGAGGAAGTTTCTGGCTGTTTTCATTGAATTAGATTATGTTGTGAGACATGGAGACAGAAATATTTTTTTTGTACTGATGATTTTTCTATTATGCATCAATGCATATCCTGCTAACTCTCCCATGTCAGCACAGCCCTGGGGCAACGAGTCCCACTGAGGAATCACACGCTGCAAAATTAGAATGTCTTTGTTATTTTTTGCTGCTCTAAAGCAAATACTTTCTGCCCTTTTACTCTCTGTTCTTAAGGAAGTAGGAGCTTTCTTTAGGCCTTCATACTCATGCTTCATACCACCTCTCCAAGTGATTGCTGTTGTTCTTGGCAGGAGTGGAAAGGAGAAGAGCATTCAGCCTGGGAGAGCATGCCACTATACAACGTAGAGATTCCTGTCTGTTCCCTCACCTGTCTTAGTACGGCCCAGCATTTTCTCTCTTGTTTTTTACTTGCAAAGGGCCCTGGCCAATGGCAGCCCAGTTTTCCAGCAGAGTAATAAGATCAGCTAGGATAGCGCAAGCAGGAGTTTACTCATCTAAGGCTGACAACTGATCTCTTGGCTGCTGATTGACCAGTTTGGGCCACTTAGCCAAGACAGGTGTTTTCCTAGGGTAGCAGGAGCAAGGAGAGGTTACTTGTCCCACAAGTTTGGGAACTTCGCCTCCAGGGCAGAAGACCTGGCCCCAGTCCCTGTGCCTCATGGCTCAGATCTAGGACTTGTAGTCCTCTATTTTATTGCACTTTTGGGTCACATCCCCAGCAAGATGGAGAACATCTGCCACCTGCACTGGACTAGGTCTTATCCAACCTGGCAAGCAGAAGCAGAACCTCCCCCTCCCACAGATTTTGATTGCCCTTGGCGCAGAGAGGACCTGCCCTCACCACTAATGGCACAGCAGGAATGCAAGGCAGGGTTAAAATAATGGAACTGAAAAATAAAAGCAGTGAATGAGAAGAAGAGAGGCAAGAGGAGGGAAAGCCAAGGAAGAGAAATGAAGGCAGCATGAGGGCTGCCCACCAACAGCTGTTTGTCCCAAAGCCACCAGTGCTACCTGGATAATTTCCCTGCACGACCCCATCTGATCCTCACCCTGTACAGGCAAAGAAGAGCCTGTCCTTGATTACCTGAAAATGTAGCTGTACTTAGCTTTTTATTCCTGATCCAGACTCCACATGAGGTTTGCAATCAGCTGCTAATGGCTCTTCCCTGACATAATTCATCCCTCTCCCCTCTTGTCATGATTACAGAGCACTGGGCTTATCCTGCCCTCCTCAAGCCAGCACTCAGGTGCCTCAGCTATCACACGAGCTCCTTGTGCACAGCTGGGAGGAGTGCCTGTAAATCACATTCAGGGACCTCTGCAGACTCTGGGTCTCCACTGCTCTCCACTGCAATGCTGTGGATGTGATAAATCGCTCCTCAAAGGAGGAGGCAATGTGAACATAAGTGGCAGGTAGCTGGGATGGGCTTTTATGTCAGGCAGATGGAGTGGGACTTGCTGCCAGCTGTCCTGCCATCCTACAGCTCCTGTGTCTACAGCTTAGAATTACAGAATCATCTAGGATGGAAAAATACCTTCAAGATCATCAAATCCAGTCATCAGCCTGACCTAATGAGGCCCATCTCTGAACCACATTCCTCAGTACCATGCTCAGACATCTCTTAAAATACCTCCACAGATGGAAACTCTGCCATTTCCCTGGGTAGCTGTTCCAACAGTTGACCACCCTCTCCACAGAGAAATTCTAAATCTTTTCTGGGGAAACTTGTGATCATTACCTTGCATCCTATCGCTTGTCACCAGAGAAAAGAGACCGATGCTCTTCTCAATGCAACCTTCTGTTCGGTAGCTAGCTGTGGTGAGCTATGAGGTTTTCCTTCAGTTTCCTCCAGACTCAACAGCCTCAAGCCCTTCTGTCACTGCTCATAACTCATGGGGTCCAGTCCCTTCATCAGCCTCACTGCCCTTCTCTGCCCACACCCAGCATCTCAGCACCCCTGCTGGGAGTGACCCTTCAGCCTATAACCACCATCAATGACATTTGGGTGAAACAAAAGCCTCCAGAAGTACAGAATTTCCCTTTCTCTAAGCAAAACCCTCCATCTCTGTGCTGACGAGGATCTTTTCTTAGCAGCACTACTCAGAGGCTAACCCTGGGGCCTGGGGTCACCACAAGGGCTGAGCTCCCCACCAGCCCTAGTGTTGTGCAGGCACCTCTCCCTTCACCATTCTAATTAATGAGCCTCTGCCAAAATCTCTCCTTACAAAGAGAAAAAAATTGGGTCTTTAGCTTAAGCCCACCACTTTCACAAAGCTGTTAAATCTAACGAGGAATTAAATTATTTTTGTTATCAGGCAACACATAATAGATTCCTTTACAATAGCCTGCAAAAGGAAAACTTTACAGCATTGGCTGTGATGCCCCAAAAGAGACGACATTAGGCTGCGGTTAAAAGGGCAGACAACTAATTAAAACCCAGCACAGTGGTTCCATCTGCAGTCACAAGCCATTCTAGAGACTGCATCACATCACACATGTTAAGCCATCCCCACATTCAGTGCACAGATAATGCTTGTCTTTGGAATCTGTTTAACAAAGAGCTTCTATAAAAAACAAAAACAAACTAACAGTCTGACCTGCTTTGTTCACATGTGGAGTTCCAATTGGATCTCAGGGACCTCCTGGGGATGTGCTTTGCAAAGGCTTCATCTTCACCAGAGCTGGTGCCAAGGACCAATGGCACAAAGGGTAGGTGTAATCAGGAGCTACACCTCAAAATGCACTGCTGATCTGAACTAAATTGATAATACAGCCATACCTACAGGTAGAGCACAATTTGCTTCTCTCTCACAAGGTCCTGATGTGCCCGTATTACAATGTCCTGTACCTCTGCTCTGCCCACCTATGCAATGCAGAGGTGATCCACAGTAGTCTGTAGCACTAATACTCTCACAGAGCAACAGGTCAGACCCACCTGCACCATTTCCTGCTTCTACTGGAACCAGTGAGAGCTGGAGCCCGTGGGCTCCTGAGGACCTGAGCTTCAGTTTCTCAGACCTCCAGCTGGCAGAGCGGCACACAAGATGGAGTTCACCTTCTGGTGCATTACAGCACCCTGAATTTCAGAGAACAGTGCTTCAGTGCTTCCACAACTTCAGAATGGCAATGCCTGAAGCCGTGAGCCCAGAAACTAGCAGTCTTGAAGCTTATTTGGCTTAATAGATAATTATTCCTGTGTGCCTGTGGCTAATCAACCATTAGACAGGCAGATACCCTACTAATAATGATTATAATAATAATTAGGGCATGCATCTGGGTTGATGCTGGTTTGTGTTTGAGGCAGTGTCACACAACAAAGCCTGAGGAAACAAACAGCTCTGCCCCATCACTCCTACCTCCTCTGGAGCTTCGTGCTGGCAGCACCTGTACTCACAGCACTGTGCTGGTGCTCTTCCTCTTCACTCGGAAGTGTGAGGATTCAGATGAGAACTCCACATCGTAGTTGGCATCCTCGGCAGCCACCCCTGGGGCATCGATGCTGAGGGGCACCTCGAAGCGCTCCCGGCTGGGGTCATACACCGGGGCAGGGAGGCCAGAGGTTAGCTGGTGTTGGGTTGGCCTTAATGAAGTCCTCTTCCAAAATACTCACCTTAAATCTGAGCCTGTCCTTTGTCTGGAACTCCACATCCATGACGATGGGAGAGATGTCATTGCCAAACAGTGACAACGTGCTGCGCTTGTCCAGCATCACCCTGTGACAGAAACCGGCCTCAGTCCCACTGCTACCACAGGAATCAACTCAGCACTTCTACATCAGTTCTTAAAATTAATACATTCATCATTGATTTGTAGGGAGAGAAAACCTGAGGTTAATCTCCCATTTGCTAAAGTCAAACTCCTCCTGGTGGAGGTAGCAGCCATGGGCCACTGCAGCAGAAGCTCAAGCTCCCAGCACAGTGCTCAGCAGTGATGCATCATGGAATCACAGAACCATGAAATAGGTCGGGTTAGAGTGGACCTTCAAGCCCAGCAGCCCCAGTCCCTGCCGTGCGCTGGCTGCCCCCACCAGCTCAGGCTGCACAGGGCCCCATCCCAGCATTGGGCACCTCCAGGGATGGGACACCACAGCTTCTCTGGGCAGCTGTGCCAGGGCCTCACCACCCTCTGAGTAAAGAATTTCCTCCTAAAATCTAACCTAACTATCCCTTATTTTAGTTTGAAAGCATCCCCATATCCCAGCCTTGCACTAACACTTTTGTCTATCTCTGATTATTGGCTTTTTACCCTAATGGAGGAATTCAGCAGCATGCAGTAGCCTTTATTTTACTGAGACTTAAGGCTAAAAATCAGATGACAGCATCTTATGTTGTTGGTTTGGCTCTTCTTGCCATTAACAGGCAAGAGTGAATGGTCTCAAGTTGTACCAGGGGAGGTTCAGGTTGGATATTAGAAACAGTTTCTTCTCAGGAGGAGTGGAGAGGCACTGGCACAGGCTGCCCAGGGAGGTGGTGGGGTCACTGTCCATGGAGGTGTTCAAGAACAGTGTGGATGTGGTAGTGAGGGACTGTGCTCAGTGGGCACAGTGGGGATGGGCTGATGGTTGGACTGGATGATCTTAGTGGCCTTTTCCAGCCGTAATGATTCCATCATGCTATAATTTTATGAAATACGTGGTTTCTCTGCACTGGTGGTGTGATCAGGATATCTCAACTGCACGTGGCTTACAGAAACACACTCACCATCCTCACCTTCACCAGACTCAAACACGACAGCTTGCTCCCAGCTTACCTCAGGCCTTTTACCGTCTTCTCCACACTTCTGGCCAGCGAGTAGCCATACGCGCTGTCCTCTGGGAAGAAGCACCAGGGAGCATTGGGGAC
>VXAB01007355.1:120336-157840 GCA_013399175.1 Odontophorus gujanensis | reverse complement strand
CCCCCCCAAAAAAAAAGCCCCACAACAAAGAAACACATCATGATGCAGCAGTCAGACCAGACCAGACAAAGCATAGAATTTTTCTGTCTTGAACACCCCAAGTTCTGGACTAATACACAGTATTACAAGTCCCAAAAAGATGGAAATTTCTGCTAGTAATAAAATTTCATTTGTAAGTGTGACCTAAACATACTAATATCCTTAGACAAGCATAGGGACATAATCTTTGCTAACTTCTGGTGCTAACTATGCTTAGCACCAGAACATAGGATGGCAGCATACACAGCTCTGTGCAAAGCCTGCACCTCTAAGTGCAGTTCCCTGCACTTTACTTTCTTCAGAATTAATTACCCAATATGCCCACTTTTACTGAGGAAGCAGATATCCAAATCAAGGTGTTTGAAGGACAGAAGGATAACTTGCAAAGCTTCTGCTCTATGCCAGCACTTAACATGGCATTTAGAAACATTCCTACAGATCAGGAGCTGATCCTTGGGGGTTAGACTCAATGATCTCTTGAGGTCCCTTCCAACCCCTATGATGCTATGATTCTAGCAGTAAATAGCCTAACTGCAAATGTGCAAGCTGGCAAAATACTCAGTACTGTCTAATTCTCCCTCTGTCACCCTGCACATTAGAGGTCTCTGAACTGTTTTACTCATGCATCCCATCACAAAAATATTACTGAGCATGGACTACCAATATATTTATTGTTATTCATTTATCAGTTATACACATGTACCATCAAAGTTCCCACATTTTCTTCTTCCGCCTCAATGGATTTTTTGCATACCCTGCAGTGCACGCACCCCACTTCAGAGACCACTGCTGCACGTTATTGGCACTTGGAGGCACGGACCAGGCCTTTCCATGTCTGCTAGTGACTAAAACAACTGAAGACCCAAATGTGTTTGTGTGGGCAAAACTATAGCAGGAACTATAAAAGAAGGTTTATGGATAAGAAAAACTCACTCTGATGCTGTAAAAATCTGGCTGGAGTTGGTGCAGATTGCATTTATAGGACTGTCATGTCCCTTCATCTCCCCAATTGGTGCAAAGGTGTCCACGTTCCAGAGCTTGAGGGTTCCTCCTCTGCAGCCACTGAGAAGAACTGGAGCACCAGGCACCAGGCCCAGAGCACACACCCAGTCCTTATGAGCATTGGGAACTTGCTGAAAGACAGAAAGCAAATGAAACTCAAAGGGGTGAAAAAGAATTATAGATGAATGAGCACATAAGAGAAACTAAACAACAACAACAAAAAAATATATCTATATATATTCTGATGTTAAAGCTCAGTTCCCATCCTGTTGTTGACTGTCAAGCCCTGCTATTGCTACTTTAGAGCAAGGAGACGTCCTTTTTTTCCATGAGGCTCCTGTATGAGTTACTTAGGGTTTGTTTCTCTTTGATAAACAGTGTTAAAGAACAAGAAAAAAAAATCCAACATGCACAACAGCCACGAGGTGGAACAGAAAAATTACCTTGGAATAATCTACATATGTTCAAATACATATTTGAATGCATATTTGCACATATGGTCTCTGTGTATTTTTCGAGTCTGTCTGTAAAACTTAGGAAAAAAAATAATCCAACACACTGCTCAAAAAAAAAAAAAATACAGCAGGGAAGCAAAAACTTCTTGCCTTCCTCCTTTCTTCTTTTCCCATGACAGTTTCTAAAATGATTTTATGATATGGCACTTAAAATATATTTATTATTTATTGAGGGTGTACAATAGCATTCTACTGCTAACTCAGAAAGCAAAACACAGAATGGCCGAGAACAAAATCTGTTTGATACAAACATCAGGGATATAATAGCTCAAGTTTGGTGTCTTTTAAGAGAAGCTGGAACGGCTCTTCTCCAGTTTTGTAGGAACTCTTACGTTGCTGCCTTTCTCACCATGGAGGACACCCAGCTTTCTAGAAACATCCTGAAGCTTTATCTGTAATATCTACTACTTGGGATGCAAAGCACTAAGTGAAGTAAATGATCTCAAAATTCCTTCGAATAATACGTTTGACGAGCTATTTTCATCCATTATGCCTTCCAGC
Source organism: Odontophorus gujanensis (assembly GCA_013399175.1). NCBI lineage: Eukaryota > Metazoa > Chordata > Aves > Galliformes > Odontophoridae > Odontophorus > Odontophorus gujanensis. The sequence goes on along the minus strand of VXAB01007355.1, from coordinate 155,783 downwards.
TCAGGACTAATGTATTGGAATGTTAGCATTTATACTTTAAAACAACTTCAGCTCTATTTCAGGCTTTGCTACTCATCTAAAACAGTCATGACAAGGAATACCAGGAATACAGGTTAAACCTGCAGTATTTAGATTCTACTGCGTTACCACATATGTGGTCAAGTCAAAACTATACCTAAATTTACTGAAAATTAACTAAGTTCTAGATGTCTTTGACCAGGAGGTTGAGCGAGATAGTTCTGCCCCTCTGCTCTTCTCTGCTGAGACCCCACCTGGAGTACTGTATCCAGTTCTGTAGACTCCAACACAAGAAGGACATGGAGCTGTTGGAGCAAGTCCAGAGGACAGCCACACAGATGATCATAGGGCCAGAGAAACCTCCCCTACACGGAAAGGCTGAGAGAACTGGGGCTCTTCAGCCTGGAGAAGAAAAGGAACCAAGAAGACCCTATAGCAGTCTTCCAGTACCTGAAGGGAGCCTAGAGAAAAGCTGGGGAGGGACTTTATAAGGGCAGGTAGTGACAGGACAAGAGGAAATGGCTTTACACTGGAAGAGGGTAGATTTACTAGATATTAGGAAGAAATCCTTTACTGTGAGGGTGGTGAGACAGTGGAACAGGTTGCCCAGTGAGGTTGCCAGTGCCCCCTCCCTGGAAGCATTCAAGGCCAGGCTGGATGAGGCTTTGAGCAACCCGGTCTAGTGGGGGGTGTCCCTGCCTATAGTAGAGGGTTTGGAACTGGATGATCTTAAAGGTCCCCTCCAACCCATTTATGGTTCTATGAACCTATGCAATGTCTGCAGAAGCACAGAATAGCTGAGGTTGACAGGGATCTCTGGAGTTATCATCTAGTTCAATCTCCTACTCAAAGCAGGTTCAGCCAGAGTAGATTGTTCAGCTTTTTTTTTTTTTGCCCCTCATTTAAATGGTATTTCCTGCATTTATTTTAAAGCCTTTGCAATAAAAACTGTTTATTTAAATGACTGCTTATTTTTCTTCCACTGGATACTACTGAGCAGGGTCTGGCTATATCTTCTTTTCTCTCTCCTATCAGGTATTTACATATTACCCCCTCAAGCCTTCTCTTCCTCAGGCTGAAGAGACTCATCTTTCTTGGCATCTCCTCATGAGAGAAGCTCCAGTTCCTTAATCCTCTTCATGTTCTTTCAGCACAAAGCTCAGCTTCAGGTCTTTGTTGAACTTGCTCCAGTATGTCCATGCCTCTCTCATACAGGGGGCGGCAGCACTGGACATAGCAATTCCTGATGCATCTCTCCAGAGTGGAACAGATGGGGAGGATCAACACCCCATCAACTCTCATCCTAACACAGTCCGGGAGCACTCTTGCTTCAAGAACACTTTGCAGCTGGTTGGCCCCCAGCCTGTGCTACTGGTGTTCAGAGTTACTCCTTATGGGATGCAGGATTTGGCATTTCAATCTGTCAAACTTCATGGAGCTCCTCTGCACCAGCCTGTTGAAGCCACTCTGAAGGGCAGCACAACCATCTGTTCTATCAACTACTCCTCATGGTTTTGTATTACCAGCGATTGTGTTCAAACTACACTCTGCTGCATCATCCAGGGCATGAGTGAAACTATTAAAGAGAATCACTCCCAATATTGTCACCTGGGGTACAACCACTACTGACTAGGCTTTGTACTGCTCAAAATCATTTTAGCCCACTAGTTCAGTCAGTTTCTAATTCATCTCACAGTGCACTTCTCTAGTGCTTCATATACTTAATAAGTTTGTGAATGAGTGTGTTATCACAAACAGTGTAAAAAGTCTTGTTAAGTCTGGACAAACAATACAAGATTCTCCCGCTTGTGCATCAAGCCAGTCAGAGAAGGCTTCAGTCTGACTGCGTATGATTCCGCCTTCATGAACCCAGGCTGACTACCTCCCATCACCTTCTCTTCCTTGTGAATAGTCATCATAGAAACCTGAACATTCACACAGCCTGAAAAATGTACTAAACATGACTGTTGCATTAGTCATGTGATTTTTATACTACCTGAAGAAGGTCTTTCTGAGCCAAGTCCCATTTCTTAATTCCATTATCTCTGGATCCACTAAACAGGTTGTCTCCCATAATAGCGAGTGCTTCAATGCCATCATAGTGAGGAGGTTCAAAATTGTGTGTAGGACTTACACTTCCAAGAGCCCCTTCAGTTACATCAAACATCTAAAACAAAATAAATATTCAAATACGATGAGCAAAATTATCTGCTATCTCACCATGTTGGAGATGTGCAGTGGAGCCTCTGTGTTCACATATACACTCTGGTTGAAGTAGAAGAAAAAAACAAGCAAAAAACAAACTCCCTAACACTGAATGAAATTAAACACAATGATGAGAAACAAGAAAGTATCATAATCTCACTATGCTGTGCTTTAACACAACTCAGAGCAATCAAAGTTCACATTAATGAATCACCCCAAAAAACAGACACATTGATTGAGGTGCACAGACCTCTCTCTCCATCCCCACTTCACAGCTGGAGTAATGTTTAAGAAGGAGTCTGCGGGGAGCATATGCAGCAACTGAGCTCAGGGAACAACACGAGGCCTCGACCCTGAACAGAGGGGCTCACTGAAGTAACACTGAGCACAGGAAAGCACCTAAAGAGTAGGTGTTATGAATCTTTGTCTACGACTTCACACATCTGAAGTCCACCTCACAGGTGAAGAGGAAAAAGTTGAACTACAGACAATCTGATCCACAATGTTTTCAAGAATGTTCCACTGCATGACTGCATGATAAAAATACCACTTAAGTGGTGATTATTAAGACTAAACATTATTCACAATCTATAACTGATAAAAGAATTTCCATCTTGCTTATCTGATTTCAAATATGGGTCACTTCTGCTGAAGCTTGCAATTCATACTGGTGTTAAGAGTACACACATACATAGGCAAAATCTAATGGTTTACCTTTATATAATGGTCCTTTGAACCAGTGACAATAAGATCCTGTCCATTGGAAATTCGATCCACAGTAAGGCACATGACAGGACCCGAGTGACCAGTTAGCTTTCCTGTAGACTGAAATCTTCAAGAACAAGAGAAGAAATGACTGAGAATTTTCTATCTTTATATGTATCCAACATAAACCTGAACACAGTTTCTCCTAGAATGGATCTTCCAACTTATCTTCTGGTTACATACTCTATTCCTTATACCCACATATAAATGCTATATCAAGATTAAGTGGAAACAAAAGCTTCTATGTTAAAAAACAAACAAACACATCAAATCCCCTAAAGTATTCACTGTATTCTGAATGTTCTCTTTGGGTGCAGGTTCTGTTCAGAGAAGTGCTATCTAGTAATGACCATAGCCATACACTATATTGCATTTCATCAGCAGATACTTGTCATCTCATTGGCAATTTCCAGTCAAGAAACATACATTTCTCACATCATTCTTTAGTGGTTTTTTTTTCCCCAATAATTTTTACTTAAACAATTTATCATAACCTTACCACATGAGGAAATAAAGAGCTCATCCACCACTATCTCAGTAACAACTGTAGCGACGATTAGCTGATCTATTTCTTGGCTATATTTCATGGTTATGGATATTATCACAGACAGGAAACATCACACTGACTTTGCTTCGTATTCATGTGTAACCACCTAAGGAACATGATCTTCTACTGCTGTTAAGTACCTTTTCAGGTCCCACATCCTCACTGCATTTCCAGCAGCTGCATAGAGGAATGTGCCAGTTGGATTTAGTGCAATCTGATTTATCTGATTCTCTCCAGCTGGGATTGTGACCGTTCTGTTTGTACTTCCTGAACACACATCACCAGGCATTGCCTGGCCTGAAGACCTAAGCAAAGGGAGGGAGCAGAAAAAAAATGGAAATTAGTAAGACAACCACATGTTTTCCTTACTTTACATATTGTTTAAAATAAAGCCCATTTACCTGAGCAAAAAGGCTGTAAAGCCAAAAATGAATACCAAAGACCTGCTAAAACACTACAAGCACCCATGTAGGCAAAATATTTCATGTTTTCATATATTACCAACACCCCACACTGACATAGCTTGAATATGTAAAGAAAGCTGCCAGCCCCAACAGCATACTGAAGTTACACCAGACACTGCTGAATTTAATCTGATTTAATTTTAGATTAAGACTCATTCAAGTTCCTGTTACTCAAGGAATAACATACTTACGTCAGTGTCCGAACACACTTAGCAGAATCTCTGATGTCCCACACCTTGATATAGGAGGTTGAGACTGTGAAGACCAAACTTGTGTAGTTGCAATATTTTATAGAAACAACATTGTTTGGATGACCACCTAGAGACATAATCTCTTGTCCAGTTACCAGATTCCAGACTTTACAGGTACGGTCTACATAACATCAAGAAAAATAAAGGAAAAAAAAAAGGAGGGGAGGGAATTAAAAAGTAAAGAAGTCATGCTTTTCCAGAGGTTAGTAATTAAAATAAACAAATTCATACATCCATTTGCACTCAAATACATCTCTCTCTTTTGGTATGCACTGCACAAAATGGCTATATTAAATTGGTCTTCAAGAGTACACAATGGCATCATCTATTATCAAAATGAAGCAAGGTTAATCCTTATATGTCAAGTTCAAGATATGCACATTAGCTCCCATAATATTTTAGAAAGATAAAATCCTATCCCAATGAAAGTGTGTGAGAGAGTTCAGAGGCTGTCAGGTTTGGATGATTGACAATGATCAAGAGAATCACGCTATTTTACACCTACGAATTTTTCATCAAGATCATAGTTCAGGAGAGAATGTAAGCCTCAGGATGAAGAAAAAGTGACATCCATGACAAATATAAAGGCAAAAAGCAATTCAAACTATTTAGCACATTAGGAGCCTCTGAAAATTCTGGTATAAGCACTTGAGTCACAGGTTTCCTTTGGTAGCAATGCAATTTAAACACTGCAAACTTTTGCGTACTGAAACGCCAAATACATAGAAGTTTAAGAATTTTGCAACATGAATGGAGTCCACACCTGAAACTCTCCTTGTTACATCACGTCAAAATCACTGCCTGTATTTTAGGAGCATATTTTCTGGAATAAATACTGGGAGCATGAAGGGTAAACTTCATGTGTCAGCAGTTGTTACAGCAGCACAAAGAACATAAGTATATCAAGAACTGATCGGTTGCTTTAAAAATCTCAATTGTCAAGATCCAAGCCAAGTATCCGTAATGCTCCAGGAAGGTTATCAGCAGTCCTGAACTGGCACTATCTGATAGTATCATAATGCTGCCAGTCAGCTGCACCTTTCTGCTTCAGCAATAATTTCCAAAAGATTTAGTCTTATTTAATTAAACAGCTGTCTATATTCTTCTGCTCTTACACAAGTGTAGTCTGTGAAGCTTCCCATGCTTCCACAAAGGAAGCATGAGAAGCTAGCACATGACAAGAAAGCAAATATTTACAACATATGCAAGCATTCGTGTGCTAAAAAAAAAAATATATTAAAGCCTTTTATCCCCTATAGCCACTAAATTTGAAATCTCAGCACAGATCAAGTGAACAGCGTTTGAAGAAGCTGAAAATACCTCATCATCTTGAATTTGTATACAGTTATAAAATGCTAAAACCTTGGTAAATTCACTGTGACAACATTCCTAATGTGTCTTGGTATTCTTAATATACAGGTAGTAGAATAGCTAGAAAACACATCTGAATGCTAGCAGTGGAAGGTCTACTCTGATGGTGCTCCCTGTGTTAATATAGGAATAAATAAGGGGGCCCTGAAGTTTCAGAACATATACATTATGCACACCAGTGAAAAGGAGGGTCTCTCTATTAGAGGCATTAACTTTACAGACACCACTTCAGATCACCTGAGCTTCCACAGTAAAGGATAACACTGGGAGAACAAGAGTCTTCAAGAGTTTCATGCATGATTGAGAACATGAGTCCTTTGCTACACTTTTCTTATAATGAAAAGGCCCAGAAAAAGAACACAAAAATAAACATTCCCTAGTATCACCCAAAAAGTTAGGTAAAATAACCACTGAGGTCTGGTTTATGTTCCCTTTAAGCCAACCTGAGTGAATGGTGAATCACCAAAAAAAAATAGGAGGGAAATTTTGTCTTCCAAAAAGCTATTCCTACTAGCTTGAAGAGTTCATAGACTGTTCTACCCAGTAGGAAATGCAGTGACTACTAAAAATGTAGCCCATCCCATAACAGCTGTACAGCTTCTACAGCCCAGAGGGGACAGGTAATGAGATGCAAATGGCAAGTAGAAAATTGCCCTAACTCTGCAGGATTAATCTGTTCAAACTCTGTAGGCAGGACAGACAAAGAAGATATGCTAATTCCTACCTCTACTACTACAAAGTCTTTGATGCTGTCTTCTACAGTATTCTCCCAGAGAAGGTGGCAGCCCATGGCCTGGACACATACTCTCTTTGCTGGGTAAAGAACTGGCTGGATGGCCAGACGCAGAGATTAATGGTGAATGGAGTTAAATCCAGCTAGAACCAGTCACAACTGGTGAACCCTGGGGATTGGTACTGAGGCCTGCCCTGCTCAGTATCTTTATTGATGACCTGGATGAAGGCACTGAGTGCACCCTCAGTAAGTTTGCAGATGACACCAAGCTGGGAGGAAGTGTCGATCTGTCTAGGGATAGGGAGGTCCTAAAGAGGGACCTGAACAGGTTGGATGGATGGGCTAAAGCAATGGGATGAGGTTCAACAAGACCAAGTGCCAGGTCCTGCACTTCAGTCACAGCAACTCCAGGCAATACTACAGGTTTGAGGCAGAGAGGTTGGAAACTCGTGTAGGGGAAACAGACCTGGGGTGTTGGTTGACACTCAGCTGAACATGAGCCAGCAGTGTGCCCAGGTGGCTAAGAAGGTCAATGGCATCCTGGTTTGCATCAGCAATAGTATTGCCAGTAGGAGCAGCAAGGTGATCATCCCTCTCTGCTCAGCACTGGTGAGGTCACATCTCCAGTACAGTGTTGAGTTTGGGGCCCCTCACTGCAAGAAGGACATTGAGGAGTCTGGAGCACAAGTCTTATGAGGAATAGCTGAGGGAGCTGGGACTGCACAGTCTGAAGAAGAGGCAGCTCAGGAGTGACCTTACTGCTCTCCACAGCTACCTGAAGGGAGGCTGTGGTGCGGTGGGAGTCGGCCTCTTCTCCCCTGCAATAGGACTAAAGGGAATGTTTTCAAGTTGCAACTGGGGACATTCAGGCTGGACATTACAAAATACTTTTCCGAGAGAGCATTCAGGGACTGGAATAGGCTCTCCGTGGGAGGTGGTAGAGTCACCAAACCTGGAGGTGTTCAAGAAGTGTATAGATGTTGTACTGAGGGACATGGTTTAGTAGGAAATATTGGTGAAAAGTAGACAGTTGGACTGGATGGTCTTAGAGTCTTTTCCAACCTCAGTGATTCTATGATTCTCATCCTGAAGTTATTACATTGCTTTGCACATCATATGAGCACCTGTTATCATATCATTCAAACCAGTATTAATGTTCTTGAGAGTTAATTTTTCCACTATAAATAAATAGCTAAATACTAAAAAATATGACTGAAAACCTGTACATAATTGCAGTAAAACTCTCTTCAGCTTCTGTTGCATAATAGGCCCTCACAATTCTCCAATGTGTTTACTGTAGTAAGTACAAATTGGGAACATCCACAATAACCCAAGATGAACATAACCCATCCTGCAAAAGCAGCCCAGGTACACAAAAGTTGCCCAACCTTTGGATCCAGTGAAGAGAAGGTCATCTGTTGCATCTATGCAAAGCACAGGCTTGGCATGTCCTTCAGCTGTATAGATACACTGTAGTATGGAAGATCGGATGCATTTTGAAGCAGGAAATGGGTTAATTATCCCCCTAAAGGAAAAAAAGGAAGTGTGAGTTGGGCATAGTAATAGACAGATCAAATTAATAAACTTTTCCCCTACTTTTAGGTAGATTTCATTTTCTTACATGTGAGGGTAGAACAGCTGAACGCCTTTCATGAACTATTTAAGGATTTTTACTATTTAGTTTTAAAAAGCATCAGCAGTAGGCTAAAGGAAATCACATACCAAAAAAACTAAATAAAAAGAGACAAGATGCTGAGTGCAAGGTACATGCAAGATACTTATAGCTCCTGGTTTCACTGGAACAACCATAACATTGCAAGTTGCAAAGAGACAACTTAGGCCAAATAGCATGCCTGAAAAATGTAGTGAGTGTAATGTACACAGCCAATCCCAAACTCAGGAGCCATTTGGCATTAGCTTCCTTCTATGGGTAAGCTTGGAAAACTGCTAACTTGGGTGTCTGAGTAAACTTAAATGGCTATAAGAGAGCATGGTGGGAGTACGAACACCCCAGAGGAATCTTTCCAGGGCATCTACAGCTAGCTCTACAGTGGTACAAAAAGGCTGTAACCTAGCCTGAAAAAAAATAAAAATAATAATAATAATAAAATCAAATGATTCATCACCAAATAATTATTATTAGCAATCTAAAATCCCATGCACACAACTGCATGCACAGAGGGAGCCCATCAATTTCTGCAAAGCATAGAAAAGCCTACCTTGTCAGCCCTGGTAATACCCACAAACACACAACAGAACGCTTTGACCTGACCAGCTCACTTAGGACTCACCGCCATGCTCTGCTGGGGACTGCATTTGTAATTACAAGAAATAGCCACAGTGTCATAGCCCTATCTCACAAACACCATCAGCTTTAGGAAAATGAAAAAAAAAATATCATAATATTGCCCCTCAGAAGCTTGCTACAGGAAGGAAGGAGCTAGAAGCTAGACTTTGTGGCTATCTGGTACAGACTTAGAAATTATGATTTTACGGCATCTTTACTGCTCAGGATACTTTCATTCGTAGAACTCCTAGCTTCTAGATTTTGGGATGTTTGTCTTCCAGTCTGCACCTCTTTAGTTTTTTCAAGAATAGACATAAGACTAGAACAGACAATTTACTTTCTTTTATTATTACTATTCTAGGTCTCTGTGCTTTTGCTTTCTGACACAATACAGAACTAATATTTTTTCTCTATAATATTCTCCAGTGGATTGTGCTGCCTCTGGACTGAGAGTTACTCCTACTGCTGCTCTCATCCACTCTTTTCCTTGACGAGAGGCAAAAAATAACTGTCCCAAAGCTATTTATCTGTGTGCAGTGTTTTGAAATCTACAGACAAAACACTGTGCAGACACTACTATGACTAGACAAAGCCAGCATCACATTATTATTAGCCCTTTTACTGCCCTTTTCTTGATAAGATCCCATTTTTCACTGAATACCAACGTCCTAAGCCACAATTTAGGAACACGAGCAGGGACATTCCTTTCATCTCTGGAACTACTATGTATCCTATCAGAAAGGCACGGTGAAACCTATCCATTTTTATTTGCACTAGAATTTAATTTCTAGTGACCAAAGCAAACAACTGAACGAGGAGGAATCAAATAAATAGATAAATAAATAGAAAGAGGCTTCAAGAAAACATTTTCTCTTTTTCAAAGAAAGCAGACAGAAAGAATACATCTAGGAAAAGATGTACACCCTCCTTCATTTGAAACAAAATGTCAATAAATGAAAAAACACCTGACATACTCAAGGGAAAAAAAAAAAAGGAACGAGGGGTAAAAGCAGGGAAGACACGCATGATCAAAATTTCAAATTTTTAACTCTCTGGTAAAAGGAAAAAAAAAATTTTTATGGTGCACAAGATCAGGAAAACTCATGCAGCAAAATGAAAGAACTAAGAACTGGAATAACTTCAGTGAGTGATGCCAGGAAAACAGAAAAGAAGAAAAGAGAAAGAGAGTACCTGTGTACCTCCGACAGAGAGGAATCACTTTCATCAGACCTACAATCAACAGTGGTGGAATTGTGAGGAGAAAGAATATAGGTATAAGCAGCAAAGTAAAGCCTCCATACAAGAACAAACAACAGCACAGCCAATTCAGAAAAGCAATGCAAACTCACTTCCAGTAGGCAGCATTGCTCAGGGTATACCATAAACTCATGATAACATTAGGGGAAAGTCATAAAATAGTCAAAGAATGTAACTTACTGCCCAGAGAGCTATCTCAAACCAAGAAACTGAGTAGCACCTGCTAAGACATTTCTTATTTCCCAACTTTTTCTTGCAAAAGTAAAGATAAGAAAGTAAAAGGAGAAGATGGATACAAAATTTAACCTCTGTGATATAATTACTACTGAAAGTGGGGAAAGGAAAAAAAAATTGATCGGTGCCTGTTAAGTGTAGAAGAAACATATAAAATGTTATTCTGGAAAATATACATGCATAAAACATTGACAGTCCACTGAAACAGGAACAACAATTTGCAAATCATTTTTACTTCAAAACACTTTACCTCCCCTTTTCAAAGAGTTACAAAATAAAAACAAAACCAAAGAAAACACATAAGAAAAAATGAACATTCACAATGCTCTAAGATATCCTTCATTTCTATCTTGAATCAGATTCAGCAGTTTCCATTTTATTTCAAAGCCAGGTCAGAGAAAATGAAATAAGTTAAGCGGGAGTTAGCAATAAGATAACACCACTGAAATACAGAAGTTGGAAGCACAGTTAAGCTACTGGAAGCCTTGCAAGCACTGCTTAGTATCAGATGACTCTGAAGACCACTGAAAAAAAAAGCAAAGCTTTATGAAAAAGAGATAGCATAGAGAGGCCTGTTCTTTGTTCTAATACAGTCCAAGCCAGAGGTTTATTCTATGTTTGAGTTGCAGCCCATAAGTGCTGCTTGGCACTATTATCAAATAACCTGCAGTAAAGATTTTGTTCAACTCAAGGCTGCTGCAATTTGGACTACAGCTTCTGCAGAAAGAGATGCCTAATGTGGTAGAAAACCAAGTTCTACCTCTTTCAAACAGAATATCAACACCACCTGTCCCTCCAGACTACCCTGGAACATTAGTCTGTTCAGTAATTTGGATAATCTCTGAACAACTGTGCTCTAGATATTTCAACACTCAACCATCCAGAGTGCTACTGTGACAGTGCTCTGAGCTGGAATAACTGGAAGAACTATCAAAAATGAAATTTCCTACATTGTTAACTAAATCCTACTTTCAAGTGCAAACACACACACAAAAACACATATCTAAGAATTCTACATCTCTTTTCTGTCAGCTTGTCTCAGCTGTCATCTGAAAGCTTTAAAACTACAAGTACCAGACATAATCTAGAAAAGAGGAAACAAGGTTCAGCAGGAAATTGCTTTAAGTTTTTCTGCAATTTCATGGAAGTTTTGAGTATTTTATTTGTAAAAAAGAATATATATAAATGGGAGAAACATCTCTTGTCTCACAGATGAAAGGCGAAATATCTAACAGATACTACACTGGTAACTCGAGTGTGCTTTGCAATTCCCTGGTTGGGGGCTGAGGCTTCCCTCTGTGACTTACTTATCCTGCTGAACTGATGTGTTTCCCTGAGAAACAGTAAGACGACTAAAAACATTCATTTCATTACGGGGCCGGCTTGGTGGGGAAGTAGGAGGTGACAGACTAGCCTCTGGGGTTCCAGAATCTGAGCTACAAGAAAAAAAGAACATCTTCTTTAACAGATTGTGAATGGTTAGAGAGGTTAAATGCAACATGCCTCAAAATGTTAGATCCTCTTTTCTTTTTAAGCAAATAAATAAAATTAAAATGCTTGGTACAGATGATTCCCAAATAAACTAAAGGCTACAAACTGCTGCAGACTGCAAGGTGGCATAATGTTCAAGGATTATTTGCTAACAGCGGAAGCTCCATGTGGGGGAAAAAAAAAGCAAACATGTAAAATGGAAAAGTGCTTATATAACTGCGGTTTCTTAGAGTAACTGATAATTCTCTTTAGTAAAAAATTACCATTTGCAAATGCTCCAAAGGGCATTTTCTCAGAGGTCCAGACCAGAGTTATTTGTGTATAGAAAAATACTCTGGAGGAAAACAACACAAACGCACCAAAAAAAAAAAAAAAAGCCAACACACACATAGAAATTGAACAATAAATAATAATTTCACTGCCAATAATTAAAAAATTGCCCTAATATTAAAGAAACAGAAAATACATTTATTTTTCAAGAATACATACCTATAGTTTAAATTATTTTAAAGAAAGTAAATTTAAAAGACCCTTACAGTTTCTGATCTTTTGTCTTTGTCTTTTCCATTGTTTTCTCATATGTTTTTCTCTTGGTTAAAGGTGAAGGTTCAGGTATCTTCTTCTCTGGTAAAGATGGCTGTCTAGAACTAAAGACAGAGAAATGATTATCTCACTTTACTCTTGACAAAATTGCTTTTCCTATATTAACTGCCATTCTTTCACTCAGAAGCAAGTAATTATTGCATCTCCTGAGACTACTGAGTCCATATTTGCTCTCACATTTTAATACAAAAATACACCAAATTTATTAACTTTCATAGTTATGGACATATCAAGAGAAGATGCTGAAAACTAACAGATCTACTAATTCAATAATAAAAGAGATTGACTAAAAAAAATAATGGTAGCTGGAGCATGTATTTCAAATTCAGATCACAGAGAAGACAGAAGGTCTAAGATCTAAAAACTCTACAGATTTCATCTGCAATAGACCACTTATGGACATGAAGAACAGAGAAATCATAATGACTCTTACAAATGAATTCAATTGTTCATTAACATATTCAAGAATTGATACTAAATTCACAATCAGGAAGGGAAAAAAACAAACAAAAAAAAAAGTATTTTCCATTTGGAACCTGACCACCATCACACTTTTTTCCTACCCTCTCCTACCTTCTTCCTTGCTTCCCTTGTTTGACTCTCTAGCTCTTTCTCCAAAATAATTCTGGTCACTGTAGTCTTCAACTCAACATTCACTACCCACTAAAAACAGCAAGTGATTAAGTGAGCAATACCAATGTTAGCATTCAAGTGTCATCGTTTCACCACAAATGAAAAAGAATCTGGAAGGTCTCCACTACTTTGAACTCCTGTTTCTCACCAGCTGGGTAAACAGAAAAGCCATATGTGCTTTGATTTATGCTTTTTTTGTGTGTTTGGAGGTAGTTTTTTACCAATATAATGACCAAAAATTATTACTAAAAGGAAGAAAGCAATTCAATGGGTTATGAAGGTGCTTTTGTACTACAAAACTTTATAAAGCAATCAAGTGGGCAGGCAACCATCTTCTAGATATGGTTAATAGCAACATTATTCCACAGACTCTCAATCTACTAATTTGCAACTTTTCCATGAGAAAAGCTATGTCAGTTTCCCTTGACAGTGAGTTCCATACAAAATTCAGCTTGGGACTGGTGTGCAAGGTAACATTATTTAAAATGGAAAGCATAACCAAGAACAACTGCTTGACCAAACTGCCCTGAGTGATCACGTCTACACTGAACGCAAGCACCCACAAGCAAGAGGGAGGTCCCGCTTGTAGGGCCAACTGCCAAGAGCTGCATGTAGACCCTACTGTCCCCCAGCTGCAAACAAACTGTCTTCACAAGGCAGGTGAATGAAGAGCAGAAGCAGTAACTTCTACAGTTTTGCACCTAAGCCTAGTGGTTAAAGAGCATGAACAGGAGGGACAGACAGGTTTAATCCACTCCTAAACATTAAAGAATTTATTTCTCTGCAGGGTTACTTACCTCTAAGCGTATTCTGGAACGGACTCAGAGGGGGAACAGAACACACTCTCCCCCCTTTTTTTTAATGCTGGACCAGTAATGTATTTAAGAATGAAGTTCTGAGTGACAAGGAAATTCTGTGATCAGCCCAATAGACAGATTTTTCATCAAGGATGAAAAACTTGAGATAGTCTCCACTGTCTTGGTTGCCTACATATTTCTGTGTAGCTGCTCGAATAAATAAGCATTATCAGAAAGCAAAGCCCTGACTCTTCTGCCTTACACCACTGTGCTGCATAGTCAGAGCCAGCTCCCTCTTGCTTAATCTCTACATGTCCCTTGAGTCTTCCACCTCTGGCTCCATAGTGATCCATCCTCAGAATGTGTAATAAGCATGACTATATTAAAAATCCATTTTGAAAACTTGGAAATGCGGATATTATAGAAATGGAGCAGTCTTCTCGGAGTGAGCTTCCTAAGCACAGATGTAAAAACAAAAAAAAAAAACAAAAAAGGTGCATCCCTATTGATGATCTGAATGAGAAAGTGCAAGACACACAGCTAATTATAGGAATTCAACATCCTTTAAGACTTCCAGAATAGCAGAGATGTCTGAACAGAGCCGACAAATCTGACACAATACTTTGGGGAGACTGTTCCACGCTGAAGAGGTTGCTGGAGCTTAAGTGGGAGTATCAGAGAACAACATCACCAGCTCTGCCTGTAAAACACAACTCCAGCCAAANCAGTAATGTATTTAAGAATGAAGTTCTGAGTGACAAGGAAATTCTGTGATCAGCCCAATAGACAGATTTTTCATCAAGGATGAAAGACTTGAGATAATCTCCACTGTCTTGGTTGCCTACATATTTCTGTGTAGCTGCTCAAATAAATAAGCATTATCAGAAAGCAAAGCCCTGACTCTTCTGCCTTACACCACTGTGCTGCATAGTCAGAGCCAGCTCCCTCTTGCTTAATCTCTACATGTCCCTTGAGTCTTCCACCTCTGGCTCCATAGTGATCCATCCTCAGAATGTGTAATAAGCATGACTATATTAAAAATCCATTTTGAAAACTTGGAAATGCGGATATTATAGAAATGGAGCAGTCTTCTCGGAGTGAGCTTCCTAAGCACAGATGTAAAAACAAAAAAAAAAAAACACAAAAGGTGCATCCCTATTGATGATCTGAATGAGAAAGTGCAAGACACACAGCTAATTACAGGTATTCAACATCCTTTAAGACTTCCAGAATAGCAGAGATGTCTGAACAGAGCCGACAAATCTGACACAATACTTTGGGGAGACTGTTCCACGCTGAAGAGGTTGCTGGAGCTTAAGTGGGAGTATCAGAGAACAACATCACCAGCTCTGCCTGTAAAACACAACTC
Source organism: Odontophorus gujanensis (assembly GCA_013399175.1). Classification (NCBI taxonomy): domain Eukaryota; kingdom Metazoa; phylum Chordata; class Aves; order Galliformes; family Odontophoridae; genus Odontophorus; species Odontophorus gujanensis. The sequence continues at coordinate 140,758 of VXAB01007355.1, read as the reverse complement.
CAGCCAAACTGACCGTTGGACTCAGTGTTAGCCATGGACATCTAGGTGCCTCTTGGAATTGCCACGGAACTGAGAAAACAGTGTGGTTTCCACAGCAACATTTGCACGTAAGCAGATACTTTACATCTCAGCATAAAATTACTCTAACTTCCAGAGAATGCCTATTTTGGATTGCTTTCATTAATTCTACAACTCTGAATGCCACTTAAGTGACACAAGGAAGTTAATGCTCATTGCAGGTAAGGAGACACACTGCTTCAGAAGGATGTAATTTATTACAATAGCTACGAGCACTACAGGCTCAAATACAAAGGCCAGGTGCCTCACAAAGACAACCTTTCCTCAGCAGTGACCTGCAAAATCAGCCATGCAGTATAAAGTACACTGACCTCTAGTTGTTTAAAAAATAAATAAAAAAACAACACAACACCTTTAACTTACAACAAGGACACCACTACAGGCTGATTGTGGTAATTTTTTGACCACTTTTCTGGGGAAACACAACTAATAATAAAACACAAAAAGTGATGCCTGCTGCTGACTGAACTCACTTACTGACAACTATATAATGCTCACAGAATACAGTTTTGTAGAAAAAAAAATCTGTTTTTCTACATGCTAGATCGCTTTCACAAAGCAGATGGAAGCAAGGCAAAAGTTGCTATTACCTGAGTCCTGGGTGCCAGGTCATAACACTTGATGTTTTAAATCTTGAGGCTTCAAGAATCTTTAGTGAACTCAAGCTAACAGCTAAAATAGGTGGGTTTCCCCACATACCCTAACCCCCCAAGAGCATTATTTTCAAGCATATTCAACACGTAAAATGCACTGAAGCCATCAGCATGGGTTAATAATTGCTGTCAGCAGTGTTTTACAGTTCATGTTTGCCACTTCAAGCACATGCCAGAAATACACGGTAGAAATAACACAAAATTGCAAGTGTATATTAGATGGAAACCACTGTAAAAATATTATGCAAATAGGACAGGTGAATAGTGAAAGATGCCTAATTCCAGCATTTGTGACATGAAGATGGCTATGGGATATGGTTTTTCCATATCACTGAATGCAACACGTGCAATCAGTTTACACAAGGGCTCATGGAGAATAGGAGCTGGTACTTAACAATAGAGGTCCCTAGCATCTCTAGCAGTGAATGGCTAATAACTACCAGTAATATCACTAGATAAAAATAATATCAAGAGCAAATGAAATAAAACACATTAGAGTACATGAGAGATAACTACTAACCTCGTAATAAAAAAAGATGAAAACAAAATTCTTATTTTTAGTTAGTTTAGTTTAATTTGGCACCAAGAAATACTTTCAATTAGTAAAACTGTTCTGCTGGTAAGCACAGCCTGCACCTAGAGAGGATTTTTGAGGTTTCCTAGTACACGATGTATTTATATCAGGTTTACATTAATTGAGCATGAAAGCATAAAGATTTCTTCAGGTTAACCAGGGTCTCACAAAGTCTCCCACAAAGACTTTACCTGACAGCTAGGACCACACAGATATTACCAGTACACTATGTCATTTTTTCTTGTTGCCAGCTATTTGTTTTGGTTTGGTTTGATTTTGATCCCTCTACTGTTCTAAATATATTCTTCCTGCATCCCAAGAAAGCAAATTTCCCACAACACTGTTGAAACAAAGTATTTGAGGTACTAGATGGATTTTTTTCCTACAGCTTAGAAAGAAGGCAACAATGATTTTACTATGACAAAACAATAGAAGTATGGATCTCCAACAAGCAGCACATTATTTTCAACAGTGTGTTTCTGATGTCTAGAGTGGTGATGGCAGAAAAGAAGGAAAGGTTTTGTCAGTATTATTTAGTAAGCTTCAAGTGTATTAACCCCCTTTGTAAAGATAATAGATTATAAGAAATTGGCAACATGCATTTTTAAAAAGCAAAGAATAATTAGTACAGCATGGCCAAACTTACATGCTGCCTATCTTAGAAGGTAAGCCAGATGGTGGGGGAATAAACTCTCTGTCCCTAGCAGAAGTATCACTGTCAGCAGTCATCCCACTTTCTTGGGTTTCTGCAGCAGATGCAAGAAGGCCAGGCAAAGTAGATTCTGCAGCACTAACATCAGAGACTAAATCACTGCTATCTGCATACAGCAATTCCATCTGTGTAGTGGTCCTCCGGCGGGCCTGGAGACAAACAAAAAGCAGTTGCAACTTAATCACTTCCCAGAATGTTTCAAGAGTACTACATTTAAGATTATTCTTAGCTGGTAAATGGCATTCTCAAATCACTTGGCAACTTCCTCTGGAAACTAAATTAAGAAGATCATCTGTACTCTGGCAATGATTACAGAGACAGTAAGTCAAGTTCAACAGCAGAAAACATTGATTTGACAATTGTTTGAAAGGATGTCCTTGGAAACCAACTACAGACATCTATTACTCCCTAAGGTTTATCTAAATGAAATGTTATAAAGCAGAGGAGTAAAGCAAAGTGTGATTTTAAGTAACTACAACTATATTGGAGTAACTTCTTACGATGATGCTTCTTCCAATGTAAAAATATCTGCTACTTGGCTTAAACTACTTCTAAATTGCCATAAGCTAAGAGGAATTAAGATTCTCTCAGTATTTCAACAGTTAGAAAACAGTAGAAAGCCTCACAAAGGAGCCAAGCTCCGTGCAACATAGTCATTCTGAGAAAACTGATCATGCATGTTAGGAGTTTAGCTGCTGCAAACTTAAAATCTATTCCTTAGGGAAGGAAAGGCCAATGGGGAAGACAAAGGTCCAGTGCGAACACAGCCCCTACAAAAATGACATGTTTACTTCATGCCAACACTTTCAGATGAAATTCATTCAGTTTACCTACCCAAGGAGCTGTGCAAAGAACACTATCAATAATGTAACAGTTGACTTAGATATAGTACTCCAGAGTCAACTGCAGTTTGAAGCACAGAGGTTAGAACTTACTACTAACTTTACAAATTTACTTTATGCTCCTTTGATCACAGGAGCAAATCACAAACAGTACACATTTCTAGTTCCCACTGCCATTAATATTAAACCGCAGCCAACCTACCTGCAATGACAACTTTAATTTAGAACCTGAAGGTCAAACTTTATTCATCTTATAACTCATTAAATTCCTATATCCACAGAAGCAAGTAAGAAAAAAAATAAAAATAAAAAATAAAAAATAAAAATAAAAACCATGTTCTTTGTTGCCACTTGCATTAATATTAAACAAAACAAACAAAAAAAAATTAAACAGCAGTCTCATTAATTGTAAAATCTTAGAATATTCTGAATTGGAAGAGATCCATAAGGATCATAAAGTCCAACACCTGGTTCCACACAGCACTATCCAGAATTCAAACTTTATATGTCTGAAAGCACTGTCCAAACACTCTTTGAGCTCTAGCAACCTGGGAACACTGCCCTGGGCAGTCTGTTCCATTCTCAGCCACCCCCCAGTGAATGTACCCCTGCCTGTCCCTTCGTGATGTTTATTAACACTAAACTGCAAATCTACTCAGTTTGGAATGCTATTAATTTAAGAAAATATCTGTTCTTTAAGTGTAAAAACTCAGCCACAAGATAGCAAGAAACAATGCACTTTTATCATTACTTCTCAGAGAGGAGCATTACATAAAAAACATGCTACATAAAATCATACAAACATTATCTCAGTTCACCTTCTGTATGTTTTTGTTCATTAATGACTCTACAGCAAAGTAATAGAATCCCCCAGAAGATGGCATTAAATTATGAATTATTATTATTATTCTACAGCATACCTTGCTTTTGGGTTTGACTTCACCGCAAAGCTTCAAAAGATCTGAAGACAACAAACTAAAAGAAAAATCACAGCACAATTAGTAAGGAAACAAACCTCTTTTCAGAATGTATATTTTTATTTAACATTTCGTTCTACTGAATTGATAGGCAAATTGAAAGGAAAACACCACAAGTCATCTTCTAATGAATTCAAAATGTGTTACTAAAAGAAGAAAGATGGCAGTTTTTCTAGAACCAGACACAGTTACCTGTTAACAAAGATCACTCACCCTCCCTCTGTCCCAGGGCTATGCAATGGAGCATCCTCATTTTCTAGAACCAGACACAGTTACCTGTTAACAAAGATCACTCACCCTCCCTCTGTCCCAGGGCTATGCAATGGAGCATCCTCATCAGTACTATCTTCCAAATTTTCTAGAAAAATTCCAAATAAGTACTGTTAGCCTGTCCAACTACAAAAGGAATTCGGGTTTTACATAATATGCAAAACAGCACAGACAACAGTGAATGTAGATGAACAGCACATTAAAGGTGGGGATTTACAAACACTCTTCACTGTTTGCTAGTCAGTTCTCTAGGAATTTTGCTGGGTTTTGCTACTTTTTTTTCCTCTTTTTTTTTTTTTCCCCCACTCAAAAGTTGTCTTGAGTTCTTTCATACAGCCTAAAGAAATCATACACCATAGCACACAGTGCAGGATATGGTCCTCTATTCATTGTAGTAGAGCAACATGGATGACAGAGAAAGAGAAATAAACTGTAGAATGAAATCTGGAAGAAAGAAAAAAAGACAAAGCAAAAGATATTATGTGCAAGACATGCAAGAGGAGATGCAAATCAATGGACAGTGAGGATCTCTGTTCTGACTCTTTTTTCATAATCATCTTGCTCCAATACTGCATCAAATCTGTTACTATGAAAGAAATAATGCATTTCTAAGTAGCGACTGAGTTGAAGCTTAGACTCAGCTTATACAGAATTGCACCATCAGCCTCACAAGGAACAAGCACTTCATTAGTACACAAGCATCTAGGTTCCAAAACAGGATGATACAACCATGTAATACTACAGAACTGCTTCTAAAAAATACTGATTGTATTGAAAATAATTGCAGAAAGTTATTCAGTATAAATGATTCTGAAGAATAATGGGTACACAGATCTGCTCACAACAGACAAAACCAGCGTGCATGTCTGCCACTGTAACACTATCAAACATCAGATCAATGCATGTCTGCATGCAAATGGTACAAGATATTAAACTAAGATAATCAGTCCAGGACATACGTACAGCAATTCTAATCTGTTGGGAAAACAAATTTTCTTATTTGTATGTTAGTATAATAATACATTCTATGCATAGTTTAAAAATATAGATATTCTACAAGTTCCATATTTTTAAGCATACTTATGGAATTTTAAGGATTAAATGACATTCTCATGACTTTTCTCTAAATCTCTTTATTGTCTGAGTGCTTTAAAATGAAATAAATATCTCTGCCAGAAAGCAGATAACATTAGTAATACACAAAATCAAAATATTTGGTACCCATATGAAAATAGGTTTGTCAACCAATTTTAAAATTCATATTTTAATTCATACTTAAATTCCATATTTTATATTTAGGTTCAAGCTTTGGAGAAAGGGGGGAAAAGGTAAATAGTCTCCAGCTGAACTCTCCAAAGAAATGAAGAAAAGGGAAATGCTGCCTTCTTGTCTATGCTAATTCTAAAAAAAATGGTTCCTGGAAAAGTCATGGCCTTCTCATAAAGGACTCGTGATTAACTTTGGCAATTTTGCTGTACCTGTGAAAAGTAGAAAGGGCAGTATAGCTGCCAAAGATGGGATTTTACTTGTGGATTCCCACTGACATGACCTGACACGCTGCATAAATATTTTTCTTGAGTTTATCTGTAGTGGATCACAGGAAGCCTGTGAGAAACCCCCCCAGGTAAAAAGCAGCACAGAATACTACCAAAAAGAGATGAGAAGGGAAAGAAGAGCAAAGGAGAGAAGAGCTAGATTCTGCAAGAAGTCCTATGCAACAGGAGATGAAGGAAACAAGCTAGTGAAAGGTAGTGTTGCTTGTGAGGAGCAGGAAACACTGACTGCTAATAAATCAGTGATCAAAGACCAGTGGAGAGCTTTTCTAATGACTTAATGAGTCATTCATAGTCATAGATTCAATAGTCTTCATCCTTACACAGAGAAAAATGAACAGTGCCAGCACAGTGCAGCAAACCAGCACATTTAATCCAAAGAAGATGACATTTGATCTGTTCCTTCAGCACATACAAAGTTGGGAGTCACAACCAGGCACATCCAGATGTCATGGGTGAGAAAGTTTTTCAGAAAGCAATGATTTCAGGATCCAACTTTGTGGTCATGTTAACATTTCACAGGTGTGAAGCGATCCATACACAAGGGAGAGCCCATTCTGAAGATAAAAATCTGAGCTTGTGATGTAATTTGATGCACACTGGAACCTTTCCTTCAGTCTTCAGGTGCACAACTACTTTGGGAAACTCCTGAACTTCTTCAAGCCAAATGCATTCAAACTGCTAAGAACATACAGACCTCAGAGCTGAAAGAAGGCATCAAAGGCAAGAGGAGCTGATAACCAGCACTCTGAAGGTACCAGTTACTCTCTGGGATGCAGCTAAGTACCGACCTTGAGCTGCCAAGCAGCCTGTTGAGACATAACTGATTTACCAGGGAGCCCTGCACCCAGAGAGTCCCAGCCTCAGTGGTTTCTAAGCTCCCTCCAGCTAAAAAGCTTTAGCCACTAGTGATCTACAAAACACAGTCTATCAAAAGCGTGATTTTCAGTGTGCACTAAGGTTAGTATGGCATATTCAGTTTAGATACTCTTTCTTTCCTATCAAGTGTTAACAGTCCTGAGGAATGTGTGATTTAACAGCCTTAGTTCAGGCTTGCAAAGTGTTAAAAAGATTCTTTAATGTACAAATTCTACGAAAATTTTCATAACAGTGTCACTGTCTCAACGCATTTAACAACAGTATTTTCAAAAGATTGCTCTAGATGTTGCTGACAAGTAAAAGTCTGTCCAGAGCTAAAAGGGAATGCAGTGCTAACATCCTGGATAGATAACCTTTGTTTTCACTCCAGCAGGGGTGAATAGGCACACACATGCACATGTATACAATAAAGAGGCTATTCTAGACAAGCAACAATACTAATAACCATTGGTGCATCTGAAGAAATACTTAGCAAATGCAGCAAAGTGCCTGGGCATGTTCATCAGGTACATGATGAACAGCTGTAACTGTTCTCACCAGCTTATACCAGGCAATGACATATAACCCTCAAGACAAAGTCTTGTATACATGATATGTCCCTGGATGGCTTCATGGGCTTAGAAGGAACAAACTGTTATTAACATCTGAAATATTTCAGGTTTCAAACATAGCCAATTTTGTGACCAGGACTAAGAGTGAGGAAAAAACATATGTCATTTACTTAAAAATGATTTAGAAGCAACAAAAGATTCAGCTCCTCAAAATCCGTCATCAGCAACTAAATCCAACTGAAAAAGTGAGGTAGCTGCATTCTGTGAATTATTTACATTACAAAATAATCTGTCTACAGAAAATGAACTGCATTTATGAATTATTTCTTTTTTCCTCAGACAAAATGATGTCTAACAAAAGATAACATGATGCTATAGGTGGTTTCAGGATGGAAGAAATGCTCAGTAAGCTCATGATAATGAGTACATTTACAGCATAGTTCATGCAAACTTCACACACTCACAAATTCTAAGATGTACCAGTTAGTGAACAACATGAATTAGTAACTCATGCAGCTGTACAGTACACAGAAAGCTAAACATACTTACCCAGTGGTATGCTATCTAGGTCTGTGTAATAACAGCAACAAGGAAACAAAAGCAACACTCCAATCAAAAATTATCCATTTATAAAGAGAAATAAAACAAATGTACCCAAATGTAACCTATAGTTCTCCTTAATACTGTCTCACAAGAAGTAGAATAGATGCCGTAGCAGACATACAATGCCACTTTGAAAATCACTAACAAATGATGATTGAACAGAATTACTTTTAGAATTTCACACTGGAAAAAATCAAAATCATATGAAATTGTAAAAGCAGTCTTTTAGAAAAGCAAGAGGTGAAGTATTTGAATTTTAAAGCCTCAAAATGCTTCTTAATTTCCTACATTTCACTGCTGAGTGGATATACTTAAATATGACACACATGCATATCAATTGTGAAACAATTAAAATTTAATATGCTAAAATACAGCATCTATTCAGAAAAGAAACAACCTAGAATGCCCAGTACAGCATGCATGAAAGGCAAACATGACATGCAGCTGACTGCTTGCAATATGAGATGACAAAATTACCTTGCAAAGCATGACCCAGTAAAGCGTCAAGTTCAGGATTCAACTCTGCTTTCTCTTTCAGCATATGAAACAGCAGCTGGTTTTGAGTAGCACTAGTAATTTCTGTCTGCTTAAGACGCCCCTCAAGAACTTTAATCTGAGCTTCTTTCTGAGCTGCTTGGAGCCCCTAAGAGAGAAAACAAGCATGTGACACATGTACACATTGTTATAAAGTGCCAAATACTCATTTTGAAAACATCATATCCCAAAGTTTTACAAAAAGCCCATCTTGCACTACTCAAGAGCCAAAGCCTGACCAAATCATGCCATGCAACAATATATTATCCTATCTTGAAATTTATTTTTTAAAATGGATTGTGTTTTCAAGAAAGTTGCTGAGCCAGTCTTATTAAAACAAACAAACAGAAAAAAACATCCTGAGCGCTACCTTGGAGTTCACTGAAAAATATGGAAAGACAGTATTAATTTGATTACTAATTACCTCATATTGTTCTTATAACAGCACTAACTATTTGTTTGTTTGGTTTTTTTTTAATAGAGTGAAGTGGACTCTTCTGGGGATTGAAAAAGAGGTAACAGCCTGAAGGGGATGAAGAATCCCTTGGGCGTCCACTCAGAACCAGTGCAACTCATTAGTGTTGACCTGCTTTGCTTTGTTTGTGTTTACTTTCCATAGTCATACATTCAAATTAACCAACCTTTGCCAGCCTTTATCAGTTCTGCTCATGATACTTGAAACAGTCTTGGTGAACACACACACATTTCATTTGTTGCATTACCTTATTAATACCCATTGTGAGGAAGTGATCAAGCAAATATCGAGCTTCTGTCAAAGTGCAAGCATTAATCACTGCTGTTACATCCAAGGTCTCTCCTTCTTCCTACAGATGCATCAATAAAAACAGACAGGTGTGGGAAAAAAATAAAGGCTTTTTCTAATACTACCATAATCACACAAAACAGAAACAGAGAGAATGCTGCAACATGACCCAACTATTCCCTTGGGTACCACTAAACCATGCCTCACAGTTCCATCCTTTTCTTTTATTTCTTTTTCTCCAAATTATCCCCAAACTACCTCATGATACAGATTCTGCAACCTTCCAAGTCTCTTGCAATGCTTTCACTTCTTTCCTATTAGAATGCTCTTGGTAGCCTCTAACCCAGAGCCCTTCTTTCTACATGGTAAGCTATTCACAGTGGATACAGAAATTAGTGCATTTCTTTAAGTTCTGCAGCCTTTGTATATTCGAAGACTTCTCCCACTAGTCTTTTCATCAATCTTCTGATTACTTTCAGTTAGTATTAAGCACTCTGGTACCTTTGGGAATAATGATATCTTTTGTGTTCACTACCATTTTACTGGTAGTTTAAAGTCCAGTAACCTCACACCATGCTGTCCAGAAATCAAGAAACCCTGATGTGAGTGAACCAGTAAAAGCTGCTGGTGATATAAGGCACGAATCAGCCCAATGTGGCAGATGGAGAACTCAAAAACTGCTATATAAAAAAAGAGTAGGTATTACAGTTCAGACTTCATACCACCATGCATTCAGAGATTTAAGAAACTCTGGGGTGTTCTTCATGCTGGATCATGTACAGTGTTATGCACATTTCACATCTGGATTTCACTGCTTTTGATAACATCCAAGTTCCTACATCAATCATAAAAGCAATTTAATATAAGGAAATTGTCTGCCTAAAAAGACTATCTCAAGTAACTTTTCCTGAAAAGCCTCCTTGATTACAGATAGCTACTGTTCTGTAACAGAAAATTCACAAAAATCCAATAGGTAAAAAAAAAGAACTTACATAGGTGATGACATACACAATTGCTTACATATATTTGAAGCATAAAAAACAGTTCAACAGAGCAGAAATATAACTGCAGAAAGAGAACACAACATCGTAACCTTTGACTCCAGCAAAATAGAAAGCATCAGTTTTGATGTAAAAACACCTTACAGTATTTAACTTGCATTACAACATGAACGCCAAGATTCATATCTTGAAGTTCAGTTGTATAACGAGTCCTCACTTCAGACTTGGCTCACTTGTAGATCCTTGTTCAATAACCACACAATTAAAATAAAATTCATTTCTAAATAAGCACGTTTTCAAGGCTGCTTATCTTCTGCCTTTCCATTATTTAAATTAATATTTGACCTACCTTTGCTTCTTCCATTTGCATAATGTTTGCTTGGCAGTCAGAAATGCTGTCATTAATGTAGTCTATATTTGCACTTAGTGATTCCATTTCTTCATTTATGTTCTGGACATTTCTATCTGCTTCACTGCCACCTCCATCCTTGATGAGCTTCTCCCTTTTCTTTGAAAGTTTCTCTCTTCTTCTTGTAAGTTCTTCACGTTGCTGTTTTCCCCAGAGACAAAATATTACATAAAAAGTAATCATTAAACACTTAAGACATCGAAGTACCTTCTTTATGTTTTCCTTTTTAAAATTTAACTAACACATCATTATTTCTATAGGAAGACAGGAATTCTACACTTAAATATATTAATATATTTATACATTAACCCATTAATGTGTTTTTAGTCCTTGTTAAGCACAGAAACCCCGTCATCCAAATGCTTACTGAAGTTAAAAATTTCTTCATTGACTGCAAGGATTTCAAATTCACTGCTTATACCAACATCACAGCAACACATTTACAACAAACATAAACACAGTACTCTCTTTATTTGCAATATGATCACATAGCTCATAGTCCATAGTAGCTAACTCACCGTAAGTAACCTATTCATATCTGCCTCCATATTGGAGATGGTCATCCTCTGCATAATGATATCAGTGACTCTGCGTTCAAGTAACTGCCATTTCATTCTGGCTGCCCTTGAGGAGTAAACTCTGTTTGTCACTGCTTTCCGCTGATATTTCTTTCTGTGGTAAATTCAGGAGAAATTTACAGCTAAGGATAAAGTAGTTCAGATTTGAATATGGAAGTAATCAGGCCAGAATATTTGTAATGGGTAATTTAATGCAAGATTTCCTGCTGTTTTTCATTGCTCTAGACACCCATCTGCACCCTGCACCAAATTCTACTATACTCTTCATATATAGCATTGGGAAAAAAAACGTATCAAACACTGCATCTTAGATGATGCAAAATTGAAATTAAATGACAGCTAAGAATCATTCCTCGTTTGAAAAGAAAATGTGATTCAAACTGCAGTGGAAAATCATCCGTAAAACTAATATACTAAGCAGTGTTTTCCAACAAGACTGCAATCTGAATTTAAGCATTACAGGTCTTGGAGGAACAAGGATGTTCCTTTAAAAACAGAAAAACTAGATTTTGAAATTCTGGTGCAATTTATCCTTTTATATTGTTTGACATTGTTCCACACCCAAGTCCACAAAATTGAAATTACATTTGATAATGGTAAAACACCCTTTTTATGGGTATTACATGACAGTAGTTTGAAAAATACCAACAACTGAAATAAGTACCATCACAAGAATATCTGCTATGAAGTCCATGCAATTTTAAGTTCTCTTAAGAAAGTTCTAAAGAATTTCAATCCTTACCCTGTTCCATTTGTTGCAGTAACAGATAATGCTTGAACCCTTGCAACAGGAATTCTCATCTTCTGCTGAGCAGCTGTTTTTGAACCATCGTGCTCAACTGATGAGCTAGAACTTGGCTCTTGAATAGGATGTTCAGGCAGACTCAGCTTGCGGCTCACCTTTCCTGCCACTTTATCAGACAGAGGCCTGACTTGCCGACGAAGGGCTGTGACCTGAAACAAGTGCAAAGACACAGTTACCTCTCCCTGAATCTACATTCAAAGTTGCAGCAATAAAACATCTTCTGTTGTCTAAGATGTGCTACTGTTTTATGACAATACCTCTTCAGTTTTGCGACGTAAGATAACTTCTTGATTTCTTTTCTGAGCTTCCAGAAGCTTGAGCTGGTGCTGTGGAAGAAAGACAAATATCACATGATACTTCCTCCATTTTCTGTTACAAGAAATTTACCATACACATAAAATACATTAAAAAAAAAAAGAAAAAAAATATTCACACTCAACAAAGTTTGCAAAAGTATTGTGAAATGACTCAACAAGCCACAGTGGTCTCTTAGTCTTTCTAGGACAGAATGAAAATAAGTGTTTCAATAAAGTTACTCTCTATCCAAAAGAATACCTTCACCAAGGAAGGCGGTAGCAATGGTTTTGTAAAGATTCACTGATAAAATAATACTGATACACATAGTCAGTATGTCTTTTGTCTTCTGTTGCACCTATCACTTGAAACTAGGAACCGAGTGATCACAGAAGTCAAACCAAATTATGTGTATTTTGACTTGCAAAAATATCCATGTACGTGCCAGCCTCAACGAATGCATATTCTTGAGGCATGTTCAAATTGATGCACATCCCAATGGCAGCCATTTATTCCAAATGCAAGTTCTTTATCTGTTAAATCACCTCTCGTTTGCGTTGCTCCTTTTTAAGCTGTGCAATCTCTCTATTTCTTCTTGATTCAGTCATTCTAGCTTTCTCCTGCTCTTCTTTCATTTGTTTCATCAATCGAACCTGTAAAGAAGTCATCACTTAGACAAGCCATTTGCACTGAAGTGCTATTCCCTGCCTCCATTTATATAAAGAGTTTTTTCCAAACTGCCATCTTGCAGCATATTACATGCTTTTAGCAATTTATTTCTATCTAATATCTTTTTCACTCACAGCTGAGAAACAGGTAATAAGCAGCACAAGCAGCTCTGCATGTTTGATGCAGTAATTTCCATTAATTAAACCTAAAAGGGCTCCCCACACATTCATGCACACACAGGAATAGCCCAGTCTTCATATCTTTTCTGTTTTCGGTCCTTTGAGCAGCTGACAGCAAGAACAGAGTTATCCAGTAGATAATGCACAGGTAATCTTAACTCATTTTCCAGTGAACCAACAGTCATTGCCTGACACTTCAACATACTGAAACATACCTTGGTTTTCTTCATCTCTGTCACCTCCTGCTGTAGTTTCTTCAGTTGCTTTTCATACTGAGACTGATTTTTAAGCAATCGTGCATGTTCCTTCTGAGCTGTTTGAAGTCTCTGAAGTTCTTTATTCATAGCTTGAAGCTTCTTTTCATATTCTGACTTGATTTTTTTTGCCTTTTCTTCTGAATAAGTCTCTACAGAACCTACAGCAAAAAAGAATTCTTAATCTTCTTTTGTTTAAGAGATTTTTACTTTGCCACAGCAGACGACTTTCCTCTGCTTTTAGCATTTTTGGCAATATGCTTGACAATTTTCATTTATATCTAGCTCCTGTCACATGCACTGTTTGAATGCACTGAAAAACAGATATCCAAATATCTGAAGACTGATGCACACATCTGTGTTCACACATGTGCACAAGCTGGTAAGATTATTCAACCAGATCCCAAGAGCTATCAAGCCTGGTATCCCCTTCTGAGCTGATCAAAAGGGAAGGTCTAAGGAAGAATACAAGGGAACTGTGAAAGCATATTATGTACGTAACAATAAAGCATATATAGTATATTTTTAGCATGAAACAGTCAAAACAAATCAACAAAAAACATCTCCCCCAGTACTCTCCCCAGATTTGAACTTATCTGTGTCTTGTGACTTCCTGAGTCACAGATCATTTTTCATCTTAATACTACCACGTATTAAAAAGCTTGGTCTGTAAAACACCTCTGCAAGGCTGCTTTGATTCTCATTCTTAGTTCATGAGAGTCAAAAGAAAGGGGGATGGTTGGAGTTAGAGAAAATTTTTAATTCAGGTACTATCTCAAGAACTATGTTAAAAAGAAAATGAGAGCTCCCAGAAAATTGAAATCAAACACCTGTCAGTAGCAGCTACTCCCACCAACCCCCCAAAATCTCTCTCACCATTCTGGTAGAAACTATAAAGAACAAAGTATGATCCACTTGCATTATCAATAAGAAATAGTTTATACTTCCCCACAATTTCACATTTGTGAAAGGAAGCAAGGATGTTAGAAACAATTCAACTTGCAGATCTTACACTTCTCATTTTAAATAAATGTGTACTTCTTACCCAAGTTTTGAAGAACTTGATCTCTTTCAAGTTGAGTGTCTCGAATCTTATGCTGTAGCATCATCAGTTTCTCCTCATATTGTTTTTTCAGTGTTTGCAGTCTTCGCTGGCTGTTCTCTAGCTCATCTATCAGTTTCTGCTTAATGGCTATTTCACAGGTGATATTTGCCAAGTCAGCTTGATAATTTTCTGAAACGAAAAGATTTGGATAATTAAAAATGAAGATTCATGTTAATGTAACAGTTTTAACCACATAAATATGGATTCCTCCTGTAATGTCTGGGTCATTTCCTGGCATGTGATTTTACGTATGAGAATTTCACACAAAACACAATGCAACAAGCAAAACCAATATCTGCAAATCATGGCAAAGTCATTCCCTTAAACACTCTCTGTTCTAGAAATGGGAAAGAGGGAAGGAAAGATATCTTTTGCTGGAACACAGTTGTTCAGCTCTTTTAATTCGTTGCATTTACATCTCAATGCGATTTGTCTTTCCCCATAGAAAGTTACACAGGCTGTGAGACTTCAATTGCCGCAGGGTTGCAGAGTAACTTTCATTCAGGAACCCACCAGGTTATAAAAGGAAAGTTTGCCTGCTTGCAGACTCCAATGGGAGAACTTCCTTTCTCTAGCTTTTGGAAAAATGTTGTCAAAATCCTAAGAGAAGCTGCAGTATTTATGAAGGTGGAATGAGGGAGGGAATGAGAAGAGTTAGAGGAAAAAGTAAAGAAAAAGGATTAATCTCCACACAAGGTTTGTACATTAATTTCTTCGGTCAGTCGGGTTGGGTTTTTTTTTTGTTTTGTTTTGTTTTACATTATGTGCTCCAGAACTAATTTGTAAATTGTGGATCTATTTCAGGTTCTGCAACTGTTGCTCATTGCTTATGGGACACTGAAACAAGCAGGAATCAACAGCCCTGATTTGCCTATTTGGCCCAACTCATGAGTGAATTGTTGGTAATGCTCACTCCCACTTTAACAATCCTAATTTGCACGCCACAAGTACAGCAGCTGTTGATGCTTCTACATGAATAGACACAACATCTGCATAGTGACGAAGGTTGATGGACTTCCAGCATTTCAAAATCAAATTTTACTCTCTCCCAAATTAGCCAAATGGGAGTCATCACTTGGTGGTTAGTCCTGAGTTACAAAAACAACCTAGGACTTTCATTTCATATATTTTAACTAAAGAAGAAACATCTTATTAAGCACTTGATGGCTTTAATTTAATTGTAAAGCCAGTAAACAGACACTCAATCAGATGTATGTTTTAACACCATAACCAAAAAGAATTCACTGGACATACAATCAACAAAACATTATGAACAGCATTGACAACATGCTATCTTCCCTACCAAACAAACTAAAAGAACAAACACACACACAAAAAAAGCAAAGAATGGCACACAGTATTTATACCAAAAAATCTGTAGAAATATTGCACTGACATCACCTTTTTCATCAGAGTCAGAATCTGACTCATCTGAGCTTTCAACAACTTCCATATCATCTTCATCCTCATCATCTTCCTCTTCTTCATCTTCATGATCGCTTACTTCCTGAATCTCCTCCTACAAAATGTAGAGTGGAAAGACATTAAAGCACATCCACACTTTTCCATCCCCTATTCACTTCCTACCATCACTGGGAAGCAGCAACATTCCCTTCATTCATTCCTAATTTTCTTTCAACTACCATATAAATCAGTACACAGGCAATAAACAAATCAACACAAGTACTTCTAAATACTTACTGCTTCCAATTCATTATTTGCTCTCTCTGAAGTGCCTTTTTCATCTCTCTTCTCCTGCTCATTATCTGTGTTGTCATCTTTAACACTAGTAGAAAAGGCATAGACAAAATATTCACAAACCAAAATAGCAAGTGCTTCCCATCCCCCAATACAGTAAATTTTAATTCAAAATAAAGATAAAACCAAAGTGTATTTAGACAGAGCATGCCTGTTGTGCATGGGTAAAACTCAACTTCCAAGCTCTTATAGAAAACAAAAATAATGCTTTGCTCTTAATCTTAGTTTGCACAGTAACATCAATGAGTATTACACTGTTTTAGACCGTATCACATGACTGGGACAATCATAATATAAATGTTTGTAAACCACGGCAGTACTCTTTTTGCATGGAAGTTGTAGCATACCCAAAACAGTTTTTACTAAACAAAGAGATACGATGTGCAAGTACAGTACACATTATAGAATAGATAAATGCTCTCAAGCATTTTTTCTTAAGGTTTATGCATAGTACTTCCTAACTTTACATGCTATAACTACTCTTTGGATCAGTTGCCTACTTAGACACCAAGGAAATGCTCAAAATAGGCATTAATACAACAAAAACAGCTTAGAAAAACTGAATTGTTGTTTATGTTTCAAAAAGAAACTTTCCTATTAATTAAGATTATATTTTAGTATATGTCTTTGCTTCTGTTTTTCAGATTATGTTTCAAAACCTGTTTAATTGACAAGTACCTTCACACTGTTCCCTCTCTTGAGGATTTGGACTGTCACCATAATGAGGGCTTATGCAAATTGCAGCAGTTTGATTTGGCGTATTACCCATCAGGATGACTTTTTAACTATTAAGTGCACAGCTGAGATACCACATGCAAATGTTAAAATTCTAAAATTGACAGCACTCTGCAAATTGTCCTCTAGAACTACACATGCAAAATGCAAATGATTCTCAATAGAAAGGAAATTGTGACAGAACAGGGCTAGACACAATAGGGAGTAATAACTAAAAATGTGGTTGGGATCACATAAGGTAGATTCTACTTCATCCAGTTTCAACTGCATAATGGTGGGATGAGTTACGTGCTGTCACTGATCAGGCATATTCATCTCCCTCTACTGACATCAAAAGGAGCTCAGATGAGAGATATAACTGATAAATCCAGTACTCAGTGCAGTGACAAGAAACATTCAGTAGATTCGAGAAACTACTCAAATCTAAAAGCCATCTTTAAATAAAAGAACTCTACTCTGAATCAAAGTGCTAATTAAGAGACACACTGCTTCTGTGCATATTCTTCTTTTCTTACTGTTTTCGAAACTGATCAACACTAGATGGCACCCCCTGTCCCACTCCCCAGCAGTAGGGCAGAGCCCAGCTGCAGCTGACCACATGTGGGCAGTGCCCTCACTTGGGCCTGCCCCTATTTGTACAGAAAACAAACACCAGACAAGGAACACTGAGACATGCAATCTCATTTCCACAGATTCTCATCTCACACAGCCCACAACATGTTCTGGCTTATGCTGGACAGCAAGCCTAAATGTTAACAGATCTTAGTTGCAATCTTCGTGCACAATGGGAAAAAAAAAAATCTCAGGTTCCTTACTCCCGCAGACTCAGGGAGTCTGGAACTACAGGGCTCACCATTAGAGAACTTGTTCTGCCTAATGAATGGGAGAAGCAGGAGGAAGGGGAGTCAGCAGCTCCACCAGGCAGAACCACACTGCTCAATGGGTGTTCTACTGATCTGTGGGTTCACATCATCACTCTACATGAATCCAGTGTAGGGTTTTTGGATCAAAATAGATTGCTGAAAAGCAAAAGCTCCTTCACATGCTTTTAACAACAGCATATTTCTCTTTCAAAGCCTTCAACATAACTGTTCTCTGTGACTATCTAATATATCTACTACCTTGGCTGAAAATGAGTTGAAAGAATGGTCAAGATTTCAGTAATGCAATTTCAATTAATAAATAAAACCAAAGGGACTGTGAGCAGACTTAACTGAAGTGCAAAGGTCCAAACTCAGGTGCTAAAATTATTAAGTTGCTATATTACCTGCTATAACGTTTCATATGATATGAGCTACAGTACCTTCCTCCTGCCTTTCATCCCATGTAGGCCAGGCCATGCAAGAAAGAAAACTACCAGGTTCTACAGCGATTCCCAAAGGCATCACCATCCCACAACTGCTTGCAATCCCAAAGTCAACCTCAATTCCACATTAGAGATTTCTTCCTATTAAGGCACTTGCTGAAAGCCAAAACCCAGGACAGAATTTTGAAAAGACAAATGAACTACTCCTGAGGTTAAGAATCTACCCAACTTCTTTCCTTGTATGGCAACCAGTTAATCGAAATGACAGTTAATTAAAAACCTGGGAAATATTCCAACCTTCTTTCTTCTTGACTGCTTTCCTCAAGTTTCTGTAGCCTTCAAAAGCACGAGGTACAGTATTGGAAGGCCAAGTCAATGAAGGACAAACCAGACAGTGAAAAGCGAAAGTGATAAGAAGGTAAAAAAAAAAAAAATGATATATGAGCTTGTGGCGTTAAAAACAAAATTAAAAAAAAATACTGTCAAAAGACAACAAGTAGTAAAAAGGTAATACATTTTGAACAGTAGGAAAGTAAATAGAAAACAAAGCAGCAGCATTTGTAGGTTAACTGATCTGTCACTGTCGACAATTAGAAATTCAAGTTATACTGGTAAAAAAGTTTGTAAATATTTCACTTTGAGAATTACTTACAATGTGAATTCAAAAATCTTACTTCTAAAAACAAAACAAACAAAAACAAAGAAATCTCTATATTTTTTCCTTTTAAAATTCGCAAGTAAAACACTGAAAAATTCAATAGGTGCTGCCACTGAACTAAAGTTATATAACCTCAGCAACATCTCAAGACAAAATTTTTTTTTTTTGGTAGTAATACTCCAAATATATTCTGAATATAATTCAAATGTTTTTGAACTGTAATTATTTATTTTGTTTAGAGTCCTGTTATTTGTTTTTAAGTAAGAAGAGAATTGCTGTTTTTTTCTGGGATTCAGAAGTACATTCCAGTGATTGCTTGTTATTAAAAAAAAAAAAAAAGCATCCAAAGCAATGAGATGGACAGAAAGTTAGTATTTTTACTTGCACTTTATGATCCTTAACAAAGGGCAGTGTAGCCATAAAGAAGTGTCTGGATGACTTAAGCATAGAGATGACACATTAAATTCTTCATGTTCTCACAATGAGCAAGCTTTGAGTGTGAACCCTTCCACTTGACACTGCCAGCTACCTTCATTCAGTGCCAGCTAGGAGCTAACATGCTGAAACCTGTGTAATTTTATCACTAATTTAGTTTAATAAAGGTTAAGGAAAGTCAAAAGACAACAGTCAAAAAAGGTCACAAGATGTGTAAGGTTGACTAACAACTGAAAGAGACATGGGAGATTTGCTGTGGGACTTCAAGTGAGTAGGTCACACAGTTTGTGAAGTATACGTCAATACTTCAGTAGTCAAAACATTACTGGAGTGTAAACTGTTTCCAACAATCTTTACGATACATGCTTATTAAAGGCTACAGATATGAAGCAGTACATACCTGACTGACTCTTAGGTCTTCAGGCTACTTGAGAACGATTTATATAAGCTGCATGTACTTAAAACTATGTATCTTTAATCAATCACACTGATCCTTATGCAGGAAATGAGCAGCTCAAGAAAGGCAGTAGGGGCAGAGCTACTAACTAATTTTACCAATCCCATTTTCATAGGAAAATGCTAGTTAGGCATCTTTAAGATAATACCAATCCTACAGAGGGGTAGTATGGTAAAAGCAGCTAAATGCCCATAGGAAACAGAAGTAGAGCAAAGAATACCTGACAAACTACAGGGTAGATTGCCCCTTTGTGATACATCAGCATATCCATTTCCAACACCTGGAATTCTGGTAGAGTAAAAATTTACAATAATATATCCCAAAAATAGACTTTATATTTCGTGATTTAGATAGAAACAATCTGCAAATGCACCATCTCTCAAATTCTAACTCTTAGCATTTGTGGGATTTTTTTCCTGACACATGCAACTCAGAAAAATAAAACCATTTAACAGCCTGCAGATGGGCCAACCCTTATCTGTACTTAAGAGTGTGTTCTATAAAACAGGGACATAAGATCCATTTTGAAATGTAGGCTGGGCTATCAAAAAGGGTCTTTAAAATTAAATCCCCTTTTGTTTCTATAAGGCACAGTTTATTGCAAGTAGTCCTCACCTTGGGTCAGACCACTGGGCTATCCCATTGACAAGATCACGGTCCTGGTGTGAGCAGAACTGCTCAAAGACACTTCTTTCAGAAAAAGACCAAAATTAACACCTACCTCTTTTATTTACTTATGTAGAAGCTTCCAAATGTTTTTGTATTGTTTTACTTTTGGGGGGGGGGGGGG
>VXAB01007355.1:82139-120199 GCA_013399175.1 Odontophorus gujanensis | reverse complement strand
GGGGGTGTCTTTTTTGTGCCCTTTTTTTGTTTGGGTATTTATTTTTTTTAAGAAGTTAAGGTCTCCTACGGAACGAGCTATTACTCAGTGTATCCAGTACTTTTTATCAGTTTTCTGATCACAGTCTTATCAACAACCACCAAATACTCAGACACCAATTGAACAACTGGGGCTCTAAGCATGTATGTGATGCATGCTTAATTTTATATTTTAAAAACATACAAAAGCAGATCTTGTTCAATATATTAAAGAATATATTGAAGTGTTTGTCTAAAGAGGCAAGAAGATTCTGCTGCTTTCTTTTAATACTTTCACCTCCTCTTCAAATTCCTACAAATGTAACACACAAAATCAAATTAAATACCCATGAAACAGCACCCTGAAAAAACGAGATGCAAAATATAATTTAGTTATCATTAAAAGGAGTGCTTTCCACAAGTATCAGACATCTGCATGATGTATGGATTTATGGATAAGATTCCAAGCTGCAGATCTCACTAACACAAAGCTACTTTATATTTCTACTACATTTCTGGTTTGTTAAATTTGCTGTTAACTAGTAGATAATAAATTAGAAGCACTAAGAATTGCAAGGAAAAAGGAAAGGTGTAATAGAATCGAAGTCTCGGAGCACACAGATTCTTGCTGTACTACCTGCTATCTGAAGAGGCATTTATACCAATGTCTATGAGCATTTTAGTAGATGAGAAATTGAACAAAAAACAGCGAAGCACGATGTTGCAGAAAAGTAGGAAATCTCAAATCAAAAACATTCATAAAAGCAGAAGGTAGAGAAAGCAAAAGAAGCCATTCCAGGAGCTACCAAAGAATTCCCAGCTATTCAGAACATCTTTTCTTTGACACAAGGAAGGAAAAAAATCATAATTTTTGTTCTCGAAAACTCATTTTGAATTTCAGATGCTTACAAAGTTAAGGGGAGCACCTGTGCTTTTACAGTTGTGGATAACTATGACATAAGAAAAAAAAATTATTACATAAGGAATATTTATTCTACAAATACCATATATTCCTTTGGAAGAAACGATCCAAGAGGAAAACATCTATTCATTTGAAATATAAAAGGGTTTGTAGAAACACTAGTTTAGGAACCAAACCCAAACACCAACAACAGACAAATTCTGAACTGTCAAAGTTTAAAAAAATAAAAATAAAGCACACACTTCTTGACTAATACAAAGGAACAAAACTATTATTCATACACCACCTTTTTTTCTTCTTTCTTTCTTTTTTTTTCAGCTTTTCTAGATCTTTTTTGGCTATATCTAGAATTTCCAGTGTCTCTTTTTCTGAAGAAAGCATAGAAAATGCTGATGGTCCACCAAAATATGTGGATCTTGTTGAAGCTCTTGACAAGTTGCGTCGAAGATTTTCATTAACTGCTTCACTTTCTAATAATTTCGCCCTTAAAAAAAAATTGAATATATCTCTTTAGTTTCTGCAATTGTAATGCATTACCTTCACTTTTAGAAGAAACTACAATACAAGGTGAAATCTTTTGAAAAACAAGCCTGGTAAATCCCCTGGTCATATCACTTTACACAATGGCTACAGAAACTATGCACGTATCATAAACACAAATTCTAAGTAAACAATTGTTGAACAATTACAAATATACAGAGACACACTATATACATATATAAAATGTGTGTAGATATGTATATTCATAACACAAGAAATACTGTATAATATAGCATTAACACCAAGTGGGAAAGCCATTTATTTATTTACTTATTTGCAATGATGCAACTGCAAGAAAGAAATGCAGGTGTCTAGAATATTAAGTATCTTTAGTTTAATTTTTTATGAGTAATTTCTCAGTACTATAATTTATACCAGGTTATAAATTTATCACAAAACAATGGCGTCAAATATTGTTGTCTTCTGTGTAACAGTATCAAGTCTCCATCATAATTCAGGTAACAACTTACATTTTATTATCTGCTTCATTTTTAACATTTTAATTTACTGTGGGAAAAGCAAGAGCAAATGGTCTTAGAAGTTGAAAGGCTATTGTTCTAAAGCAGTCTCCACATAGAAAAACACCATGATCAGTCAGCTGAAGTATACAGTTGCTAACACTGACAGTATTTGTTTTAAATAAAAATTATTCAAATACATATTACATAAATACCTGAGATCTTCAATTTCCTTGATATAATTATGAATCATGTTGCTAATTTCTTCGTTTCCTTCTCCTGGGGAGAGAGGGGAATGATAACACTTAATATTTTAGCAAAGGTACTAGGCACAAGGTACTAGCAGAGAGATATAATCATATGGGCTACACATTCAGATCTTATCCTGTTCGCGAAATGTATTTCTTCTTTAAGCTGCATTAGGAGTTTGGTTCCTCTTTGTGTCCTGTAAACAGGACTATTACAAGTAACTTATTCTATTCTGTTTTGTTTTTTAACCCCCCTTCATTAGTAACTTTTTTTTTTAATAATGAATGCATCCTAAATAAAAAAGATCCTAACAAACTGCACAAGAAGAACAAAGTATTTGTGGTATTTCTAACAGTTGATTGTTTTATGAAGTAAAAAGCCAATGCTCACCCATCTCTGGGTACCCATCTAATGCTAAACATTTAAGTACACACGTAACTAGGCATACAAGTAATTCCTATCCAAAGGGATTATTTCAAATGTCATGCTGTTCATAGTCCTTAATAAATGGTACAGTTACAAACCATTTCTATTAACAGAAGTCTCTAGAAAGAGCTAGATGGTGCCTTTCACTGCTGAAACAGGTCCTATGTTACCTTTTACAAAAGCTAATTTCTTCCAAGGGATCCAAGAAGCAAGAACAATGAACTGATATGAATCTGTGTACTCATTAAGCAGTTTACACACAAGTAAGCACAATGCACCCACAGCATACCTGCTCTGGCTAGCACTTGGTTGGCCTGATCACTCACAAGCTGTGTTACTCTGGCTCTCAGTGCATCAATAGTCTCTTGCATGGCTTTAATTCTAACACGCAGATTATTGTTCTCTGTTTGCAGCATAGCGTTTTCATGAAACATGTCATTGATGCTTTCAACACCTTCTTCATCTATAATCCTTTTACCCTTAAGTAAATACATAAGTTATTAATAAATAAATGTGCAGTTAAGTGTTTATTAGTATTATTTTTTAAATCTAGCAAAGATAATAACAGATTGTTTAGAATTCCACATATAGATGGTCACAGAAAAAGATTATTCTCTCAAAGAGTTCAAAACAGTATAAAAAGTTGTCTGATGTCTGCAAGATACTGATCTCAGCATTTGGATGCTCCCTTAATAGCTCCATATTAGCCTGAAATAAAACTTCTTAGAGAGATTTAGAAATGAGAAGACCGTTCTTTATTAATTCAGGATACTATCTCAGGAATAACAAAAGGAGATAACAATGATAGCCACATTTATCACTGAAAACATTATCCTTCGACAAAAATTTCAGTAAGAAATCAGCATTGTGCAGTATAAGTATTTGGCCTGTATAATTTAAAACCCATTTTACAAGCATAAATAGTTTTAGCTCTCTATTAAGTATTTAAAAGCAAGATACAATGACTGGTATATGAATGAACATGTGAACAATCTAAATTGTGATCATATTTCAATTTGCAAGTGACTACTTCTCACTGCTGACCATAAGGATATCTAGTAATAACTGGAAGGTGTTTTATAGGTTAGTGTTATTATTCCATTTGTGTGTGTGGGTATAAAGCAGAACTAGCCAAGAGAAAACAAGCTGTAGAATTAAAATCATTTTAAAGCAGAAGAAATCCTAAAAGAATACACTTACTGTTTTGTATTCCATAAGTTCCATCTGTAGCCGTGTAATCTCGTTGCGCAAAGCATTTATTTGTTGACTAGCCCTATCCTGATTAACCATCACCTTGTTCTTGATGTTTCGTGCCCGATTCGCATACTTCAACGTGTTTAAGGTTTCCATGAAGTCTCGATCTGAAGGGCTCACACACGCTATCATGAGCGTTTGACTGCAAGTTACAAAAATAGGTTAGTTTTACAAATCAAGAGCAAAAAGAGGACAGAGGCTAATGGGTCTTCAGGTAGAAGGTGAAACAGGAGTAGTGACTTCATAACATCTGTGAAAAATTTCTAACTCAAGTAATAGAAGACAACCTTAAAGTTCCAGAACTGTTACACCATCAGTCACTCTAGTATAGCATTGGAGATGTTAGATCACTAACTGTTCCACACCTAAATTATAAAAGCTGTTAACAGACGTTCCTAGAAATGTTTTCCTAATAGTTATATAATTTAAAATTTAATATAAACTGAGATTTAAATACTTAATGCAAAGCTGAAGCCTCAGATAGTGATTTGGTAATGTAGTTGTCAGAACTCATTAATTTATGAGGAGCCAACCTACTTAACCCGAATGTGCACCTTTAGATGCCCATATGTGTCCAGAACTGCCTAAGGTACCTACTGTTCTCCTGAGATCCAAACTACCTAGGGTACCTATTGTCCACCTCTACTTTTCTACTGAAAACCAACTTCTCTTGCTTCAAATTTTCTCCTGTACTCTAACAGAAAACCAAAAGATAGTAATTATCCTTAGTATATCTGGCAATAAGTGTATTCTTTTTTTTCCCTTTCCACAACGCCACTGCTTAAAGCTCTTCCATAAAAAACAACAGGAGCTGAGTTCTGCTCCCAAGATAAGCACAAACAACTGCTTTCTGGGTTCCTACAATACCCTCTAACAAACCCAATGTGCAATATATACAGGGTGAGAATATACAGCTTGCTTCAAGTAAAAGATCAAGCAGAACAGCAAGAACCAGGGGACAAAAATTAAAAAAAAAAAACAAAACCAAAACCTTTTACCAACTTAATGCTTTTGTAATTCAACTGTGAGAAGGAGAAACAAGATCCCATCCTACCCTTATTCCCTGGAGCTCATATGCATTTCACATCAGAAGATAACATTCAGATGGGTCAAATACAGAACTGCAGTTGTAGATCACGACCCACAGGTGTCAGCATGCCCTAAATTCTCCACAGACAGGGGAAACACCTATATTTGAGTAGACTGAATTGTCATCATCAGGCTTTAGAGCAGCACACTTTCCTTTGTTGTACATGAAAGCTTAGGTGTTGTGTTAGGAGTGCACTGACTGCATTAAATAAACTGGATTCTGATCTTCATCTCCTGTAATTTCAGCCGAGACAAACAAATTACTCCCTGCAATCCTTTCAGGTTAAGTGATTATATTCAGTGACTGGAAACTAAACTGGAAAGAGTAACTAGCCTGTGGGTATGGGAAAGACTCAGTATAAAAGAATGAATTTCAGCAAGGCTTCCTCAGACATCCTGCACATCATTGTGTCAGCTTCATAGACTGCTGTGGTTTATTCCTAAAGATAAGAATGTGCAAGATTAAGAAAAAAAAACTAATTCTGAGATCAAGACTATCGTGCCTTCTATTTAGAATGTGATTACTTTTTCAAAACTCAGACAACTGGTTCTGCTAGCTGTCTTGAAAACTGATTAACCCGAACTCTACTTCCTTATCTGTATTTTATGGGAGACTCTTTTTTAAACACTGTTCTACACTTCTAATTTTAACATTTCTTTAGAATGCCTCCACCCAACCTTAAAGAATTAGGTTAGTTGAATAACTCAGAAACATTGATATTTAAATGCACCTTAACAATTGTTCCAGAATTATAAGTAAACCAGGATTACAGTGAGAACAGTAGACTGATACAGTGCCTTCATCATCATTAGCTCAGGATTCACTGCAAAGTAACCTGAAACACTACCAGTAAATACTTGCAAAAGAGAAAGGATAATGTGTGCTGTAATATCTAGGTTGGAATTTGGAAAGCAATGGAATAGATTAATAGAAATCTAATCTGATTTCCCAGAGGAAAAAAATGCATATTTATTAAAATTGTGCTCTCCCACAGTTTTTGTTTGCTAAAGCATGGATATGAAATTACATAAATTGTGTTACGGTTCATTACATCTCCTTAAGAGCAAACTGTTAATTTGACCTGTCTTATTTGCATTAGCTAAATAATAAAAATGAGGTTGGAAGAGTGGGAGTAGAGAAAAATTCTAACATCAGTCAGGAACAGACATAATATTTCTTATTATTCTTGTAAATGCTCTGGGAGTGAACTGTGATGTCCCCTGAAGCACAGGAGAGGGAGCAGCTGAGCTACAAAACAGTAAAACGTTCGAATTAAAGTAGCCTTTCAACAAAAGTGCAGTTTTAGAATTGATTTCAAAAATGAGCATTAACTACTGCATTTGATATTTTGATATATAATCAATCAAGAAATTATTCCTCGTAAATAGCTATTTCCAGAAATGGTTTAGAGATATGTGCTTGATCTTTCCTGACATTTTTTCCATATTATTGGGTTTCTTCCTCCCTTAAACACTAATGAACAAGCCTTACTTTACTCACTTTCGCTGTCTCTGATATTCTCACACTGTATTGTTGCAGGCTGTTACTGAAGTTATATCACTACCCTGTTCCTCTCCCTATTCTTCTGTGAAACATCCAGAATACTTCACACACTCTTAAAGATGGCAATCACCCATATCAGACTAAATGAATAAACATAATACCTTACTAAAATGTACTCAGCTACACTGGATTTTGTATTTCTACATGCGCACACTGCATGTTTGCCTTAGACAAAGTTTCCAGAGCCCAAGCCTCTCTTCCTCATCTCTGTATAGGACTCAAACAGAGAAGGCTCACACAAATGGTTCTAGTGATACAGATGTTTCGTTTTATTCAGCTCTAATTCACCATCAGACAGTTGGACACACATGTAATATCCTGAGATAGATAGTCATGGTAAGAGTGTGCTGAGGTGCCTTGTTCAACAAAGGTACTTTGTGCATGGAACCTGACACTGACCACGCCAAGCTCCTGCTCATGGCAATCAGGGCAGACAAGACAGTGAGGCAATGCCCAGAAGGACAAGTAGTCTTAACTATGCCATTTGATCTGCAAAACCTTTGTTTTAGGCCTTCATCCAGCTCTTACAAGGCCTGGCTTCACTACAAGCCAGCATCTAAGAGGATTTCAAAATATGAAATGCATTTACAAAAATAAATACAAGTGTAAAGTAACATTACTGCCCAAGCTTTAGTCCCTTGAGTGCATAACAGTCACCTCCACAGTAAATTATTGTATTTTTTTATTATTGTATTACAATTTATTGTATTACAATTATTGTAAAGGCTTGACAGCAGAAATATTATGCAGTTTTAAGTATCACTTACTCCTAAGAAAATAATGGGATAATCACATGCAGATAAGGCATAGGGGAAAGGAAGGAAAATCAGCGACCAAAAAAATTCAAGAAAAGGACATATCTACATATAAAATTTCAGATAAAGAAATTAAAATAGAAATAATAAGATTAAGTCAATTAAGTTCTCCAGAGAGACTTCTGGTATGGTTTGGGTTGGGTTTTTTTTGTTGCTTTTTGTTGGTGGTGATTTTTTTTGTTTTTACAACTTCACCTTTTAAAGTATTTTGCAGCAGTACTGAAAGACAAAGTCACTTCCAGTATGTTCCAACACAGCAACACATCAAATGCTAATATTGTTTAACAATTAAGGAGGAAAAAAAAGCAATTAGAAGAATCTCTGCATGAAGCAGAAAGCTTTAAGCCATGCTGTGATTAATAACACAGTAACAGATTTGGCATTTCTGGTACCTATAATCTAAGGTAAAGGACTTATCCTGTACCTGGAAACAATAACTTCAAAGCAACTCAAAGCCTCCTGTTTAGTAACGCTGTAACAGCAGTGAAAAGAATGATGCAAAAAGCCTTCTAATCTTCTGTTGCCAGTGTTTTCTATTATGACACTAACTTTTTATTGGAGTTTCCCTCCAACAAAGAGATTTATTACTTCTATAATGGTGATAGGTCTAAGGGTTACTTTACTTCTGGAAGATCGCATGCTCACTGTCATTCAAAGTGAAGCACGTAGAACATTTTCATACCTGTTTCCCCCAAGAGAGTCTTGAAGTAGTCTTGTAAGCTTTGAATCTCTGTATGGCACATGAGTTGCCTTCTTACTTTTATCTCCCAGTGCACTTATTACATTGCCAAGTGCCAGCTATAAAACACCAAATCACATAACACAGAAGTTAGACTCAATTCCTGAGTAGACTTGTTTTAAAATAAGTTAAAAACTGAGGTCACGAATTGTGAAAGAAAAAGAATGTACACGAAAGCTAACTTACTAAAAAATATTTCTGAATGCTTTTTATGTTGTACAGTTTACAAATTTCCATGTTAACAGTGAATCAAATGACTTGCAGTCTTGTATTCTCAGGAGAAAAGAGCTTAGCACAATAGCGTTCACTGTCTATTGATATCTCACATCAGTCACAAACTAAAGTTAGAACTGCTTCATGAAAGAGGATAGATTTAGGTTAGATATAAGGAAAAAGTATTTTACAGTGAGAGTGATGAGGCACTGGAACAGGTTGACCAGAGAGGTGGTAGAAGCCCATCCCTAGAGACACTCAAGGTGAAGCTGGATGGGATCTGAGCACCTGATCGGGTGTGGGTGTCCCTGTGCACTGCAGGGAAGTTGGACTAGATGACCCTTAAAGGTCCTAGAATCTAAGGATTCTAGGATTCTGTGTAACAAACATTTTGTTTCAATGACTATTACAGCTCACCTATGCCCCTACTAGTAGCCATATTCTTTTTAAAAATGATTTATATCAAGCTGCTTTATGATAAGTTTAGAATATATGAAGCATTCCTATGATAAATAAAATTTACTACTCAGTGGATATAAATTTTCAAATGCAAACTAGTTCAAGTATTTAAGGCTTTAAATTAAGTATTCAATGGCAATTGCACTACTAAAAAAGGTTTATTTCCTGTTTATATACTGACAAACATTTGCTTGTAAAATTGTTTCCAATTATTTTCTGTTGTGCAACTCCACGTATCTTAACAGGATTGTTCACATGCGAGTTAAAACACATTCCTCTAGGTGGCACTCTGCACAATAGTTCTTGATACAGTCTTGAAAATGATTTTACTGCATCCAACAATGACAGAAATGCATATAGTCTGCTTTCTATACTTCTATATTTCTGTTTAAATCACTTTTGTCTGTGTTTCCCAAAGCTGAGGGGTGGAATTCAGGGAAAATGAAGGTTTAGTACTTATGTAAAATATTACTTTTGCCATTTTCATCTTCACCCCTGGACATTCTGTATCTCATTTTCTTACAGACACACTTGTTTCACTAAAAATCTAAACTTCTATTGACTTTGTGCTTATGTCAAGGATGAAACTGAAGTGAATTCTCTTCTATTGGCTACAGAATATAACCACTATCCTGATAGTAAGAGAATCACCAATGAAGTTCCTGTTGCCATTTCTGATACTATACACTAGACCAGGAAAAAAAAATATTTAAATATGTTTTCAAACATGAGATGGACTTGTGTTATTGAGTCTTCAAAGAGGAATTGCACAGATCCTACATGCAGCCAAGTACCGAAAAACAAAGGTGTGAAAGCGCAATCTTCACTGATAATCATGAGCTCTACTTTTCAAATGTACTCATAATTAAGTACAACATCTAAGAGCTAACTAAAAAAATGCATAAAGAGTCAGTACACAGATAAAAAAAATATGAAGTGATGCTATCAATTAAAATGTTTTATTTCCACTTAGAAATGTTTTGCCTAGGGTTGTTTTACTCTGCATTTCGTAACAGTAACACAGAACTAGCATTTACTCATCAGTTAAACTTGCCCACTGTCCATGCTTTCCATGCCTGTACTGCTTGCAAACAGCTTGCAATTTTCTTCAATTGTTTGAGTCTTGATGGAATTCAAAAAAATTAAAAAGTAAAAGGAACTCCATCAGATATTTTAAAAGTTGGAGTAACTAACTATATTTCACAACAATTAAAAGCACTACAACTTTCTAGGTAGGGTCTATTGCAACCCAGAAAATGCAAGCAAGCTAGAACTTGGTAACAATCAGTATGTACTGTCACATCTTATGCTACAGGCCTCATTCTGCACATGATGTATTTCTAACTTTACGGATTATTAGAAGCAAGTGATCCAGAAAGAGGGACTGTACCAACAGGCTACGGAAACAAACTGCAAAGTCTTACTAGTCCACAGTTGATGGAAATGCCTTCCTTTGCCCTTTCTCCCGTAGCTCCTGTTCGCTTTAACCTTTCAGATCCCGCTAGGTCAACAAAATGGAACTTGGCAGTAAGAGTTTCAAACTCATTCATCTCAGAAGATTCAGATATTATCCTGTTATCAGTGGCATTATCCTGAAATAAAGGAGAGTCCATAAAGCTTGGTAACATATTTCACATTTGTCTACCACAAAGTTCAATCAACAGTTATTTATAAGAATAGCTTTTTGTCATGTCTCTCTTCTTTATTTACTAATTCTTCTATAATAGCAACAGCACTTTTTGAGAAAACCTGTCTTAGTTATACCTACTAAAATATCAGTCTTGAAGATTCAGCTCTAGATGCTAGTCAGTATCTATTATTTCTAAGTACGGTCTGCCATTGTTTTTTGGGGGATAAACAGATGTTTAGAAAATATTAAATAAAATGGTTATGATATTATTACCACCCAAAAATAATCAGACCCACTTAGTTCATAAACCTGCCAGACAAGTTGAAATTACTTTGATTTTTATACCTCTCTAATCCCTGTCATCAGTTTCACTGGGACTTGCATGTTCAGTGTTAATCTGCACTTTTTTATGTCAGTTTCCCATCAGCCAGTATTCCATCAGCACTTTCAACTTGACCAGGAAATAAGGACAACAGAAAGTACATGGAAAAAAGAAGAGGTTCCTCTCTTTTTGTCCCCAGGGAACAGCAAGAACCAACACTTCCAGCACCCCCGAGGCAGCACAGCTGGTCTCCTGGGGAAGGCACCATGAACTAGCTCCTTAGCTTCTTCCCACTTCATGTTCCAAAGCATAGCAGTAAAGTTAGCTTTTATCATTAGATAATCTTAAACTATTGTCGTGAAAGCACTGCTGAATAAGAAGAGAAAAATCTTCTAATCAGTCACTTCTTAACTTTCCAGCTGTAATACCCCTCTTAGGGCAATTCCTACTCACTTACCACAGCAGCATGCAGTAAGTATGTATCTAGTCTATACCAGACTTCTAATATATTCACATAGCTCAATCTACAGGCTATATGAGGAATTTTTATCACAGTAAGCATGACTTGCTTTAATGTTTTATTCTTCTTTTAAAAAATAAAAATCAAGTATTCTGTGCAAAGTCCTTGATTACCCAGCAGACTGCTCCCTCTGTCACAGCTAGGAGCAGTATATGTGGTTACAGACCAAGTCATTCTCACACCAGCTATACATTTTGTACTTCTTAAGCCATCTCCTTTAGTAGCAGCTTCAGAAGAGAATGTGAACTTACTCTGCTTCCACAAGACAGGACTGTCACCACTCTGGCTATTCTGACATTTCCCAGCCCTTAAAGTAATGAGTCATGCATCCTTTTCACTCCCACCTGCTTAGCAAAATCAAATGTATGTCCAGACAGCTCTGAGAAGTAACATGTAGGTGCCCTGGTCATTCACCCCAGAGAACATAAGCACAATGCCAGCATCCATGGAAAAGCTGCTGCCCTCGTGACAAAAATCTCCCAAATCTTATGCTACAGAAAGCAGCAACAACAGAATCTTCAGCAGGATTTCTCCCTGCCGCCCATAAAAGATTTATATAAATCTGTATGTTGGCAGTGTTTATGGGTCTTGCCTCTGCTATCCTGAATGCTGCAGGGAAAGGCAACGGTGCTGCCCTCACAGCTGTGAGTCAGGATTCAACAGTGTCCTACTCCAGACACTGACACTATCCTGCTCACATCTCCAGAAAGCAGCAGAAGAAAACACAGTCAGACACAAGGCAGAGGCCTGCTCCCCTTCTTCATGACAGCATCTCTCACAAACCAGGCAGGGCCAGAGGAGAGTCCTGCAGGGCTTTGTGAGTATCTCAGCTAGAACATTCCAGTTGCTGAAGGAGTGCCCAAAGCAGGCAGGCTGTGATGCCCCTGGGTGAGCCAGGCAGTGAGCCATGTGGACAGCTTCAAGCACAACCTCCAAGCTGACCCTGCCACCACACAGTGATTCAGATGCCCTGACAGTCCCTCTCCAAGTGAGGAGACAGCTGCCCACACCACCACGTCCACAGTTCTGATGCGCAAAGCAGGAAGAAGTGCTTCTAACGAGGGTATAAAGCAAGTCTACATACCGCAAAGGATCAGCGAGCACCTATCATTTTTCCTGCAAATGATTATTTTTTAGTGTTAAAAAAATAAAAAAGAACCCACCCCCCAAAAGCATTACAAATCCAATATATTCTCCTATGTGCTTAAAAACACTTTATCGATGTACCTACATATTTACAAGTTCAATGAAATAACTGCATAAAGTTACAACACATCAAAACTACAAACAGAAATATCTAAAATAAAAGCACAAACCATCAGAATCCTATGCCCTCCTTTTTTTTTTTTTTTTTTCCTTTCTCCTTGATATATATCAGCAACTTCACCTGGAATACCTACCACTTTCAGTTAGCTGACTGCAACCTGAAGCCCACTAACTGCTAAGACACCTAAAAACTCTTTTTCAATTAAAGACAAATTATATTTTAAATTGGTTACTGGGGTATGTTGCAACAAAATACTGAAGAAAATGCTAGAGGAGAATGGGCAGGTTCATGTAAGAGGCTGCAATTTATTGTTGCCTCTGGCTAGAAGATGGTTACACATATGCAGATTAAATCAAATTACTATAATACTTAGCAAATTCATTGAGCATGATGATGACTGTAGCATCTTTAGTGAGCGTAATTCAAACGTCAGTTGCTGCCAAAACAATATTCACATTCTGAAAAATAGTTAAAGTGAAGCCAGCAAACAATATAATAACAGCAAAGGTGCATACAGTGTTAAAAGCAGGACAAACTCTGGTTTGACATAAGTGTATAGTAAAGATAGCATGTGACCGTGAGCTCTGAACGTTCATCTGAGTACTGGCCGTGGTTCGAGACAAAGCCCCCAGCTTCAAGCACTGCATCATCTGGAAAACAGACAAGAAGGACATTGCATGGCTTGCAGTCTAAATAAAAAGTGCTTCTATAACACTCTACATTGGTTTGGACACAAGTGAGCCTTTTCTCCTCATTATCATTTCAATTCCTATATGCAAACAGGAATGAAGTTTTTAAATAAGGATAGGGTTGGTTCTGAAAGAAACCATTTAAATATCTGTACCCCTTGTTTTACTGTCCTTTGGTAATAAGATGGTAATCTTCCATTTACCTCAGGCAAAAACATACAGCTTTTGTACTTCCTGTACCAAAACACACAGGACAATAACGCTATCAGATTTGCAATGCACAGACAGTTTTTAATGGCAGTTCACCTTACATCAGTCATCACGCAAAGTTTTCCTGTCACTGGAAGAAGTAAGATATGTAAATCTAATCTCCCAAGTCTCAAATAAGTCAAAACTTAATTTCCCAGTGAAATGACACTGTTTGCAAAGGTCTGTTTCTGGAATTAAAAGAACACTGATATTAGACATGATATTTCAGTCTACAGAGAACAAAAAAATTTCAACTCAGTTCGCACCCAAATTGTCTAAGAGGCAGAAAGTTGATGTTAGCAAGCATAATCTCTATTTTTATTTGCATGCTGAACACAATGCTAACTGTATTTGCTTTTTCATTTGTTGAGGATTTCTTCGTGAGTAAGTTTTGAAAAGAGTTACAACCATTATTTCCTCACAATGAAAAGTATTAATGAAGTGTGAGAGGTATAATAACATTTAGTAAAACATACAGAAA
Source organism: Odontophorus gujanensis (assembly GCA_013399175.1). Taxonomy (NCBI): domain Eukaryota; kingdom Metazoa; phylum Chordata; class Aves; order Galliformes; family Odontophoridae; genus Odontophorus; species Odontophorus gujanensis. Next base: position 106,296 of record VXAB01007355.1, on the reverse strand, counting down.
ACATTTTTAGAACACACTCAGTATGCTACAAAGAAATTCATTTTCACCTCTGATTCTCCATTCACAGTTCGGGTTGTAACACCCACTGTATAAATTCCTCCAGCTGAATCTTCATGTATTTTAATATTTGATTTTTTATTCTTTGCATCAATATCCCGAGTGGTATCAAAGAGATCAAGAATTTCTTCATTGTAAAGCTGAAGAGAGAAGAAAAGGTTAAAAACAAAAAACAAAAAAAAAGTATATTATGTTAGAAAACAATTCCTCCAAAGACTGATAAATCTGTGCATGGCACATGCAGAAGGTTCTAAATCTCCACCATATTCCAGGGCCTTCAGTTAAGGATGCTGTGAAAAACCCAATCTTATAGTGGCAACAGGATGACAGATGGAACAGTTACAAATCTGCACACCTTACTGTTATGCCACCCTAAAAAGCAACAGCTTCCTTCACACAGTCAGACTCGAGAAAATTATCCTGTGGGCTTGGGTGAGAGCAATAACTCTGAGTTTTGTTGTCTCAGTTAGCTGCATCTTCCTCCAAGCTCACTCTTCAAACTCACACCACTTGCTCTACTTCCACCACACCTTTTCTCATTTTCTCCCTTTACAATAGTAAATAATAATACCATGTCTCTTACTCTTTCAGATAAATTGCTCCTGCCCTACAAAGAATGTAGCATGTAATGGGAAATGTTATTGCAGGGAAAGTTCCAATTTAGCATCAGTTAAAAAAATAAATAAATAAATAAGAAGAAGAAAGAAAAGGAAAGGAAAAAAAAATACTTCCTAAAATGTCACTTTTGGGGTTAGTTACTATGTGTGTATACACACACACATTCAGTGATAGATAGATATCTATCTATACATATATACATATATATCACTGAATGTCCCTCTATTTTAGAGAAACAGGACTGTTCCTGGCACATACATTTCATCTGAAAGCACTGGCATGGTTGCAATCAGAATTACAGTATTGCAGCAACTCATACCTTTATACTGTAACATTCAACTACCAGCCTGTATTTTGGGTCTTCTACAAATGTGACTGCAATGTTTCCTTGTTCTGTTTTTAAGACATCCACAAGGAATTCAGGAACTGCATATCAGTGGCATGGTTGCTACCCCTTACGCTGCTACGATCACAGCTGCCTAAGCAGAAATAACACTGCAGTTCCTCATGTTCAGACTGAGAGAGAAGATAACAGAACAGCATTTCCACTGCCCTTTTCCAGTCTCAGAATCTAGGCAAACACTAGCCAGAGGGACTAAAACCTCTGCTTAAGATTAACAGAGACAAACTAGTGCAGTTTGTTAATCTTACAGGAGCACTGGTAGACCTAGTTTACTTCAGCAAAAATAAAACCTACAGTTTTTCTCTTAGGTAATACAAAAATTATGTGGTGGTGTTGTTTTCCCCCCAACATTTACAAAGTTGTGAAACACTGAATGAAATAATAAACGTTTAAAAAAACTCTTTCTGAAATTGATTCTCCCTGTCAATATCATTTAAGTGTCAGATTCTCTATGTCGGCAGAGAAAGTGAACGTCACAGTCAAATCAGTCAATCTAGAAAATAAATGCATTGGAAGAAGTCACAGCATATATTGTTTCTTATTGGTAGCCTACAAAGACAAAGGAGTCTTTTTTCCTGCTGCACTGACCTGGGATTTCTCTGGGCCTACTGAAAAAAGCAGCAGTAACTCAAAAGCCCAGTTCTATGCCACTAATAATCACAAAGTATTTTATGCTAGGTTTCTTTTTTCATTAAAGGAATCAACCAAGTCTACTGAGCTGATTTTGAAAGCTAAAGAAGTCTGTGGGAAAGTTACACAAACAGGCTAAGCATGGTTCAAGATGCAAAGGCACAAAGCATTACTGACTTCTTGATTTAAAAGTTTCACGAAGAATAGTAGACAACAGCAATAGCCTCCATGAATAAATATGTGGTACAGAAAGGCATAAATGACAATGACCATAATTACTTCTACCCTTCAAAATAACCCAAAATAAAGAAAGCTACTAATATAAATGGAATAAGATAAAAAGGCTCTTTGCTTTGGATTTTTAATTAATGAAAACTATTTACAATTTCCTTTTGAAATCTCAAAAATTAATTCAGAACATCTTGTGGGAAAAGAAAAAGTGTAGAAGTAGCAACCAAAAAAAGCACTTCACTAGCTTTGCAAAATACATGAAGTTATACATACACACAGATCACATTTACCTCGAGGAATTGTGCGTTTACTTTAAAATCTGGAGGTGGTAGTCCTTGTTTAATAGCAGCTTGTTTCTTTTCTTCAATACATCTAAAAAGATGCTTAACAGCACGTGATATAATGCCTTGCTCCTCCTCTGTTATATTGACATCAAATCCAGTGCCCATGGTGTATGTTTTGCCAGCACCTGTCTAAATAGAAAGAGTAGTGGTTGCTAGAACATATGGATCATCACAGTGAAATGCAATTTCTGAACACTAGTACTAGATGGAGATTGTCATTATTACCATATTAAATGCAACAGAAATGTCATTTTTCAAAATGTATAAACTGTAGAAGTTGGACTAATCCTCCTGCTGATCTGTGGATCAAATACAATACAGGTGTGGACCAGTTCAAACTTTCATACTCCTACAAGATTTCTCTTAAGCTGCTTACTTCAGCCTTGAGTTATCATGTGAGGTCAAAAGAATAGTTACTGTTTTCAAATGAGACTGTTAATAAAAGCTTTTTTTTCTTTTTTTCTTTTTTCTTTTTTTTAAAGTAAAATCAGCATTATTAGTTATCTACTGAAGTAAATTAAACAGTTATTTACTGTTTAATTAATTAATTATGATGTCTGAATATCTCTCAAGAGATAAATATAAACTGCACGTAAGATTACAAGCTGTACCTTGACTAGAAAAATAGCTTAATTAAAAGTGAAGTCCTATAGAAAACAAGATAGCGTGGAGTTTTTGTTTAATTAGCAGGTCAAGTTCAAGACAAAGATAGTATCAAGCTGTTGAACACAATCTACTAAACCAGATCTACCAACTGCTTTGTTTCACCAGGGCTAGACTTCACCTACCTAAACTGAGATAAGACAATTAACAGTGCTGAAATTCAGTATCCCACTAAGATCAACTTCCACATAATAAATTCCTAGAAGGGCATTCAGAAGACAACAACGTGTTCTCTGTGCACAGTGATATTTCAGCTTTGAGCTAAAAAATTGTGCCCAGCTTGCTGATGGGGAGGTATCTGTTCTCTAAGAAAAGCTTTTAGACTTTGTATTCTGATCCCTATAAAAACAGGCCTGAAGTTCTCCAGGACCTATTAACAGATACCAAACATCCCCTTCCCCAAGGCATATGAAAATGGAAATGGATTGAGAACCACTCAGGAAGAATTTCAGTACAATCTACTTCTATAAATCTATAGATTAAGTCACCGATTTGTACTGCTACATTAAAGAGTGAACTCAGGAATTATATAGACCCACACTATTTTCACTAGTGCTATTAATTCAAGAATTAATTCAAGGACACATATAATTCAAATACTTATATGTGTCCACTGCATTCCAATTGCCATTAAGTACAGTCTGTAGACTCCTAGACAGCATTCTAAAGAATACCTTGTTTACATTAAACTCAAGCCAGTAAAAATGGCTTTGTGCACTGTGAAACTTGAAAGATCAATTACAAGAAACAGTTTGTGTTTATTTCAAAATAAATACTTCAAGTAAAATTGTAAAGCTTACCTGGCCATAGGCAAAGACAGTGGCATTATAACCTTCAAAGCAACCTTCAATCAGTTTTTCTATACACTGTATGTAGATTTCTTCTTGTTGAGAATCAATGTTAAACACATAATCAAAAGTGAAGGCTTTATCTTTTCCCAAGAACACTTGAGGTTCACCAGGTGTGACAGATGTACAAATATGGCATCCTTCAATCTTCTCTTTGGCTAGCTGTGGTCTTATTCTGTTTTAAAAGAAATAAAAATAAACATTAAAAGTTCATTATTATAAAGAAGAGCATACAAACAACACAAGAGATCTGAAAATAATTCTTCAGTGACAAAATTTTTCATTTTTCAGGAAGACAGGAAAGCACACCTTCATAAGGCAAACAACTTTAACAAGTAATAAAGGTAAGTGTCCTATTCCTCATTAACTCCTTACTGAAAAATTCCAGCTTTTATTTTAGTTTGTTCAGTTTCTCATGAACTAGTTATATGTTATAAATTTATTGGATACTCTGCATCAATAGTCCCCCAGCACTGTCAGAACTGAATTCATGAACTAGCTCTGTGACTACAGCAGACTGTGGAAATTTGTGACTCAATTTGTTTAATAGTTAACTACCAGAAAGAACAACCTCTGGCCAACTTCACAGCATATTATTCCAGTTGTAATTAAGTAATAATTTGTTAGCTGAATTGACTCCTCAAGATTTATTTTAAAGTACTTCCAAATTCTCAAAGAAATACATACTTAAAAAAACATGCACAGCCTTAAAGACAGTGGAAAAGTAAGGCTATAGGTAAGGGTGGTAAGACATCAGCAGTATAGCAACACGCAAACAACATCAGAGAACAGTGTACACAGGTTCTCCATTTAAATCAATCTTCTGGAACCTATGTTTCCTTCAGTGTTGTCACTTTCAATTATGCCAAGATCTGTAGATGCAGAGTACATTTTAGGCATATTTCATACTCTAAGCTTTTCAGGCTGCATCTACAGTAGTGTTTGGTTTGGAGTAGCTGGATCATTTTGAAGAAAACTTCCAAAGTATCTTCACCTAGCACATGCTGAGGGTGCTCGGTGATCCAAACCAACACGTTCAAATTATAGCCCTTTCAGAGGAAACTAAACCAAAGCACTCCTCTCCAGGCACATGAAACTTGTGCCAGTACCTAACAGAAACATAACGGACCAAACGTTGCCTACTGATCCACTGTGACCATGCCAGCGCCTGCTGGTTGTTAAGAGACTCAGAATGAATTAGACTGCTGCAGCCCACTCCAATTATATCACCAGATGCATACTCTGATTGAGGTTAAAGACATCCAGCACAAAGAACTGTCTTCTTTTTATTGATAAGGAGTTTTTCAACTCAGAGATGTCCATCACTGTCAGGAGCATTTCTCAGAATTTTTATGCCAAAGGCTTTGTTATATCCCAATGTGACACTTCAGAGAATAGCCATAATTCATTTCTAAGGCTTTCTGCACATGAATTCCTTTACAGACAGTTCATTAGCAGGAGAAAGTGCCTCCCTTGTCAGCATACCCTCTGGTATGGAGTGGGAATCAAGCAAACCTTTGAAAAACATCATTAGAGGAATGACTACAGGATGTGTAAAATAGGCATAAATATTTCAGAGATAGTATTTGCATTTAAGGATGTGGAGCGTATAATATGAGTCACGGATTCTCTCTCTAATACACAATCATCCTTCCTTTATTTAAGCGAAATAAAAATAATTCAGGAGTTAAATAACAACTTTGCTAATAAATTCAACCCACTAGCAGCAACATCTGCTCATCACAAAGCCTGGCTGGCATATGTATACATAAGCTTGCGATAAAGTTAATTTTTTTGTCCAAATTAACAAACACTCTGTAGTAAAGCAGCTTTTACTTCTAAGTAAAAAACGATAGTCTTCAAAGTGATATTCGTCATACACCTTTCCAAAGAGCATCCTACACAACTGGAAAGCTGAGCAAAATACAGTATAACACACAGTATTTAGAAAATGACAGCTGGGTGGGTTATGCCTTATGTCAGCCAGAGAACAAGCTCCTTAAGAACTGGTTGGCTGGTCGCAGCCAAAGGGTAGCGACCCATGGTTCTATGTCTGGGTGGAGGCGGATCACAAGTGGTGTCCCCCAAGGATCAGCCTTGGGACCAGTGCTCTTCAACATCTTCATCAATTATATAGATGACAGAATCAAGTGTAACCTCAGAAAGTTTGTGAATGCCACCAAGCTGAGCAGTGCAGCTGATACACTGGAGGGGAGGGAAGCCATCCAGAGGGTCCTGGACAGGCTGGAGAAGTGAGCCCACGGGAACCTAATGAGGTTTAACAAGGCCCAGTGCAAGGTGCTGCACTTGGGCTGGAACAATCCCAGGTGCTTATACAGACTGGGGGGAAGAACACCGTGAGAGCAGCCCTGTGGAAAAGGACTTGGAGGTCCTGGTGGACAAAAAGCTGGACATGAGTTAGCAGTGCACACTTGCAGTCCAGAAGGCCAAACATATCCTAGGCTACATTAAAAAATGGGTGGCCAGCAGGGAGATGGAGGTAATTGTTCCCCTCTACTCAGCTCTTGTGAGGCCCCACCTGGAGAACTGCATCCAGGCCTGTGGTCCCCAGAGCAAGAAAGACACAGAGCTCTTGGAATGGGTCCAAAGGAGAACTGCTAAAATGATCAGAGGGCTGGAGCACCTCTCTTGTGAGGAAAGGTTGAGGGAACTGGGCTTGGTTAGCTTAGAGAAGGGAAGACTCTGGGAAGACCACACTGTGGCATTCCAATACTTGAAGAGAACGCATAAACAGGAGGGAGAATGACTGTGTACACAGCTTGATAGCAATAGGACAAGGGGGAATGGTTTTAAACATCTAATATAAATCTACTCTGTCTTAGTTAGGAGGAATTTTTTCATTCAGAGGGTGGTGAGGCACTGGAACTGGCTACCTAGGGAGGCTGTGGATGCCCCATCCCTGGAGGCATTCAAAGCAAGGCTGGACGTGGCTCTGGGCAGCCTGCTCTAGTGGTTGGCAAGCCTGCATGGGGGGTGAAACTAGATGATCCCCAAGCCATTCTATGATTCTTTGTAAAATTAAATGCTTATTCTTTTGCCTCTGTGCTGTCTGCCCTGGATTAGCAATCCATTGTTCTTCCAAGCATGAAGCTTGAGGCTTTCTAAAGTCCCAGACATGCTTCTTACCCTGCCTCTCTAGTACAATGAAGGCTAATTGACTTCTTCAGAAGATCAAGATGGAAAACATGTTTTTGAAATTAAGTAACCTTCTGTGCACACTAAAAATCCAACTTGACACTCAACTCCAAAAAGCTTTTAGTACCATCTTGTAGAATGAAGATTGACAACAACAAATACTTTTTATTCAATTTTCACCTGTTTCTTTGTTTTAAGTTTCAAAATTAATTTTCTACACAGAGGGATACATGCAATTATGAGATGTACCAAATAATTTTCTCCCTCCTGATATTAAATAAAGGCTCAAAACTACCACAAAGAACTGCATGCCTAAAACATAAAGGATTTGCATGAATTCCAGGGATGATGGGACAGCCAAGCAAGCCATTCTGCTGCCAGTCTGCAAAGGCTTCCCAGTGGAGCTTTCCCAAGAAGCTCCCTGGTCCGAAACAGCAGCACATCCAAGCACTTACAAAAGCCTGCACAACAGCAAGCTGCAAGTGTCTGTGTGTGACTGCTATCAGGCCAAAGCAAGATACTGCTCCAGAGACCAGCAGAGCCAATGGAAGCCAGTGTCACAACCAGCAGACTGTCTTTCCAAAAATGATGTGCAGCTGAGATCTTCACCACCCAACCTGTGATGTGTTCGAGGGACCCTTCTTGTTCTTAACGTTATCAATAAGTTCAACATCAAGTTAGCACAATGAGCTTAATGAGTAAGCAACAAATGCCTCACTTTCAACCTGATTTATGAATCATCCAAGTGGATTACCTGAAGTTCATAGCTCTCAAAGTCTTTCCATCTGCACTAAGTGTGTGGTCCAGGGAGTCTCAGTCCTCATGCAAGTCAATTTCTGCTCTAGCACTACCTACAGGAAAATTTCCTCCTCCCTTCCCAGCCCCACACATCAAATAGGATTTTTATTTTTTTTCTGCTTACAGCCAGACTTTTCCCACTCCCATGTCTTAATGTGGTCACTTCTGCCTGAAAAGCAGGCAGCGCCCGCACTTTAAGATGTGAAAGAGTTCATTTTGGTCATTTCTACTTGCCCAGATCCCAGTCTGGCAGTCTGCCACTAGGATTTTCTCCAGGACCAATATGACTTTGCCCATTTTGTCTTCTGCATGGCCCCACTCCACCTGTTTTTCAGGCTACACTCTTAATTGTATACAATCAGAGGTTTTCTGCCTATTTCCAGTCACATCTCTTTCAATGCGGCAACCTCCCAAACAACATTTTACCACACGTCCTTCCCTCACCACCTCTCCAAGGCATGAATGCACCCAGCCCTTGTTTTTATGTACTTCTGCAGAGCCTCCAGGCCACACACATGAAACTTAATCCTCTAAATCTATTCTGCCTCAGCACACTGGGACAAGCTGTCTAATTACAGAGGGTTGAAATATCCAGTGATGGCATAGTAAGGCACTGCATTGTCCTGGAACTAATCTCTCAGTAGAATAGGTGCATAATGCCTCTGCTAAAAAGTATCGTTAGCTGGAACTGCTGGGATTACACAGTTCAGGGGGTCAATACCCCATGTTATGCAAGCCATCAAACTCCCCATAATTAATTCCTGTTTAAATTAGATAACATCATAATATTCTTTTTTAAAGTATCCTGAGTTTATTTTCAGAGATGAAAATTGTCACAGTGATTTAGAAGTACATATACTATTATAATACATACAGTATTACATACACACAGTCATAGATATCATACACACACACACACATCCTTTCAACTACTGGACAATTTTCTCACTCTGCCTGTCCAGTGAAGAATCTCCTTGTTATCTAATTTTCCCTCTAGAAGCCCTCACAAAACTAATGATCTATGATCAAGCCCTCCTTTGATCTATTCTTTCATATACTAAAGAAAATGAGACTCACATTTTTATTTTTATTTTTTTAAATTTTGCATCATCATCTGTAATACTGTAAATATGACCTTACTGTAACTAATCACAGTTACCACACACTTTCTCAGTACAAGAACATAATAGCAATAAGATAGAAAGAACTTCTAATAGTTACATATAAAGAGCAAAGTATCAAATTACTTTTGTTTTAGAAGTCAAAAGCTAAGAGCTGGAAAGAAGAAAAGATGCTGATGATTTTCATATTTAGGTTTCTCCTTATTAAACTCTGCTGTGGGGGAAGGATGGTTTTTGCCTTGGTCTGGAAAGCCTAACTCCATACATAGCTCCAACCACAGGGTGCTAGGCAGGAAACAAACTAGCCAACCTTACACCCAAGATTCTCCAACACTCATCTCTTCACACATGGAGCCTACTTAACTTCATGCACTAAATTTCACCTGTTAGTATATGAAATATCAAGCACAGGAATATCTACTAAAACATTTAATGAGGTGCAGCAGGCAGCATGAACGAAATGGAAAAACAAAACCTCTCCAGAAACAGAAAAAGAAAAAATGGTTTCCTGCTGTTATTTCAGCCTCACAATTCCCCACCCTTTCTATTACACTACCTCCAAAGACCAGATGGGGCTCTGAGAAACCTGGTCAAGAGGAAGGTGTCCATGCCTATAGCAGGGGAACTGGAACTAGATGATCTTAAAGGTCTCTTCCTACCCAAACCATCCTATGATTTACACTCATTACATCACTCTCATTAAAAATACTCTTTCAACATGCAGGTAGTAAAGAAAGCTGAAGAGATTTCATACCAAAGACTCAATACTTCTGCTTTTTATTATTTTTGATAGCACATGTAGGAAGTTTGCTTGTTGCTCTGTTTATCAGCACTTCCAAATGAGGCCACAACCATAGCCTCCAAGTGCTTCATCTGAACTAACTGTCCAGTACATTCATCCTTTACATCTCAGTGAAGTTTACAGGCATGAAAAAACCTGCCCCATGACAAATACCAGGTCAATCTCATTACCACAGCAATAAGGACCCAGGAACAAACCTTCCACCTCCCACCAGCACCAGTTCTGAGTTTCCATTCCAGCTGCCAGCACATTTGAGCACACCACTACACCTCCATTTCCTGTGTAAACATTGTGGTGCTAAGTAACAAGCACATGAAAAAATGCTTTTATTTGGCAAGTTGTTACTCACTAACCTTTGGTGCAAATATAGCACTGTAATGTCTCAGCATTTCCAAAGAGGTTGCTGGTAGCCAATGAAGCAAATATGAAAATGTAAAGAACTGTTTTAGTAAGATTTTGCCTGCATTTTTACCCCAGAAACACAGGCACTTACCTATACACTGACTTTTTGTAAAAAAGAAAAATAAAAAACAACAAACTCACACAATTTACAAGGCAATACCTTACCTCCAACCCAGTACCTTTTGAAGTAATAACACTATTTATTTATTTAAACTACTTAAGAATGAAACAAAATAAAAACCCGGCTCAAACCCAAGGCCCACAGCTAGTATTGCATGGCAATCTCCCAGCAAGGTCAGTCCTGCATATAGCTAAGAGACCTGGGAGGTGAAGTCCCAGGCAATTGTCTTGTGCCAGCAAGGCAGCTCTCTTAGAGCAAGCTATAAATGCACTGCAGCTTTGGTAGCCATCGATGAGTGAAACCCTGTCTGCCTGTCTCAGGTGCTTACAGTGGCAGAAAAACCAAGCCTTCATGAAGTACTTTAACTATTGAATGCATGATGAATGACAGCCAGCCTTATAAACTAAGGCAAACAAAGCATATGGTAAGCCCGGGGTACCTTTGTAACACAGCAGTGTCTCTGCAGAAAGTAACAGTCTCTGAATGCCTTAATTACTAGCATTCAGTGGTTTTGGCTAATCATACCATTAATAACGGAATTGTACCAACCACTGCTATTGCACCTACTGCTATTAAGGTGTAAAAAGGACATGTTCAATGCAGGAACAAATATGAAAGTTACAAGGATTTAGTACTGTGCTGTCCAGTAGCAAAGCTGTGGCAGCTGAGCACCTGGCACAGCCCCAGGTCACCTACAGGGCAAAGGAGCCAGCTGGTACCCTGCAAGCTTGCGTGCCCCTGAGCCGTGCACCCACTCCCAGCCTGGGCAACAAGCAGTAGCTCAGAAGACTGTAACCCTATCACTCTTATGTAAGGCTTGGGCACTGCTCCCATCAGTGTTTCTCTGCAAAGTTGCCATGGCTGCTGTGGCCTACATGGAGCTCATCTTACATGTGCCTGGAGCTCACAGAAGTCCAATGTCCAGGTGTAACTCAGCTTAAACTTGCACCAAGCGAAGCAGCTGTTTTACATGTGTACCGGAGCTTCCTGCCTTTAGGTATTAGAAAGCACTCAGGCATGGCAGTGAGGATGCAGATGCAAGTTTGGCAGTACCAGAGGATAAAAACTTCCCACAGAACAAATGATTACGTCCAAGGGTTAAGAACAACAGCAGATGAAAATGCAGAATATGTACAGTCCAGATTTTAATCCAATGTCTTATTACGATGTTGATAAGGAACATGGTGGTGCATTCACTTCCATCCACGCGTACCTATTAAGTATGACCTCTAAACCATTAGCTTAAAGCACTCAGCAAGACAAGATGCTATGCTATTAACAGCTAGCTGGCTTCACCGCAGACAAAAAAATAAAGAAAACCTCTTTGAAAACATGAAGGCAGAATATGTTCTGTGTGCTGCAAACTGTCATGTCCAGGTTGTAAGTAATGAGAAGATAGCAAATGGAGGGCTGGAATTAGATTTAGCTGAGGAAGTACAGTGCGGCTGTAAGTAGATTAGGCCAGTTCTTCCTCTCTGCATACAACCTCTACCTCTCCAGCTACACCATTTTTTCTCTGTTTACGCACCAATTTAATTTCACAAGACAAGTGCCCTTCCCAGAAGCTTGCTACCCCACGAGCTGCTGGTGCCGGGCATGACGCTTGCTGAGCCAGGCCGGGGCAGTCCCACAGGCAGCTGCCTTGCCTGGCTGATGGAGCACAGCCCAGCAGCTGCATCTCACTTCTGCTCACCAGAAAACAGTGCAGCAGTATGATTTCATATTCATTCCTGTGCAGTTCTGTAACAAGCTAGCAAGCCACGCGACACAAACCACCTGTCAGTGTGAGGACACCATCATGTGCTGCTGCCAGGAACAGAAAGCACGGGAAGGGGAAAAGTTGGGCCTGTCTCACACAGTCCTGCTGCCCTCCTCCCACAGCAGGGATGAGAGACCCTTCAATAAGATTGGTGGCTAACATATTTTGTTACAACATGAATGAATTCTTTCATCCAAACCTTCTCCCAGACTCATTTACTCTCTAGGGAGCTCAGAAATCCACAGCTTTTGAGGACAATTTGACTTTTGAGCAAGAGAGAGAGAGGACCATACTGCAGGATTTGTACAGGCCTCGGTTATTTCTGGTTCAAGACAAGGTCAGCAGTACTGGAAAAGCAGCGTGACCATAAGCCTCCACATGCCTGCCAAGCACAGACCTGGCACAGCTCCAAGTGCAATTTGATTACAGCTAAACTGATTGTGGAAATGACATTTCTAAGGCAAACAGACTTCAAAAAGTTATGCTACAGTAGCACTTGCTTTCATTTCTGATCCTGAACATGTAGGATTACACCTGTCTCACCGCAGGTGAAATAATAATACACTGTTAGAGAAAATTAGATCTAAGAAAATCTAGCGAAGTTGAATTTATGAATTAAGACCCAAAGTACCTATGCTTTGTTACCAAGAAAAAAAACAAAAAACAAACACAGAGTTATGCCATCCTAAAACTAAACTAATTTCATAACAGACAGGAATACACGCACATCTGCACCATGCAATAATGCTGCAAAGGACCCTGGTCCTTCCTAAAATCAATTAAATGTACTCCAGTACTGAAAAGATTACAGAGACTTAATGCCCACACAGCTCATTAGCCTGAAGAGGCTGTCTCTCCTCATCAGGAAGCACAAATAAGTAATTTTAGAAAACAAGATGCATGAGTAAGCATGTCTGCTGTTACAATGCAGAAGGACACAGAGCTCAGTTGGCATTAGCAGGTCTGGGCACCACATTGCACAGGCGGTGTGCACAAACCCAAACTAGTCACTCACTCAAACAACTCCACCAGAACCCTGAAACTGTAATATTTTTCACCTTTTGAAGTTTAAGCAAATTAAGCAAAAAAGAACTCTCTAGAAGCACTGGCTCATTTTAGTTAACATCTAACATTGAGTCATGCTGCTGTTAACGCCAGAGCCTTGGTATTAAGTAGTTAGAGCAATATCAGGAAAAGGAATACATTTTTTTGTTGTATCTTTCTGACAGACAGCTGAACACTTAAGAGATTAGATCTGCTAAACAAATGTTATGTAACTTAAGATGAAAAAGCTTAACTGAGAGAGTTCAAGGTAGGCCTGCTGAAGAGCGCACAGTCTAGCCTTAAAATGAGTCGTAATAATAATAAGCACTGTCAATATTTTATAGACATTTTGCTTCTAGAAATTTAAACACTAAGAATCCTGCTGAGCTGAAACAGTACTGTCAAAAATGATGTGGTGAATACAGGTTATCTGATACCACAGAATACTCCAGTTGCTACTGCTTTACCACACTACAGCATAGCATTTAGTTAGGTGTAGGGGAAGAAGGGACAGGAATGCAAGCATGGTTTGAGTGCCAAAGAACTTAAAGTCAGCCACATTTAGAGTTCAGGGAGATCGGGGCGGGGGGTGGTGGTGGGGGTAATTCAGGCACTTCTTGTAAGCTGGGGCCCACCATCTAAATACAAAGCCATTTAGAGTATTTGAGTCACAGCACCAGCGTTAATGTTGTCAGCTCTTTATAAGGCACGTTTGTAGCTATGGTATAATTACCAGTGTAAAACTTACATGAAGATACAGTTTTGCAACACTCAAGTTTCAAAAACATTGCCTACAGCACCACAGTAACATAGATAAATGAACTAATAATGCCCACACAGTATTTTCTATTAAAAGTACAGAACCAACTGCAGCTTTCCACTTCAGAAGCTGGACTATCCTGCTTGCAGGGCAATGACATCACGTCTGCACTAATTCCCCCTTTCACCTCCCTGTCCCCTCCTCCCCCTTCCACCCAAAAAAAAAAAAAAAAAGTGTTTTTGCATGTAAAGTCAAAGGAATAACTTGAGAACAAAATATATACTCAAAGCAATTAAATGAATTATTTAATTAAAAAAAAAAAGTGCAGGCATTCAGGAAATTCCTAATAGTCCAATTTACCAATGCTTCCAGGGAAATGAAGAATGAGAGCCACAATACCTTCAGTAATAAGCAGCAATAGTCATTCACTACAGGAAAATAAAGTTTTGAATATGAATGACAAAAACTGATTTAAGGGGAGATGACAAAAAAAAAACAACAACCTATTGTTCATACCAACACCAGGCTTTGTCCAATTTCTTCCTGTTGAATGCGTGCCTACTTTTTCATTTCTCTATTTCTTCAAAACAGCTCAATTCTTAAAAATAGATTCTCTATTGATTTAAGGATAAAAGGCTTCCAACATCTGCAACAAAGGCTAACGCTTACTTATTGACTCCTTTACCCAGATTTGCCTTCTCACAAACACCCACCTACACACACACACCCACACCCTTACTCTCCCAATTCTTAGAGCTACAGGACAGAAATCATGACATGTTTATGCCAAGACTACAGCAAGTCTTTGAGAACTATTTAAAAAAAAGAAAGAAGAAAAATTTATTTATCTGTATAAAGTTGAATATCTTCTCAGTTATACACTCTTAAAACTAGGGCAATTTCTTGTCTTGCAGGTAGAACAACAGCTTCAGGAGTTACATCAACTTCACTCACCTCAAAATAAACAAAAAGTTAACAACATACTTAATATAACTAAAGCTACAAGCCATGTCTCGGGTAATTACAGTCAAATAATACCATTAAAGAAAAAAAAAGGATTGGGACAATTAAAAGAAAATTACAATTTGTCATTAATTATTACCGAAATGACTGCTTAGCTAACACTATTAAAATAAAAACCACGAATTTCACAATAGGACAGGACAGCTAAAAACAGTGTTTTAATAATCTGCTCTGAATAGGGCCTTCATTCTTCATTTTTCATTGCAGCACTCTTGGAACAAAAAACACTGTATGACTTCTGTGCCACTCCTTATTTAAAAATAAATAACTAAGCCACCAGTGTTGTATCCACAACACCCAATACACTATGCTCCAAAGCAAACTGCAGAAAATTTCTTCATATTTATTGTTGACTGTTTCTAATGAACAGAAGTTGCTCTGTTTCAAAACAGAAGGTAGACTGTTACAAGAAATGACTGAAGGATCTGGTAAATCCTAACTGTGCAGTAAGGGAAAATAACCCACTCACATTATTTAATACTACCTTTTTTAAAGCTTGCAAGACAGAAAGGAAGAATGCTACATGCTTCCTTCAGTTTTTCTAGTTCAACTATATATTCGTATATGTCTGAATGTCAAATCCCAGTTTCAATTATTTCATTCATATCTATTTGCAAGACTGCAGAACACAGCCATGCTAGCTGCAAGAGCATAGAAGAATTAAAGGATCTTCAATCCTTATTTTCCTGTACAGTGGTACTGCATTCATCTGCCCCTATGAAGACTTCACCACCTTGCTGCTCTTGAGCAGCTTCAGATGGTGCTTCAGAAGACCTCTACAGTTAGTTGAAAGTCAGCAATTCAGGAAACTATGCTAGAAATGCACTAGGTAGCATTTTTCCTCTCTCAGCCATGCTCTGAATTGATCACTCAGTACAATGCTGAATGCCCTTTTGCTGCAAGCAAGCACTTCAGGCAAGCATGAACTGACCCAGGCTTTTTATCCCCTCCAAAAGCTGAAGTAGTTTGGAGTCTCCTGGCACTAATTCTAACAACACTCCTCATGAAGTTTTAACCAGGTGAAAAGCTTGGCCTAGCAATAATCTTTCTTTTCTGTTAATTGCACACTGGTTTTCAAATGTGGTAGAGAAAGAAGCAGGGAGGAAAAAAAATATAGGAAAATGTCATTTAATGATAGAATAGAGGGCTAATACAAAAATAGGTTGAGGGAGTTGGCCTCATTCAGCTTAGAGAAGACTGCAGGGAGACTCCACTGTGGTATTCCAGTACTTGAAGGAAGATTATAAACTGAAGGAAGACCAACTAATATCATGGACTAATATCAGTAGGACAAGGGAGAATAGTTTTAAACTAAAAGAGGGGAGGATTTGGATTAGATGTAAGGGGAAATTGTTTACTCCGAGGGAGGTGAGGCCCTGGCACAGTTGCCCAGAGAAGCTGTGGGTGCCCCATCCCTGGAGGGGCTCAAAGCCAGGTTGGATTGGGGCTGGTGGGCTTGAAGGTCTCCTCCAATCAATCCAAACTGTTCTGTGATTCTATGATTCTATTTAGCATTTACATGGGAAATACCAGTGGAAACCTGAAAGAATCACAGTTTAAACAACAAGAGAAGTGAAGAGAAAGTGACCAGCCAGATCTGACTAATAAAACTGCTTGTACTGCCATAAAGACTATCAGTCTTTAAAGATTTGCTCAACATTGTCAGTAGAAAAATAAGTAAATCCAAGGACTTAATCCTAGAACTTAATACAAAAACCAGTTTGACACAGAAATCCACATCCCAGTGCCAGCAGGCAGACAGCTCCCTACTGCAACAGTATCCGCACTCCAGGGCTGAGCTACAACTACTTCACACCTTCAGCCCCATCTCCAGTCTGGGAGATAAACCACTGAAGACAACATCTATGTGGAATTACACAGATTCAGGGTGGAACTTTGTCACAAACACATTCTGCTCTCTTCATTTATAAGCCTTCACTTCTCACAGGAACAAACACCTAAGGCATGCAATCACCCTGTTAAAACAGTCCTGGCAGAAAACTGGAGATCTGATTAAAATGAAGACTTGGATTCATATGTGATTACTGCATAGGAAACAACTTTCCAGATGATAAACCAGAAATGTTTTCTAAATATTTATTAACTTTTCATATTTTATTAAACATAGGAATAATTTGAACATTTCAAACTATTTGCCTGACTCAGGATAAAATTTTTAGAGTAGGCAAAAAGCTGGAGCCACTTCAGCTGTCTGTACATTGCAGTATTGCATTTCCCCACTGTCAGCAGAGGACATCATTTAAGTAGAACTGGAGAAACACTCGTATTACAGACTAGCATAAGTCAAAGAAAACTGTTGCATTGTTTAAAAAACAATTGACTGATGTTTATGACTAATTGAGGTTAAAAAATGATGCTTTGGTATTACATCTCTCAGTTCTCCATTAGGAGTTAAAGCTATCCAATTAATTCATTGACTGTAATATCCAACGTACCACTTGAGTGAGCCGTAGAGATTTTGAGGTAACAGAAAGTGAAAGCATGTGCTCTTCTATCTCACCTGAAAAGTGTGGGCTAATTTCATATTCTTGACTTTATGGTAACATAAAATAGAAAAGGCTGCTTGGTCTTCTAGTGGATAAGCTACAGCAGACAACCAGATAGTCCTTGCTAACTATTCAGTGCAGAAATCATACTGCAATTGCAGTCACTGCCCTGGTTTAATTGCTACCACCTCACAGCACTAGTAGCATACAGCTGGGAATTACCACTATTAAAAATAATACTGGTAGCACTGTTTCAGCAAAGTTTTAGCTCTAGGATAGAGCATGTCCTAGCAATGAGTGCACCCTGGCACTGCACTGCAACGCAAACTGACAGGTTCACAAGTCAGCTATGTCCTCAACACATCAAGTACACATTGTGAGTAAAATCAAAAAAGAACTAGTTACTTGTGTCTCCTTTGAACAACTGATATGGATGCCAGCCTAACAGTGAGGCTAAGTGCTTTCTGCTTCATGTTCTGGCTGGATGCTTAATTTTTCATTAAGGCTCAGATTAGATTACAATTCCAAACAGAACTCCAAAGCTACAAATGCAAAGTCACTTTTAAAAATAAATAGTCATGCACTGACAAACCTCAAACACATTAAAACCAGCTCTCTGCACTCACATTACATGCAGGGAGGCTCAGCCCTTGGCTGTGGACCTCCCCTTTGCATACAGCTGCTGGGCTCCCTCTGCCCTTCACACACAAAGCAGCAGCACCTGATTCCGTGATCCCTTCTGTCTGCCCAATGCTTCACTGTGGCTCCTGGGTGACAGAAAGAAAGGTCTGTCCAGACACGCTTCTCCAGGGTCAGAGCCCATTTCTTTGTTTTGCCTGAGTTCAATCAGCTCATCTTGGCACATAATACCTCTGCACCATACAACTCCCAGCTGCTCTCAGGAGCTATCAATGCAAATTATTCACAGCCTGTTGGTGTAAGGGTCTGTAGTGGCCACATGCTCTAGAGGTAGCACAGATGCTTCCAAAACAAGTATTTTTATCAAAACTGTTCCAAATGGCTTTAAAATTTTAAGCTGTTCATTACTATTTACACTGAAGCACAATGGGACCACAGGAAAACCAATTGAGCCTGCTACAGGCCTGCCATAACACTTGTGAGCAAATAGCTTGTTCCTCCAAGCCTTTCACATTGAGCACGACAAGATATCTTCGGCTTAAATGAGACTTTGTTGGTCAGTGCAGAAAGGGAGGTGCACACAGTTTGCCAAGATCAACACCAAATATAATAAATACTTTGCTGGGAGTAGAAAAACTATAGATGCTCACAATAAACAACGCACTAATGGCTTACTGGCAGCACATGAAGGCGTGGGAGGCTGTAATCGTAGAATCACTTAGGTTGGAAAAGACCTCCAAGATCATCATGACCAACCATCAACCTGCCCTATTGAGCCCCATCACTAAACTGTATCCCTAACGGCCACAGTGTCACCACCATGGAGACTGAGAAAGCCATCAGGGCTGTGTCTTCTATCAGAGTGACACACGGAATTACAGAGAAGCTGTGCCTATTGCTGCAGAAACAAAACCCTCTCACAAAAATAGCCAAACTGCAGTAGAAATGAGCTGGAGAGAGAAACCAGTGAAAATGGACACGGAGAAAGAAATCCAGTGGATTAAGAAGGTCTTTGGTCTATGAACATCAATCAGTGAATCAATCCTCAAGAAAGAGAGACAAAGACAGTGATGACAGTTTTAGATACACGCTGAGCTAAGAAGGCTGAAGGGTCACATTAAAAGGTTAAAGAATGCTAAGGCCTGCACCAGAAAGGGGTACACACACAGTGTTAAAGCCATTTGGGGCTATTTCCTTACTAGCACTAAGAAGTCAGACCATGTGATGTTACAGAAAGCTACAAACCTTACATCACTAATTGCTATGAATCAGTCAATGGCCTCCCACACCTACACTATGAACATCATTTCCACCCAGTTGGTGCTCTTGCCTTTGACCACATCCTAACCACTGCCCTCATCATAAATCTCAAACACAGAAAAAGTCATATAGGCAAAGCAAAGGCCTGTCTAAAATTTAATTCTGGATTTCTAACCTGAAATCTACTTCTATTTAAAGGTCAACTGAAACCTAACTTTCTGAAGGAGAAATGTGACAGTTCAGCAGATGGTACCACCTTAAGATCCTCACAGAGAAGTTTGCTTTCTCCCTGGTTTCAACTATAGACTTTGCTTGCCTGCGCCTTATCACCTGACTTTTGTTTGCACAGAAATACAGAACTCTGACATCAAATGAAGTACAGCTGCAGTGCAGCCCTTATATAAGCCTCATCACATGAATAATTAGCAAGGCCCAAAGGAAACTATGGATGGGTTATTTCCCAACTATCCTTAGAGTTAACTATTGCTAGACCACTGAACTAAAAACCAATGGCCAGTGAGCGTTAGCAAGATAAGTTGAACCTAATGAGCCAGATTCAGAAGCGGGAGCAAGATTATCTGGAACTAATAAAAGGAGATTTCCCTGCCTCAAAGTTTGAGGTCAGGACTGGTTGCACTTCACATACAATCACGTTTATAACTAAACACATAATTGGATTCTCAATTAAATCCTGTTGCCTGGTGTTATACAATATGTCAGATAATCTCATCAGAGTCCATGGATCTAAAATGTACGCAATTTGTGTCTTTCCGCTGCCACCCATCATCACCATCATGTGGAGGTCCCACAACCACTAACTCTGTATTTGCATTATAAAGTTAAGCCTTGCATTTCCAAGCAGACACTGCAAAGCAGCACATTCGAGCTGCTGACTTCCAATCCACAGCATCACTGCTGGCAGAGAGACCTTGCAAAGGCAGCAAAAAATGCAGCAACAGACTCAGCAGCTGGAAAACAGTACAGGAGCAACAGACCACCTCAAGCCTGCTGTCACAGCAGGACCTGCCTCCATTAATAATTGAAATCAAAACTCACCAGGGTTCATAAATGAGTGAGAAAATCTTGACTGAAGAAAATTTAGACAAAAAAAAAAAAAAAA
Source organism: Odontophorus gujanensis (assembly GCA_013399175.1). NCBI lineage: Eukaryota > Metazoa > Chordata > Aves > Galliformes > Odontophoridae > Odontophorus > Odontophorus gujanensis. Next base: position 85,990 of record VXAB01007355.1, on the reverse strand, counting down.
CAGAAAACCTGCAGCACACATAAAAGATATCCTCTTGCAGTCTGTAGCTCTCCAAACTAACTGACAACGTCCTTTGCATTTGTGCCCCAATAGTATCTAACTTAGTAGGCAGCAGGACTGCCCCAAGCATTCATACTGAATGAACACTCAGAAGATGAATTTATTGCTATTTCAACAATAGAGCTTACTCCATAAACAGCAGCAGTCATCCAAGGCCTCGCAGCTCAGTCCTGCACTGAAAGAAGCAGCAGAAGGAAAAAAAGAGATGGCCTGAGCATTTGCTCATCCTGGCACACAGAACAGGGGACACGGTTGTATATAGGTTGACACCCAAACAGCCAGTACACCCAAGTTCCAAGCACTGGTAACGACCACAGCACCTCTCTCTCATTTTCTCTCCTAGATAGGGAAAATGAATCCCTTGAACACAAAAGTTCTTTCAGCTATTTCTCCCAGCAGCGCATTACATGCTATACATCCAGGATCATTTTACGTCAACCAACGCTAGTGCCCACATGCTAATGATTCCATTGAAGTTTGGATTTGCCTACCAGATTTTCTTCTGATGTTCTCCTCATCTAATTCTAAGGTCTCCAGAGATCAACTTTCCAAACAACAAACAGATAATGAAAATAAACCTCTATGATCTTCATTTGTATACTGTACTAGATGAAGAATGACTCAGAGGAAAAACATCTTACAATCAGTTGAAAGCATAACCCCTGGACTATGGCAAAAACTTAAAATCATGCCTCAAACTGATTAGTTCTGAATGTCACCCCCAAGAGCCATTCTGAGGGATTTTGCATTCTGAAGCTAAGAGCCAGACCTTGCTGAAATAGAAGATAGCAAAATGACCAATGCAGAGCTGACAGACCAAGCCAAAACTCTATGTCATACAGTAAGAGTGATTCAGGAAAAAGCAAATGGAGAAATTTCACAGCTGAAGTACAGTTATTGCTAACAATATATAATAATATTATAATATATAATAACATAAACACATAATATATTAATACATTAATTCCAAATTATAGCACTTGCATAGTTTGAACAGGAAGTGGATTAACAGTTAGGATCTTACAGTTTATTTTTGTTATCTCAATGGAAAAACACCACAATGCCAGTTGATGCAACTTTGGAGCAAAGGACAGGACCTCTCACACACACTGCTGTGCTGCAATGGCCATTCCCCTCGATACTGAGGAGGTGGCAAAACAGGAGAGCTGTTTTCACTAAAATCATGTCAAGCAATACACTACAAGCATTCTGCCCCACTCTAGTTTTAAATTTAAAAGGAAGAATGCAAGTATAAATAACAGAATTCACATTAGAAAAAACTAAAAACCCACAAACATTCTAGTGGCTAGACTACAATTAGTCAAGTTTCCTTGACACATTTGATAAAATTTGGAGGCAGTAATGTCTCGTAGTTGCAGTTTAAGAAATCCTGAACAGTAGATGTGGTCAAAAAAAGATGCAGATGTTACAAACTTCAATGCGCTTCTCTCAGTCTGCCAACATATTCCTGTTTTAAACAGATTGAACTTCAACCAGAAAACACTTACACAGATACAAGGCAGATATCAACAATATAAAGCAAACTGAATGTTAACTTTGTCAGAGTTTCATATTAATTTATGTGGAACACAAATCCAGAGGAATAAGGAGAGGGGAAGAAAATAACTGAATTAGACTTCTGAAGATTTTAAAATCCATTTTTCCACAGACAAAATAAAAACTGATAAGGCACAAACTATAATTAATTTCCTAAGAGCCAAAGGAAGCTGTTCCAAGATAAGTAATGACACTTTGGGTTGTATTCACAAGGTTATCACATGCTTCATGTGATAAAGCAATGACTAACTGCATGCATTTCTCTATGACTTAACAGAATATATACTGTCAAATAAACCAGAATTATAAGAACAAAATATGAATTGACAGGGAAACAGATAGAATTATTCTGTGAGATGGTTAAGGAGTGCATGAATATCCAAGAAACAAGGAATCAATAACAGTGCTGGAGGTTAATTATTCTTGTTAGTCAGCTTGGCCGAAAATAAATGAGCTTGAACTGTGGCAAAGGAAAGCAGGCAAAAGATGACTGCCAAGTGTTCTAAAAGAGAGGAGAGGGAAGCACACTGTTTGTTACCCTCCACTGAATCACATTCCAAAGGCTTCCACAGCAGCAACACAACATCTATCACCAAGTGATCTTCAAGATTGGGGGTGCAGTGGTGGGGGGTGGAAAACAGACTTCAGAACAAAAAGAATCCATTAGCCATGCAAAACAAAACAAAAGCCTCCAATATTTCACGCAGTGTCTGCTTACAACATGTTACCTCCTCACAGCATATTGCCAGCACCACTGTATCCATCTGCCAAGACCTCACTATGCCCATCACATTCAGAAGTCATCTGAAGAGGCTGTGGTCCCTTTGCTGAAGCTCTCCCATGCAGCTCACACTTTCCAACAGACTATAGACAAAGACCCTTCCATAACTTGCTGGCTTTTAGGCCTTGCCTGTTATCTTCCAAATACTTGAGAAGAGTCCCAAGAAAACAGAGCTAAGCTCCCTTACTGAAGTCAGAAGACAGAAGTCGTAAACCAAAGCAAGAGACTTCTCAACCTAGCATAAGGAAAAAAAAAAAAAATCCACCTCAGGACAGTCAAGTATTGGATATTCAAGACATGGAGCAATCTCCACTCTCGAAGGTTTTTCCAAGACTTAATAATTTGGTAAAGCCCTGAGCAACCTGTGCTGAAGTTAGTTTTGAGCCTGCTTTGAGCAAGGTCCCTCCAAACCTAAATTAATCTAAGCTTACCCCTCCAAGTTTCCAGGGCTTTATTGTTAACATAGACATTGTCACATCTCTGCAAGCATACCCTGGCATCTGAATAGGATCATTCTTCAGGAGAATTTCCTGAGAGTAGCCCTGCTGAGAAGGACTTAAGGCTACGGGTAGGTGAAAAACTTTACACGTACCAGCAATGTGCACCTGCAGTCTGGAAGGGCAACTATATCCTGATCCACATCAGAAGAGGGGTGTCCAGCAAGAGAAGCAGGTGGCTGTACCTCTCTACTCTGCCCCCATGATGCTCCATCTGAAAGACTGCATTCAGATCTGGGGCCTCACGAAACAGAAAAGATGGTGGAGCTTTTGGACAAGGGTCCAGAGGAGGGCCACGAGGATTATAAGAGAGCTGGAGCATCTCTCCCACAAAGACATAATGATGGAGCTTGGTTTCAGGGAGATCTCACTGCAGCCTTCCAATATTTAAAGGGAGATTATAAATAAGGGGGAAATCAACTTTTTACATAGCTTGATAGTAGCAGCACAAAGGGTAATGGTTTTAAACTGAAGGAGGGAAGATTTAGATTAGATGCCAGGGGGATGTTTTTCCAAGAGAGAGTGGTGAGGTGTTGGAACAGGCTGCCATGTCACCATAGGACTTGTTTCTCGAGACCTAAGATGGTATTTCGGGCGGTAGCATGGGGTACTGCATATGTTTCAAGCCACCCAGTGGTTGGCTGTGGATGCCCTGTCCCTGGAGGCATTCAAGGCCAGGCTGGACAGGGCCCTGGGCAACCTGAGCTAGTGCTTGATCTAGCACTTGATGTAGCAGTCAGCAATCCCACTTGTGGCATGGGGATTAGAACTAGATGACTTTTGAGATCTCTTCCAACCCAAACCATCTATGATTCAACTGTGCTGAATTCAGGCCCTGATGTTGAACACGCAACTTCATAGAATTGCCAGAAATTGGGATGGCAAAGACCTGGAAATGTCACAGGGATTAAGCACTCACTCTTTCTGCCCCAATATTATCTATGTCCAAAACATTC
>VXAB01007355.1:0-80991 GCA_013399175.1 Odontophorus gujanensis | reverse complement strand
TAGACATTGTCACATCTCTGCAAGCATACCCTGGCATCTGAATAGGATCATTCTTCAGGAGAATTTCCTGAGAGTAGCCCTGCTGAGAAGGACTTAAGGCTACGGGTAGGTGAAAAACTTTACACGTACCAGCAATGTGCACCTGCAGTCTGGAAGGGCAACTATATCCTGATCCACATCAGAAGAGGGGTGTCCAGCAAGAGAAGCAGGTGGCTGTACCTCTCTACTCTGCCCCCATGATGCTCCATCTGAAAGACTGCATTCAGATCTGGGGCCTCACGAAACAGAAAAGATGGTGGAGCTTTTGGACAAGGGTCCAGAGGAGGGCCACGAGGATTATAAGAGAGCTGGAGCATCTCTCCCACAAAGACATAATGATGGAGCTTGGTTTCAGGGAGATCTCACTGCAGCCTTCCAATATTTAAAGGGAGATTATAAATAAGGGGGAAATCAACTTTTTACATAGCTTGATAGTAGCAGCACAAAGGGTAATGGTTTTAAACTGAAGGAGGGAAGATTTAGATTAGATGCCAGGGGGATGTTTTTCCAAGAGAGAGTGGTGAGGTGTTGGAACAGGCTGCCATGTCACCATAGGACTTGTTTCTCGAGACCTAAGATGGTATTTCGGGCGGTAGCATGGGGTACTGCATATGTTTCAAGCCACCCAGTGGTTGGCTGTGGATGCCCTGTCCCTGGAGGCATTCAAGGCCAGGCTGGACAGGGCCCTGGGCAACCTGAGCTAGTGCTTGATCTAGCACTTGATGTAGCAGTCAGCAATCCCACTTGTGGCATGGGGATTAGAACTAGATGACTTTTGAGATCTCTTCCAACCCAAACCATCTATGATTCAACTGTGCTGAATTCAGGCCCTGATGTTGAACACGCAACTTCATAGAATTGCCAGAAATTGGGATGGCAAAGACCTGGAAATGTCACAGGGATTAAGCACTCACTCTTTCTGCCCCAATATTATCTATGTCCAAAACATTCCCGACAGATATCAGTTTCATTTGTTTTTAGAAGTCTCTCCTACAGATGGTTTCACATCTCCACAAACTGCTCCAGGACATCCATCCTAACAACAGATAAATGCTTCCTTCCTTTTACTTTTCTTATTGGAGGTTAAGCCTGTTAACCTGGTTGGAACATAAAGAAAAGTTTATTCCCTTCTACTTTGCATTCGGCACTAGGTATTTCAAAACACAACTCTTGGCAATCTTCACTTCTCATATCTCACACTATGAAACTGGTCATGCTTTTAGGTGCCCAGTCATCACCCTTCCCCCCTCGGTTCCTTCTGATTCGTCTGCATTTTTCTTGAATTGTGGCACCTGAAACTGAATGCTGGACATCAGTCAAGATGTTATCAGGGTAAGGATTACTCAGTGCCTTGCATAAAAAAATCAATTTTCTCCAAAGTCTAATTTTCTTCCTTTTTTGCCACAACACTTCTGTTTCACCATTAATTTTTAGATGTTATTCATAATCATTTGCCTGTAACAACAGCAGAGAGTGCACTTGCCCTTTACTTTCAGTCAACTAGCACCCAAGATGTAGGCTAGCACCACTGGATATGACCACTCTCTACCTCTCAAAAGACTTCCAAGCATTCAGCAGTCATGAGAGTTAAAAATCATCAGAAGAATCAGTCTGGCATGGGCCAGCCCTGCTTTCAGGCCTGGCAACACAGAACAAAGCACTTTCATCTGAGGCTCTCAACTGTAGAATATTTATTCCTCTTTTGGGCCTAGCAAGGCTTTTCTTGTTGACGTTTAATGAACAATGAAAGCCCATCTGTTCCCCAAAGGATTTGCTAACAACAATAATGAAACAAACCTATGGGTAGCTTCAAAATCCAGAGCCAAAATTGCATGTTTACTAGATGACCAGCCAACATCACATGGGCCATGAGGGAGGAATCAGCTTTTTGGGAATATTTTTTAAAAAATTAAGAATCAGTGTACTTAAATGCCAAATGGTTTACCTATCAATAGCAGTTCACTCCTACCCCAGATCTGTATTGTTCCTGTGTGATGGGCTGGCTGATTAGATCAGACAGAAGTGTAAGTCGCACTACAGGTAATACAGATTGAGCAGGTTGCCCTCATTCTGACCTGCTACTGCTTCAAACTGTAAGTAGAGTAGCCCTTCTCTTTCCTTACGTGTAGAAAAGATATATTCTGATACTTAACCTTCCTCAGCCTTGCATGAAAATGTTCTCTGGCCCTTAACTTATTTCAAATACTTTTCTTGTAAAACAAATCAACTCTTCTCAAATGCACAGATCATTCACATTTGTGATATAATTGTAACTAGATAACCCCAGTCTCCAAATTAATGTGTATAGATAATACCTACAGGAAAAAAAAAACAAACAAACAACAACAACACATCGTTCAAAAGGCATCACATTGCAGAACCAGAGCCTACAAATCATAGAATATCCTGAGTTGGAAGCAACCCAAAAGGATCACCAAGTCCAAATCCTGGCTTCACACAGGACCATCCAAAAATCAGACCATACAACATCTAAACTCCAAAAGGAGCACATCTGAGACCAAGGACTGAAAAACACCTTACCTGGACAACTGCTTTGGAGCAAAAAACAATGAAGAGTATTGTTTGCTTAGGATCAGTCAGCTATTTCCTACAAATCAGAGTGTCTTGCATTAGCTTTCTTTTTACTCCTCCACCCCCATTCCTTTCACATTAAAAATAAAAAAAATCAGGAGGGTGATGGGGAGAGGGATAAGGAAAACAAAGCCATATGGGTGCTTTAGCAAAACAGAAGTTTTTAATTGTAACACTTTTCATAGAAGGTAATGACTAAGATGTTTTACTAGCAGTTGTTTTTTCTCATGACACTACATTATGTATTATTTATATCACTCTATAACTGCTCACTACATTTTAAAGATGTATCTTTGGCCTGAGGAACTTAAGACGCGACTCTGAGACAACAATAAAAGAATCACCAATGGACCATAGGAAGATTAGGAAACAAAGAAACAAAAAAAAGCAAGGCTCTACCTACCTTCAGGTCACTTGAACTCACAAGGATAGAGACAGAGGTATAGAGATTCTGGACAAAATCAAGCACAGACTAAAACAGAGGCACTGCTTGCTGCAGTCGGCAAAATTATTTGATCAGTACCTCTGAATGAAACACGAGCAGCCCAAAGATCTTGGGGGCAATGAGCTGCTCAGAGTGCCACAAAAAGAAAGCAACACACAAGCCCCAACAAAGAACATCACTGAGTGGTTAGGTATCAATCCAAGATGCAGAAGACTTTTGTTCAAGACCCCAAACTAGATTAGATCAGTCAAACAGAAAAGCTTGTTTGATCAAAACTTTCCATTAATAACAGAAACTAGGGCGGAAGAGAGATCACCAGAAGTTGAGATGACCCACAAAAGAAAAGCATTTTCTCTCCAGTCCTCTTAGCTATATCCTTTTATATCAGCTCTTGTACCTAAACCATCACGCCACAGCATGCTGCAGTCCTTTAACTTTTATCTACCTTGAGAACTTCGCTTTACTGACGGTTTTAAAAGACTGAATATGTTGAAAACAAATGAAGGGAAAAAAAAAAAATCAGCATCCTCCAATCTGTTGTACAACATTTCAGAAAACTTGGAGTACCCAAAGAACATAGAATTTGTGCCAAATGCAAACTGGACTGCAAAAGTTAAGTATTAGGTAAGCATCTGAACTATGTAGCTGTCCTATAGCAGTAGAAATACAAGAGACACCAATGAGAAAGCAAATTCTTGAATACATTTCCAAAGTCATTCTCAGCTTGAATGCATGGAAGTTACTGTGCATAGAGAACAATAATATCAGAACCTTCTATGGAAGGTTTTGTTGCTGTCATCCTCCCTTGTTGGAACTCCACCAACTGAAGGGATGCATCACTCATTTTTGCTTCATAGAATTGAATCCTAAAGTTGCTTAGAGTGCACTGTCCCAGAGAGCAAGCCTAGCACTTGTCAATCGATCAGAGAAACCTCTTCAAGCAAAAATAAATTATTCCAGCACTGGTAGACTTAACCAAATCTGTTGAAGACAACAACAAAAAGGACCAAACAGTACCCACTCCTGATTCCCACAGTCTATCCAGGAGATATTTTATGCTAATCTAGTGGTTAGCTCCGAATCAGGACCTTAACTGGTCCACTTCCAGCAGTACTAATCTTGAACTCAAAAATCTTGTTAAAATCATGCTGTGGCTGATGCTGAGTAGACAGCAATGCTTATGGTCAGAGACTGAACATGGAACTGGCGACAGTCAGTATGGACATAAACACCTATCACCCATCCCAATTACATACACTCCACAGTAAGCACTTCAGAACAGTTCCTGCAGCATATGGAAAGGTTCACATAGGTCATAAAGTTTAAAGACCAAAAACCAACAAACTGGCTTCAATCACACAAGAAATGAATCAGTCAAAAAAAGTTAACTACCTTCAGAACCAAAAAGAACAACTTCAAGAATGGAAAGGTTTCAGACATGAATGCCCCTTCATGAATTTTCAAAGGCAGTGTGAAAAGGTTCACATTTTAAAACATATATTGGAGAGACCTTCTCTGCACATCGAAGGTACTGTGCCACTGACCTTAAAACCCTTCCACTGGTCTCCATTTGCATGTTGTTGCCATGGTAAATGCACCAAACAAGAGAACTTGTTGGAAAAATAAGGCCTTTAGTCACACTGGAGCAGACATTTATCTCAGCAAAGTTTCACCAGGGAAAACTGGAAAGTAACACAGAACTACAAAAAAGAAAGAAAGTAATAACAGAAAGAAAATGAGCACAGATTTAAAACAATTTTAGAGAAGAAGGGAAAGAGCATGCAAGAAGAAGGCACAGCTCGTGTAGTTACTCTTGCTGGACTTGTTCAGATTGTGTTTGATTTCTAATCAAGTTTTTTGTTCTCCAGTTCAAACAATACTTTCAACTTCTTGCAAATACTTCATAAGGAATCAAATTAGTATAACAAAAACAAACAAAAAAAATCCTCAGTTCTAGCAGCCCCAGATATGAGAGAATACAGAATCTTCTCCTTAAGCAGATAAAAAAAAAAGCACCTAAAATAGCTTTATTTCCTATGAGTAATCATGCAAACCTAAGTGAGAATTCCAGCAGCCATCTCAGCCTGGGCAGCAAGGGGAACCTATGAAGCACTGAGAGCAAAGAAAGGGAAGGCAAGGGAAGGAGCAAGGCTCCCTCAATCCTAAGCACAAGGGTCATTCAGCTACTGCAGAAGAACTGAGAGGAGCTGCACAGAAGGTGAAGCCTCGAGTTTAGTAACAGGGTTTTTATTGCCACACAGACGTTCCTTTAACTCTGTACAGAGTGTGCAGCAATGAAAATGCCACCAAATGGAAGCCAGATTTTCAAAGTGTACTAAATTCCCAAAGTCTTCTATAAGCTTTCCTTAAGTTCAAAACATGATTCACCTGCAACCACGGACAATCTAATACCACTTTTCATTAGGTTTTGTTTTGTTATAATTCAAGATACACTCATCTTTTGGCAAGGAATACATAACGTGAAGGGAAATGCCTGACTAGCCTTTCTTTCCCCTCCACGAAAGAATGAGTTTGTGGTTACCTCACGAGTAGTGGAAAGGCAAGTTTATTTCCTAGAAAGCAAGATCACAGATCCCAGCCTGCCCCAAGCAATATCAGTTACGGATGATCGAGTCAGATATGATGAAACCTGAATTAATTCAGCAGCAGATGGTGCTGTTTTTTCTTCCAGTTAAAATGCAAAACATATGGATGGGGTAGCATAAAGTTTCAGCAAAGGACAAGGGAATGTTTGTTTAAGTCACGGTGCAAAGAGTAACATGAAAACTTACAAAAGATATGCAACGTGAGCTTTCCAAAAGCTAGATCTCTTTGGTATCCTTCCATTAACAGACTCTCCAAAAGAAGTACTTTCCAAAACTTGACAAGACCCAAAAGAAATCACTGTTAAATACTGTCAAACAACTTTTTTTTGTCTTCACTGGGGCATAATTGCATACTGCTGAACTGCTGAACTTCATTCACACTTCATTTCCTCAGATATTTTTCCCTAAAAACTTTCACACCTGTACATAATTACAGCTGGACAGTAACTGTTATCTGATAAAAAGAAAATCTTGGTTCATTTTTAGGACCCAATGGATAGTACTGTAATCTATTCTGTTGCTTATCTACTTAAAGAACTATTTAAATAGCATGAGATGCTTAGCACTGTATGGGAAGCATGAAACCAGTACCTCTGCCCTCCAGAGCCTGCAATATATACCACAGCAGGCATGGATATTCAGCTGATATTTACAGAACTATTCATGGTAGGAAGTGTAAACAACAGCAACTGTTTGCAGAACAGCAGCCTAAGAAAGAAAATTAAGTTCAACAGACATCAAAGGCTTCAAAGCACTCCTATCAAAAAGGCAGGCTCCTTCCACTCAGCTCCTTCTGCTCTGGTTACAACTGCTGGATCCAGCACAGAGGAGAAGAACCTCAGCACAAAAGCTATTAGAAATTACTGCTGAGGAATATGAAAGTTGAAAAGGTACTCAAACAGTAGATGAGGAGAAAAAAAATACAGAAACTAGCAAAAGAGAAAGGAGCACAGGAGAGAGCCAACTGGGGACAGGGAAGGAACAAACCCAGTGCTCCCAGAACAAATCTATGCAGCAAAAGGCTGAGGTTACAAGGGATGAACATATCCCATTTGGCTTATCAGAAGTTAACAGTGTATACTGATTCCATGCCACAGGCAGTTTGATTAGCTGGGGGATGGAAAGAAAAACAAACAAAAAAAATCAACGTCCTGAAATTGAATTAGTAATCAATGTGCCTTTCTGGAACACCCTATCTCCCCTTTCAGAATACCAGAAATAAAAGCTCTTAATTCATGAGCTACAATTATTACTTACACTGTTACCTAATAAATTTCCTGGCAGATGCTTTATATTTTGTGTACACAGTTCCCATACTTGGCAGACACCAGATTTCACAGTGGTGAAGCAGCATTGCAGTGTATGGCAGAGACCCAGGGCGGGTACAAGAAGGGCACATCTGAGATGATTCAGGGAAATCTGGGTGGCCATATCCTACAGCTTCTCTGTGCACATTAGGAAGAGGGTAGCAATGCTCTCTTTGCTTGAGGGCTGTAACACTGAACAGGCACCAATAGCAGCAGCTGAAAGTAATAGCGCTCCACTTTATTCACTACTTTGGCATAAACACAAACATAGGGAGGATTTAAAATAAAGAAAGAAATTAAACACTTCCACAGTTCTTCCCTTCACTGCTCTCTGATCTTAACACCTGGTGAATAAAACACTGTCCCCTAACTGCTCCTCCCTGGTTCTTTGCTTTTGGCCATTAACACAGTTCCAACTGGATTCCATCCTCCTCAGTGATAGCATGCCCAACACTACAGCTCTACTTCCTCCAGCTGCACCACCACACAGCTCATGTCCTTCCATTGTCCACTCCACCTAAGGCATTGTCCAAACACATCTCAGTGACCACCTTACTCTCCCTTGGCTGTGGTCAGCTTCTAGAGCTATTCATCAGTTCACATAGCTCTTTATTATTTCCTCTTCTGTTTTTATATAGCATCTTAAAAGGTTGCATTACCAATCAGCACCGAAATTTATCATCTCTGTGTCTGGGACTCACAATGACTCAGCATGAATTAGGCTCATCTTACTTCTATGGAGGACCAAAAGATAGACACTTACTTCAGTTTTCCACAATTTGCTGTCTTCCCTGTAATAGGATACATGTAACAGCCATCACACTTCACCAGAAGCAAGTCCCTCAAGCAAGCCTTCTGGTGAGCTCCATCCATTCATTATTACTCTCTTCAAGAGCTCCCTTGTTTAGTTTGCATCCGAAAAGGCAAAGAACCTAAGTCCAACCTTTTTGTATGCTTAGATTACCCTCGGCAGGACCATAGAATGGTTTGGGTTGGGAGGGGCCTTTAAGATCATCTCATTCCAACCCTGCTGCTACAGGCAAGGACACCTCCCACTAGACCAGGTCCTCCAAGCCCTAGGATGCCTGAACAGTGCTGTGGCAAGCCATATGGAGTAAGGACCTGTGCTGCCACCTGTCCTGTTGGCGGCATTTCAAGTCCTGTGATCCCAACCAAGCCCCACACAGCTTACACAATGACTGAGTGCAACACCGACGCATACTGTGGCTACAGAGGATCTCAGTGGTGAGAGCCTCATCTAACCAACCCATAAGAAGCCTGTACGCTGTATCTTGGCCATGGACACCACTAACATAGCAAGGCACACAAAAATCTGAAACTATAACTGAATTCCAAAAATTGCTGCCTGCAGCGTTTCGGTGCCTCCTCAACAAAAGCGAATCTTCACTTGCTGAAAAGGCATTGACAGAAGCAAGGCAGTCATTCCAGCTTTGCAAAAAGAGTAGCATTTCACATGTAAAAGAAAAAAACAGTTCAGATAGCCATCATGAGAGCTGATTTCACCTGAAAACAGACACCGCACAGGCACGCAGAGGAACACAAAGAGCAAAAGTCTTTGTTGAAGTTGCACATTACTACCGAAATCCTCCACAACTCTTCCAGTGGAGGCTGCAATACAGAAGAATTCTTCTTCTTAATTGGGGAATTTAACCTTAGTTACTGGATTACCTGCCAAATTCTTTTCAGCTTTCATGCTTCACTAAACAGGAGTATTTAGCTTATTGCTCACAAACCCATTATTACACTAAAGAAAATGGGGAGTAATTAACATACAAAATGATAGCTTTAAGGTGGTGCTGGTTGGAAAGAAAGAAGTATTTGTAAATAGTGTCTATGGTTAAGTGAAATAACCAGGTTCTGGGGAAAAAAAAAAAAAAAAAGCAACCAATTTGCTAAATCATTTCAGTAATGGCTATTCTACAACTCTCATTCAAGGCTTACGCTAACGCAGCTCTTCAGAAAGATCAGGGCCAAACGCCCTTGAAACATTTCAGTTGAGCTACTACCTCGTGGGCTGCAAACAGCCAGGGCTCTTGTGTTGAGCAAGCCCTGTTCAGAAAACATACATACAAAAACAGACTAAATCATTACAACAGCAGAGACCAGTGCTGAACTAAACTCAAGTCCCCAGAAAGAACTGAAGAACCAAAACAAGAAGGAGACAGAATTAAGTGGTTTTCATAAGGTACCATACAACAGCATGCTGATGCAACTGGTCTTGCAGTTCGGAGTACTACACAAAATGCACCAACAGAAAAACCAGAAAAGTTACTGGCAAGGAAAAGGCAGTTGTGCAAGGGTTTGCTCCTGGTTTCTAAGTCAAGAAGGAGAAATCTCATATGCGAACAGTTAATCCAACAAAGAAGGCAAACAGGAGCAAAGATGCAACTCCTCATCCCTAGTGGCTGAGCCACGTTCATTCACTTTTATCAACCCTTCATCATATATTATTTCTAATCTATTTATCACACATCTACAACCATAAACCTAATTGCACCAGCAGCTTTTAGTCATTTTCCAGTTACAACAACCTTTTGTATTTTAAAATGAACTCCTACACCACTATTTTTTTTGGCTCGAAGGATCTTTAATATTTTCTTCAAATGACAGAGCAGTCTGCTAATCTGCAACACGCTCTATGTTGGGGATCACACCTATCTCGTACTTACAGAGGAAAATACACACCCTAATTGCGCTTTGGAATAATACCTCCCTGTATTCTGCAGGAAAACGGCTCGGGCAGAAACCCATTCCCGCAGAAGCATCTCTCTGTACGGCCAACGCAACAACTGCAGTGTACATCCCATGTTATCACACAGGGGCGGTGTCTGTTTACCAAAAATGTTATTGATCTGTTCCCCCCCAACACACCCACCAGCAGCAGCTCTCAGCAGCATGGCTTATTCCTACGACCTGCACAGCAAAGCAACCTGCCTGCTTTGTCTTCCTGCACAGACAGTGAGTTATCCCATAAGGTGAAATAAATGCGGTGGCTCCAAAGCCCAAGTGGAGAGGCAGCCCTTCCCCAAGGTCTGGCTGCCTGTGCCACTGAGCATCAGTGCACAACACAGATCTTCTTTAAAGAGGGAAAAAAAACAATCACTATTCAGTACCGCGACCCAAACCCAAACATGCCCATTTTGCTGTACGTGTACGGATCTGTTTCCTCTTATATTTGAATTATGTAAAAGCGTTCTGAAAGTTAAGACATCCGTGGGCTAATCTGGAAGTTCTTCAAACGACAGCGAAACGTCTTCACGTAGAAAACCGAAGAGAGCCAAGAGCTCGCTGCCGAACGCCAGATTTTTATCTCCGATAAAAAGAGCAATTTGAGTGAGCTGATGTTCCCGAACGACTGAAGCTCGGTTCCCAGCACGGCTCCTACGCGAATCCCCGCTCGCCGCCGCACGGACGGCACCGCGGAGCTGTCAGCAGCGGGAACACGCGCGGCGGCACTGCCGAAAACGCGAGGCCGAGAACGACGCGTCGGGAAAAGCGTTTTTTCCACCTTTCCGCCGCTTCCGAGGGCAAAATGAAGCCAGGGCGAGGCCCCGCGCTCCCACCTGCAGCCTCCGCTTACCTGACGGCCACCCGCACCGAGCTCTCGTCCTGGCCGGCCGACATGGTGCCGCGAGCGGGAGGAGCCGGGGGCAGCGGCCGAGGCTCCCGCTCACCTCCTCCGGCGCCGCGCTCCAGCCATTTTAGGTGNTCGCCCCGAACACTCCGCGTTCCTCGCGGCGGCTTTCCGTGCCGGTAGGCCCACTGCTGTGCTTTAAAACCTCGCCGGGCGAGCTGCGGGCGTGAGTCGAGCGCTGCTCAGCTGAGCCGCTCCTCACGGCGCTGGGCCCATCCCGGCGAGCAGCATCGCTGGGCTATCGGCGTTTGTTTACATCGCGTTTACGATGCAAGCTAAAAATAAACCTCTTAAGCAAACGCGGCGAGCGCGAAGGTTATTATGCTTCGGCTCTAACAGCTTTAGTAATGTGGATACTTTCTTATCCAAATGTATCCGGTGCTTCTTTCCTGCTGACACGGCGCTAATGTAACAACGGCATTAAAGCCAAATCTGCAGTTGGGCATCTCCTGCTGGGTAGGCCCCAGCGCGGCCAAGCTCGCGGGCATCACCCCGAGCGTGCGTGGGAGCTCTCGCGTGCCCCTGGCCGCGTCCAGTCCTCTGTGTTTTGCATTGGAGACACATTTAGCAAACAAAGTCTCGCGGAGCTCCCCCAGAGCTTAACGTTACTGCAGATGGGTCAGTGTTGGTGTCTGAATCACAAAGGATTTACCCTCACGACGAGGAATCATTATCCACATTGCGATTAAAGAGCAAGTGTTAAGGCTGTAGAGACTAGCCTGGGAAGTAAAACATTTCTCTTCAAATGTATGGTTATTCCGGTCCTACCATGTTATGTGCACGTTTTCTATCTTAAATTTTTCAACTCAATGCAACACTCCTCTGAAATTGACATAGCAAATGACATTTATCTTCTTGCCCTGTTTCATGTGAGTTGCCTCATCTGTGGCCATCCAGATGTAAAGTAGGAAAATGACAGAGCTCCTGTCTCTTTAACAGCAGATTTTCTCTGTACCCCCATTTCCAGAAAATACACAATCCTTTCGTTAGTATGAAGTGTTTTATTTTGGCTTTTCCTCGTTCTTTGAATGTAAAAGAGTATTCCGCTATACTGCTTATTGGCTCAGAAAAATTACAATTCTCCCACTTTTTATTTCTTAAAATGTGGATGCCCACTGCTCTGCAGCATTCTATTCACCTCACCGAAGGATTAACTTCAATAAATAAGGGCACAATCATCCCATTCTTTCATTGTGTAAGTATATAACTGTATCACCAATGTCTTGTTTGTTTGTCTTTAATAAAGCTGGGTCACAACACTTACAGACATGTGAAATCTCAAAGCAAAAGAAAGAGCTGTGTAAGTCCCATTTCCTGATGCTCCTTGGCATGCCCACAATAGGATCTGCACATCTGTTCACCTCCAGATCATCTGTTTCATAAAGAGGACAAACTGCAGTGCCAGGGAGTGGCAGGAGAATTTCCCTCTGCGATCCCTGTTCAGTGCATAGAGGACAGCTAGGGATGTCCCTCCCTGGCAGCAGCACTGTGTCACAGCTGGTGCACTTTCACCCCCTCCGTTCTCCTGTCACATGATTCAGTGCCGCATGCCATTCACTGGGGCAACCAAAGGAAGATCTGTGTTTGGGAGGGCAAGGGCTATGGCTGACAAACAGGCACACACACACACGCACCCCTTGCCCAGATGCTGAAGCTCCTCACAGAGTTCTTCAAGCAAGCATCAGAAACTACAGAGCCTAAAATTGTGAGCAAAATATGACCTCAGTGAGCAGCTCAATTGACTGCAGGGCAATCAGACACCCTAACGCCAAGCAGATCCCACCTCGGTGTCTAAGACCTGTTTTGAAGTGTGTCGTTCTTGTGGACTACCTGTCTAGGCCCACTGTACCAGTTGATCTTGAAATGGCCCAATTAGAGTACTGCAAGACCACTTAAAATAGTAGAACCTGCACTTTAAAGTATTTCAGCTGTGACAATTTTCTGGTGCTGACTAAGCCAGTTCTAACAAAGGTTCAGAAGATTTGTTAGGCCCATGGTAAGGGGGCTAACAGTGTCTTCTTTGACCTGCTGAAAACACCATTCAGTTCTGAGGTTCCACTGTTGGAAATAATAGAAGTTGGTACTGACATTTCACAACCATGAGGTTGTATCTCATAATATTTTTCTATCGATCTGATTTTTTTTTAAGATTTAATCATTCAAAACAGTATCAGATAACAGCCTCACATTCATTGTATAGCTGTCATGTTCTCCAGTGCTTCTTCTGCACTAAGTAGAGGAAATAGCTAAGGTATCATCTTATTTATGAATATTGTTTTCTTGAATTTGTATGATAAATTAACTTAGTAACTACATCCCATCCACAATGTATTCCATGATCTTGGAATGGTATGTAGTGAGGCCTAAACATATATGCAAACTCTGCAGAAAATTTGCATTCTAACAAGCAACTTTTTTTTTTCTTCACATTCATATCATAGTCAGAAAAAATGAAGATATTTTTGTTCCTCATGTAAGTGATCACAGATTTTCTCTATAGATTTTTCCTTGCATGAGTCTGTCATAATTCTATAAACTCTGTGACCCAATAATTAGCAGTATTCCATCATCATCTGACACAGGAAGGGTGATTGGACTCTCTTGAAACTGGGTTTCAACAGATGTTGCTGATTGAAATCAAGTCAGCAATATTCACTCTTTAAATTAAGCTCTTTAACAATGAAGAATACACAGCTTCCAGGTTTAATCTCGGCAAATGTCAAACCTCTGTTTGCATTTCCCATGTGATGCCTCAGGGTTTTGCAAAACTTCATCTTTTCCACAGCCAGCTCTTCAAGGACCTTCTCCCGATGCTAAACTGAACTTCTAGAAACTGCTGCAACTTGATTTTGATGGATTTTCTTGAAGTTTTCTTCTCTGGCTTCCTTATTTCAAACTGCAGGTCTTTGAAAGTAGTTAAGCTTATTGAAGGCATCTCAGATGCTTTCTATTTTCTTCTCATCACTCACAGAGATTTTTGATAAAACACAGAGGAAAGTGTTAAGCCACTCTAAACTGACAGGCGAGAAGGTACCATGGGGGCCTTTGGCTCCAGTAACTTCTGAAAACAGACTGCTGAAGAAAAATGTTTCTTGTCTCAAGATGGGGTGAGGGAAGGTACATTCAGAGCTGAGAAGGAAGAAGGGAGTGCAAGATCATGTTTGCATAATCAGAGAAGCAGCAGATAAGGAAAGGAAACAAGCTGGTTTAGCATAGACAACTCTGGATAGAGGGTGGTAGAGGAAACAGAAGGGATGGGGTGGAGAAGGAAGAGAGGTCTCTGGAGCTGAAGCCAAGTGATGGCTCTGCAGAGTTGTTCCTGGAGCTCAGGAAGCACTAGGAACTTCCAAAGCAAGAAAAAAGGAGATGGTTCTTTTCTTTCAGGGATATGGTTTAGCTGAGGGTTGATAGAGTTAGGGTAGTGTGGTTAGGTTGTGGTTGGACTCAATGATCTTTAAGGTCCTTTCCAACCAGAGTGATTCTATGATTCTATCTACCTTCCACAAACTAAATGATCTGGAAAAGAGAAAATACAATGAAAAGAAACAAGTAATTAAGGGAACATATCTGGAGCTGAGAAGGAGTTTGAATGGGAACAGAGTTGCTATCTGCACAACTGCATTTAATGAAGAAACAAAAATTTCTTCACGAACTAGCACTTTCTGTGCACAAAATCTGCTCTGTATCACTATACCACTGTAATGAAGCAGTACAAAGCTGTAACAAATCAGTCATTCTCTCCTCTTTGCAGCTCAGTGTGTTTGCTCTGTATAACAAAAATGTGCTTATAGCCATACACTTGTTCTCCTTTCTTCAGGACCTAAATATTGTGGTAGCTTGTACCAGTGCAACTGTAGTCAATGCTAAGATGCACCAAGATAAATGTTTTGATATAAATACATACATTGCATGCAGCCACGTAGCACACATGAATTGCTACTGCTGGACAAGAAGAAAATGAAGAAGGCTGAAATATGCCTCTGAAAAAATCCTCCCCAAGTGGGATCATAGCAGATACATGGCTAAGAACCATGGGTTTGTCTAGGATGAACTTGCCTTTTATGTCACAGTGTTTTAAGAATTTTCTTGTTAACTGAAAACTGGAATCAGCTTTTTTTACAGCAAAATCCTGTAAATTTACCCTGCCAATGGGAAGTCCTTTCAAGTGCTATGGAAAGGACATAAATAATGAAGGAGAGAAAAAAATAGATCTGGCAGTTGTGTTTACAATAATGTAATTCATTTTAATGATTTATGATAACACTATTCTAATCTGGCACAGGATTAGGAAGGTTATAACCTAGGTCTGGGAAGGATGAGGTCTTACTGTGGCACTGGGCCATTAAATACCTTCCAGGGTGTAGCCAGTTCCTGCAGGGAACTCTGTACCGTGGTCAGAAATGTGTGCTCCTACCTGTGTGCCCAACTGTCTTACAGGTTTGAGCTGAAGCAAGCACAGTTCTTCTCATCCTTCCATAAAGAAATGGAGTTGAGAAGAAAATGAGAATTAGAGATGTCCATAGCAGAAATGGTTGTCAGAACCAGTATCAGGGCTGATTCAGGGGCCTGTAGTAGTGTTGTTAAACCACACCTTTATGGGATGAATTATTAATACAAAAGCTGCACGGGAAATTCATTTCTGCTGCCTCTCACCAGAGCCAGCTGTTCAGACTTGAACGCGTCAGAGTTGCACAACACCAATCTTGCCTTTAGGATACAGTTACCCAACATGATGGGCTTTTCATAATATCCCTCCCAACAGTACCCTCATCTTTCCTCTGTCCCTCACCCTTCCCCCATCACCATGATGCTGTCAATTTTGGGTTCAGACCGCACTTGCAGAAGCTACCAGGAGGCAGGAGTCCCACACACATAGTATTTGTGGTGGCAAGGCAGCTTCCTGTCAGCAGCTGTGCCAGTCTGCTCTAGATAAGACAGAAAAAATTAGCTCACACGTTTGAATACCAAGCATCGAAACCCTGGCACATTCCAGATTAAATCAGTTTGAAGTTTTCCACCTGTGGGAAAATGCTCTGATGAAATTAGTTCCAGTGAGGTCAGGAAAGTTTCCGTTTTCCTGCAGAGCCTGCTGAAGGTTGTTAGTAGGGGTAGGTCAGTGGGCAGATTTACAATCGCCCTGGCCCTCTGTGTTGCTCTCACGGACCTCCTCCTTTATGTGCTCACGAGACATAGTGTGTTTAAGCCCCAGATTGTGAGTTCCTTGGGTTTGTGCATGTTTTACTTTTTTTTTTTTTGAAGATGAAATCCCATTTCCTAATTGCCATCCTTAGGCATTACCGCAATAAAAGCAATAAATAGTAATAACAAAAAATAAGGCTGGAAGACGGGTGAAGAAATGCCTAATTGCCTACACACACTGGGACCACAAGCCACAAGCAGCACCAGAGCTTGGGGAAGAGCAAGTGGGCGGTGTGTCACCTGCAAAACAGAGGGCTGGGCAGGCAAAGAATGGGTCTTGCAAGAACAAACTGAGAGTCTTCAGCCTGATAGCATCATGGAATTTATAAATTAAGGGATGACAGCTGTAAATTAAGCATGGCACAAGTTGTTTTATTCTCCACATGTATACAGCTTGGCTTGGCACTCTCATGAAATTAAAATGAGTAGTTGCAACAGAGGTGTAACAAGCTTCATATAAGGAGTTTCCAGAAAAAGCTTGCTATGGAGGGACCACTGCTGTAAGAAAAGAATTGTGTTGATCTATGGCAGCAACAGACGGCCCTGCTCCAAGCTCTGCAGCAGCCTGCAAGGCTCACCTCTCCTTGCCAGGAAAATCTGTGCTTCCAGTTCTGTGCTGGGCTCTCCTACCCATGGCAGAGACAAAGCATCAGATCGCTGAGTTAGCAGCCACTGCTGAGCAACCACTCCTCACCTTCCTCTGGAAGAATGCAACGTGTTGAGCTTTGCTTTCCTTAATATTTATCCAAAGTAGTTTTCATTCCACTCACTGCATATGTATTGTTTGGGAATGCTTGGATAATAGGCAGAACAGTGAAGGACTGAATCGTTATTAGATTTGTAGCTATGGACAACATACAAGTGTACATTTTGCTGCTGAAATGAGACAGCATGTCCCTGCACTGCAGCAACAAACTTCTGGAATCCATTGCCACGGGAGGTTGGGGAAGCAGACTATTAGCAGGCATCAGAAAGGATTAGACAAGATTTGTGAACAACATCTCCATTGCTAGCTAATAAAAGGAACAGACAGGTCAATGCCTGTTACCTCAGCAGTCTGGGCCAGAGGGAGAGGTCAGGTTCATGTGCAGGGACCTCACAGACCCATATGAGGACTTCAGATCTGTGTGTTGGTGAGCCTGTGCAGGATGTTGTGTAGCTACACCAGAACTGTAACTGGTGCTGGGCACATGTCATTTTTGGGTTTTGGTCTGACTCCAGAACATTCATCTCCTGTGGTTAGGCTGGTTGAAGTGCCTAAATGATCCTCTTCCCACCAAAGGGTCACACAACCATGGTGTGCTTGAAAGGGAACTGACTTCCACAAACCATTCACTTAGGGTTGGAAAAATAATTGGTAACAGTGAGGTGGAGAAAAACAGAATATTCTGTTACTACATTAGGAGTTAAGTAATTGTTTGTATTGACAATTTGGAGCAACACCAATAGGGCTCACTCCAAATAGTGCACAAAAGCAGATAATCCTTAATTTGACACTGAAAGAAAGAATGGGCAGGCAAACAGCCATGGCTTTGCAGCAAACTGTTTTTCCAACAGAGGGGTCTGATGCCATTTAACTTCTCCTCCCATGATTTCTGAACATTTCTATGGCCCTTCTTGGGAGCTTTTCCAGCACCATCTTGCCTGAGATCAGGTGGCTGGACTGGCAGCTGCACACATGATTAGGTGCACCATGGATATTTACCAGAGCACAGTGATGCTCTCTGTTTTTCCCAGTCCTTTTGCAAATGAGCCCTGTGATTGTGTTTGTCTGCTTGACAGGCACTGAGCTGACATGCATTATCTCTAATTGAATATCTTTTTTTTCCTGTACATAATGAACTCTTTTTTTTCTTCAGAATGAAAAATCATTTTCTTCTCTGTCCTTGTGTTCAGAATTCCTTTTACTGCCTGTTATCCATGAGTCACTCTGTATGAGGAGATCTTTCTAGATCTTTTCATAACTGTGAAGTCATCATCCCTTTGTCTGCCTTTTCATGGAAATACAGATTTCAGCAAAGATTCTCATGAGACTGCTGATAACAGCACTGACAGATTTCTACACTGACAAACCAGAGGCTGCCTATAGTAAACCAGCAGGAATGAGGAAGAACTGTAATGACAAGGGGAAAGACTTCAAATAACTTTATATATATATAGGCATACCCAGCTAAATAACAGCCAGAGAGAACATAACTAAATAAACAAATATTTGGAGGGAGTGAATGAAGGCTGTGTTAGGGTGGAATGCAGACATGCTGAGAAGAACACAAAGGGAAAGGGAACATGTAGGATCACAGGAACAGATTTGTCAGCAGTGACCTGTGTGTGCAGACAGGAGAGAATCTCTCAGTGGAAGAAATCCCTCACCACCAGGGCACTGCAAACAGCGCTGGGAAAAAAGAACCTGAAGCAATCTGACTGCACAGCTTGATGGATGTCTCCAGGCTTACAGAAGATGACTAATCAACACAGGAAAGCATTGCTTTTCGATTTATATTTCTGCTTATGGGTTTTCTTTTCTCTGAGTCAGGTTCTGCTGGAGTAAATGGGGCACAATAACATAAAAAAAAATAAAAAAAATAAAAAGAAGAAAGGAAGAAAGAAAATAAAAAAGAACAGCCCATCTTTCTCACACCCATTGAGTAGTAACTTCGTAGAGAAAAGAGCACCACCTAGTGCTACGCGCTGATGGTGATGCTGCAGAGTCATGCTCTTCCTCCTGCGCTGCCTGATTCCGGCGTTCTCCCACCGTGTGCTCAGCCACGTTTGCTCCTCAGCAGCAAGGAGCACCCTGCTCCCGAGGAGGAGAGCAGCTGGTTTGCCCAGAGCCCATTCTGTGCAGCCTGGATGAGGCAGTGCCTTGGGCACCCGGTTAACATAATTATGGTGGTTGGTCTGAATCATCCAGGCCAGATTCTACCACCCTTACTCACGCAGAGGAGACCTGCACCTCACTGATGGGCCCTGCTCCTTCCACTGGAGTGAAAAACATTAATCAACGCTTACAGGGCAGGCTTGGGAAAGCAGAAGACCAGATTCCTGAACTTTGAAAAATAGGCTGTGTTCTTTGTGTTTCCCTTCTGATTCTACACTCATGACAAGCTTTTAAGCTTGTCTTTATACAGGTGAAAGCTCTGTGCTTTTTTATTGCTTTTTTTTTTTTAATTAAAATCTGCAGGAGGGAGATCTTCAATGAAAACATCGCTTTCCATGAGAGTTGCCTCTGCTGTCATTAAGACAGATCATATGCAACCTTAATTCTCTTTTTCCGCATTTATTGTTAAAATCCACGTTGCTGGCTTTCATTATGTCTTTTGGTCATTAATCCATATGTTTGTATTTGTACTTCCAACACTGAACACCTCCTGTTCTGACTCACAGCTTCACATTTTCTGTCACAATGTAATTAAAATATCATAAGAAAGGAAGAAACAGGTAAATCAACTCGGAACGATTCTGCACCAGCTGTCGTTATGTGTTATGTAAATAGGTCCAGACTTGATGATACTTGCAGAATTGGGTACGTGGGTTAATTTACATAAGGATGTCTATAGTAAAATGTCATTTAAATGCCTTATTCCATTTACATTTTTGAGTTCCCTAAGTGATCTTCATGAGCCATGCTACCATGGTTAGATTCAATTAATCTAGTGATGGAATTATTTCTTCTACCTGTGAAATAATTCAGCATCACACTGAACATTTCAACTGGAAGATGATAAAAATCAGTTCTTCAGTTTTTTTTCTACATCCTCTGATTTGCAAAACAAATTTTATCTGTGGAGATTTTTATTTCTACTTTATAATCCTACATTTCACCCTATCTGGCACTCTTCACCAAGGGTATTCTTCAGATGAGAAAGAAATGATCTGCATTATCCACACCTGTTTCTGCCATGATCCTGTAGCTTCACTGCTGCAATGACTGCCATGCACAGATACCACTTGTCACCATTTCTTGTTTGCTAGAGGATTTTTCTTTTCAAATTTCCTGGTGACTTGGTTTGGATGATTTTCGTTTTAAGCATGCTGTTCTTTTAACTTCAATGAAAGGAACCTTGATTTATTCTGATATATTAATTTGTTTGCTAAGAAAAGACAGCAGAATTTGCCTGTATTGGTATGTAAATGTGGACATACTCATATGCTGTTAAATAAGAGTGATGCAAAGTGTGAGTTGTTATAAAATAGTGATGGTCTATGATCACATAGTGCCAAGTTACTGCTTGGACTCCATGGGACATCAGTGGGGAGGCTGGCAAATAAACCTGGGGCACGATGTCTGTAAGCATGCTGGTTCCCATTCTTCTGGGCAGGTTTCAGCTGCTTTGTTGGGAAGGAGGAAATTTTCTGTACAGCTTTTGGCTTTGGGATTAGACCCTGTCTGCACCATCTCAGCAGATGAAGGGGGTTTTCTACTGCTGCTCTCTTGCAAGTAGATGTGTGATGTTACATGAAGGACATTCTCAATGTATCAAGACTACTTGGCTCTAGAACAAAGGCATGTCGGGTCACGGATGTATGTTCATTAGAGCACGCATACATAGGGCTGATGTCTGTAACTGCATTCACCAGTTACTGGTTAATGGGAACTACCAGCCAGGTACGCTGCACTGTATTCCCAAGGGTGTACTGCTCCCTTCACAAGCACACACGTGAGAAATGGGCTCCCAGGAGCTCACACTACAGTGATATGGGACATGTGCAGAGCTGATAACATGCCAAGCTATGCTGGGGGATCGCCAAATACACACTCCTGACCCAGCATGTCCAAGAAACTCCAACCACTATGGTTGTGCTGATGCCTGTGGGTCAGCAGTGGTTGACATTGTGGCTCTGTAAGGGATGTACTGTCTACAAGATGTCATGGGATGAAATAAGTTGGAAAAGGCAGTCCCTGGTTTTGCATCTTTCCTGCAGTAACAACTGTGAGGAAGCTGGGAGTGACTGCAGGGAGTGTTATCTCATTGCACGTGGGTTTGATTCTGTCATTGCACTGAGCAATAGCATTTAACACCTATTCATTGTTGCGCTAGTGACAATGTAATTAACTAATTAGTAAGGACAAATTGTTAAAAATACTGTATTGAAGCTACACTAAATAAAATAGCCTGTGTACTTCTTTCTGGGAGAGTTATGAGTTCATGCTTTTCTCCTTAGGAATCAAACAAACTGCTAAGAAATAAAAACCAAACCAACAATTCAAAGCCAATCATACTCTGCTATGACTAAACCAGGTGCAATAAGGGACTGGCAGCTGCACAAAGGTTGGGTTTATGGCCTCATGCAGGGAGCAGAGCATGTAGCCAGGAGCAGGCGAGATTCCTGCTGGCACCAAGGATTCAGCACTGCCTTCCCCAGCCTGACACTGAGATTTGGGTTTACCAGGAAACCAAAGCCACCAGTCCTGCCCTTCAGACTGAGCGGTCCTGCTGCCAGGTCAGGTACCCTGGCTCCACAGATAAAGCAGAGGCATTGCCAGGGTCTGGGGAAGGAAACCCCCGCCTCTTAAAACTGAGCAGCTGTGATAATGCCAGCCTGGAAGGGCTGGGTTCCCACGACACCTCTTTCTTTTCCTTGTGCCCCTGACACTGTGCCCATTCTGGGGGAGGTTCTGCAAGGGTGAGGCACTTTGCAGACAAGAAACCAGAGTCCAGCTGCGCTTTATCCACAGCTTTTGCAGTAGGAAACAAGTTGCAGCTCTTTAAAAACTGTGACAGACTAAAGATTTTTTTTGTTCCCAGACTGTCTGTTTCTAGTTATGGTTTTGTTCTGTGTTTTTAGCTAGCATATAATTACCATGAATTATAGAGCAGAACAGGGTGTGTGTAACCACACCTCGAACAAGCTGGTTCTCATTGGCTTGAGCAATGGCTGGAGCAGTTTAGGTTCCCAAGCACGGCTTTGAAACACACAGACTGGGAGGCCTGTGCAGAAAGCTGGGCTGCTTTAAAACTGACCCAAGTGACATACTGTACCTCTGGTGACACTGATAGTGCACCCCATATCTCTTCAATGAGCTTTGAGGTGCACACAGAAACATAAAAGCCCACGCATTAGAACAATATTGAAGAAGATACAAGTACTTGCTGACAATCACTTTTAGCATATGACTGTTAAATCCTTCTTTTCATGCTTGGGCAGGGAAAATAACCATCTCACAGATTTTGAGCCAGGACTGTATCTCAGTTTAGGCCTTGTCCTGTTGCAGAAGCCTTTCATTCATTAGAAGCCTTCAGGAAGTGTCCTAGAGGCTCAACATGCAGGAGATTTTAAAATGCTGATGCTGACAAATGCTGAAGTGAAGACCAAATCTGTGGCTGAAATGCTCAGTAGCAAAGCACGCTGGCAGACAGCCACCCAGCCCACCTGGCTGGGAATCACTGCTGCTGCTCCAGCCAAAATAAGACGTAGCTCATTATTATTGGATAATAAGTCCCATCATTTATGGCAATAAAATGTATAGGCAATATATGTTGACATATAGCCTCCCAAATTACTTATTTCAGCACAGATCTAATTTTGCAGGTAGGATAATACAACAGCGATGTAGAAATTAGTCTGAGAACCTCTTAGTACTTGTGCTTCTGGCTGACAAAGCAAACTGCAGTGAATTAAACCTTCTCTCCGTGCAGATGTTTGCAGGGATGGTTGATGGGTGCATGATGTGATGAAGCCGCAAGGCTCTATAAAGAATAGTTCCAGATTGATTTCAATTCCAGTATCTTTCACTACAGGAGTTAAGGTTTCCAGATTGAAGGCCCTAAGTTAGTATCTGAACACTGAATTAACCAATTTACCTGGTAAAACTGATCACATTTTACTGCTGGGTGAACTGTGGGACCAAGTTCTGCCTCACCTGCCACTTTGCTCAAGGTGAAGTGTATGACGGACACAAGGGCCTGGAAATGGGAAACATTTTGTTTTCTCTGCAGTGACCAACTGAATTGCAGAAGTCCCTGCTATGAGATATTCCTCAGACCAAAATCCAAAGTAATATTCAGAAGGCAACGAGGACGTTCTGTGCAAGGTACTCCAGCTGGGCTAGGGAAGTGGCTGAGCTACTAGCGGCCTGTACTTTGCAGTGCAGAGTAATAATTAACAGCGATAAATAAATACACATGCCAAAGTCCAAGCTACATAGTGAATAACTGCCATCATAGAAAACATCCCCTATGGGCAAATTTTGATGTAAGTGACAGCTAGGCAATCTCTGATTCCATTCAAGCCCCTCAGACACCAACCAAAGCCAGCACAGCCCCTCATGCGCACAGCAAACCCTGAGTGCCGCGGGAGCCAAAGCAACAGAGAGAAGGCCCTCTAAGCCTTTCACCCAGAGGCAATTTCTTCCTCATCTGAACCAGGGAAGCTCTTCCATCAGAGCAGTTTGCCACAAAAGCCTTCATGAAGCCTTTTCTGCCTCACCCTTCGGCCAGGTGACAGAAATTGTTGTGCCTGGTGCCTGTGGGCCCGGCACCCAGCTGCACACCGCACACCATAATGGTCACCACCACCCAGTTTGCCCTTCAGTCCTCAGCATAACCACGTACTTCTGCAGGATGCTCCATTACATGGTCTGCCCTTGCTGTAGATTTTCTATCTGATCATGCAGCTTTACTTTTAACCCATCCATCACGTTCTGTCAGATGAATCTGAACTTTTATCTGCATTGCCATCTTCAGCCTTGTGCTGTGCTATCTTCTGTTGCCCAACATGCTTTATAAGTTGATTTGTGGGTAGCAAATACTGTGATTTATGTGTTCCGATACAGCTCCCTCTTTAGTTATCAGTAAAATGTTGAGAAATCTCTTCTAGGACTGACATTTTCCAGCCCTGGCTCAGTTTGAAGGTATGTTGTTGCCATTAAATGACATTGATATAGATAAAAGAAAATGTTTTATGAAACATCAACATTGCCATTCTTGTTGTTTTATAAAGAAAGCTGAATATGTGATGTTTTTCATAATGCTCCAGCTCCTGTGTGCTCATAATTATGCAAGAGCAAAACCATTCAGTGCTTTTGTAAAAGAAAGTATCCAACACTCACATTAAGTGGAAAATTTAGATTAACCATATTTTGAAGGCTCCCAAATCTAAAATACACAGATTAAAATATCCATTATTTGTTGTTTTGGAAGTATAACACTATTTTGAAGCTGAGATTTTTTGAGGCGTGGTGTTAACAAACCTGAAATCTTGCTACATCCCTCTTCACCGAAGTATCCCAAATGGAAACAGATGATGCAAGTAGTCCCCAGCAAGTAGCACCTAGCTGAGAAGCATGAAGAAACAGGTTTTGAATCACCAGGGAAATGGCATCAAAATACACCTGGGTAAGGACAAGCAGGGAAACATTGCATCACGTCCCCTAAGTCTCCCAGCCAGCTGGCTGTAGCATGTGACAGGACTGCTCTGAAAGACGTGCCTTCAGTGCTTTTGGATGCTGTACAGGTGACACATCTCAGCGGTTGTGCCAAGTGCTCATTTATCCTCTTCAGAGTCTTGTGT
This sequence comes from Odontophorus gujanensis, assembly GCA_013399175.1. Lineage (NCBI taxonomy): Eukaryota > Metazoa > Chordata > Aves > Galliformes > Odontophoridae > Odontophorus > Odontophorus gujanensis. The sequence continues at coordinate 56,637 of VXAB01007355.1, read as the reverse complement.
ACAACTGTGTCTGCTGGATGCATGAGGAAGGTTCTGCCAAAAAGATGGACACCAGAGAACTTTACTGTTACATTTCCCAGGCTGCAGCAAGGAGCAGATTGGGAACAATCATGCCTTGCCATTGCATTCAGGATACACATTTAAGAACATGGGACATTCGTAAAGATTTATACAAGTGTAATTCATTGCTGAGCGGTGCTGTGTCCACATGAGGCATAACAATAGTTCTCAAATGCCTGGGGACAGTCTCCTCAGGGCAGAGGGAAGCAGGTTGCTGAGAGCAGCCAGGGCAGTTGGTCCCCATGCCCCATACACTCACCACACTCATGATGGTTGTGCACAGAGATTGGTTGGAGGCTGTGGATCTCCTCCTTGGAGATGTCCAGAAGCCTTCTGGCCGTGGCCATGGGCACCCTGCTCTGGATGTCCCTGCTGGGGCAGGGTTTGGGCAGAGGTACACAGAGGACACTGCCAGCCTCAGCCATGTTGTGGATCTGTGGTTCTGTGACAGGTAGGCATGGATCAGATGTCTTCCAGCATGATGTGAGCGTGCTGAAAGCATCACAATAATGCTTCAGAGTGGTGTTTCCATGGTCGTGGTCAAACGTGGGCAGAGGTTTCCAGGAGGTGTCTGGTGTCCCATAAGAACCAGAAGTTTAAAGATGCTCCACATGAGCATTCAAAAAGAGGCATTTCAACTGTTCTTGGCTTGAGCAATGCTGATGACTGCCCTGTGGATCAGGGGATTGAATTCAGCCTTGTTCTAATGATTTGCAGGAGGTGGGCAGGCTCAATGTGGAATGTAAGCAAGATCTCCCAAAGCCCAAGGAGTTGATTTCCAGCTGTTCTCTGCAGCTGGTTAGCAAGTGGGGCTCTGCCTGCCAGTCTTACTTCTCTGCTAGCTGGGGAGTGGCTCCTTAATCCCATTCTTGTTTGACTTCATGGCAGCCCTTACACAATCCCTGGCAGTGCTGCCAGGCATCTCTGTTATGTGAACACCCCCAGAGCTCTTATGTACTCAGCTTGAAACAACTTCAAAGATGCACTGCTTCTGGCCTTCAGAAGAAAGTTGCTGCTGCCCCCAGAGGGGTAGCATTCCCTGGCTTCCCTCCTTCGCCTTTCCCTTCCCTCAGCCTCTTCACTTTCTTTTCTCTCCTCTCCTCTGATCCCCTCTTGGATGCCGACACTTTAACCTCACAGATCTGGGACCCACGTATTTCTCCTTTCCTGGCTGCTTCCATCTTGTCAGAGAGCCCCAGCAGGGAGGCAGGAGGCACTGGCAGCCTTCCTCACACCCTCACACAGAGGCCTTGCAGAAGGATACCCTGCTACCGCTGCTGGCCTCTCCCTTTGTGGGGACAGGAGGATGGAGTGGTCAGGGAGAGGCCAGGCTGAAAGCAAAGCCAATTCTCACCTCTTTGATCACAAACCTCATAATGGTTGGATATTTTTTCCTGGAATTCCAATTCTGTGGAAAAAAATAAAGAGGAGAGGGTAAAAACAAACAAACAAACAAACAAACAAATGCAGCGTGGTGAGGTGGGTGCATGTTGCTGCCATTTTGGTGCAGCCTCCTGTTTGGGGCACCTTCCCTAACACCTTCTCTCTCAAGAAAGCCAGCCTGGATGTAAGCAACAGGGCTCAAAACTCAATTAATAAAAAGAAGAAAAAACATCTATTCACAAGGGGGAAAAACATTTTCCAAAATACCTAACCCCCCCATATTTCTTTCACCATGGAAGGATAGGGCTGGGAGCATCAGGAGCCTTTTCCCTCTGATTCTGGCTGTTGTCTTCAAACCTGCCAGTCTGGGGACAGACATGCAGCACCAGCGATCCCCACAGTGGAAACCTGTCTGAAGGGGAGCTCTGTTGGCCTCAGATCTGTTTTCTCTGGAAGCTTTTCTGGGCTAACCTCTTCAAAGTGCAGGATGGAAACACCATCTGCCTGCTGGATTAGAGGAAGAATGAATGAGATTTAATGAAAATGATTTTGCCCTCTAGACAGGTTGTTTAAAAATTAATTTTACCTCTCCTTTCCCTTCAATTAAGCTGGCAAGCTAGAGGGAGCGGTGCACCCTGAAATATTGATTCTGCCTCTCAGATTGCAGTGACCTACATTTGCAGGTGCTCCATCCATGTTCAGGATTGTCACTGTCCTGCACATTGAGCATGGGAAGAGAGATCAGGCTGCTGGCTTGGGTTAGACACAGAGCTCAAAACGAATCCTTTAATTTCTTCTAAATACCTCATGATTCATTATCTCAGGCAGGATCCTGTATCAGGTGCATGAAGAAAGCTTTGTGAGAGGCAAGCTGAGGTTGGTTGATCAAAGCTGTGCCCTAGGCAACGTGAGAGCGCTTCCCAGCCGACTGCATCTGGTTTCTGCAAAGGCAGACAGCTTTGGTTTGACTGCTGGAGTTGACTAGAAGGAAACTTAGATGTGTTTCTTTTTTTTTTTTTTTCCCAATAGTTCTTCCCCCTCAGCTTATCAGTCATGTCAGCCCTACACAACAAGGAATAACCAAAGGCTTTTGGTTTTCATCCACACCTGGGAAGCTTATGTCATCCTCACTGTGCCACATCCTTCAAAAGCGTGGTAAACAAGGAATAAAACATTGGCCTGGCTAAGATGAAACTCTTGAGAAATGCCATGGTTTCTGAGCCCTGCCCATAATTCTGCTGATTAGGATGCAGGTCTGCTCCAATTAAGTAATGTAGCATGCAAACAAAGAGAAAAAGAATTTGGGAAGGAATTATGGATCTGCGAATAATTTTGTCTTCAGCTCTCAGCAATTATATGTACCATGGTGCATTGCATGTTGGGTCACTCCCAAGAGCATCTGAGTACCATAAAATCACATGAATACAAAACAATTTATGCACCGTCATAATGTTGAGGGCCATGAATGCTGCTCTCATTTTATGTCTTGTGCCTGAAAGTGATGGTAATTTCTCAGTCCACAAAGGGCACAGCATACATTGTCACCAAAACACACTATCTTGCTTTAAAGGAAGATGCTTGCCAATAAAATTACTCCAGCCATCCACACACTCCAGCCTTTGGCAAGGAAGTAATGCTGGGTTGATATGAGTCTGCAAACTCAGCAGTAACATGAGTACTGGCAAGTTCCTCCCCATAAATCTAATCAGTGTCATTAAGGAAACCTTTTAAGAACAGATAGAGATGCATGATGACGCTAAGGATCATGGTACAAGCACAAGTTCTCTTTGGTTTCCCTGACATGCCCAGCATTTCTCCAGGAAGGAATTTGGCTTCACTGTCCTTTGTGATGTTCAAATCTGTGCTGAAGAGTTTTCCTGCCTTCTAAATATTTCTGTATGCTGGTGATTCCATTTGCAGTAAAACTCTTATGACCACAAGGTCCCCATGGCGTGCTGCAGAGCTGTGCTCCTGCCCCAACCCAAGCACACTGTGGATGAGGACTCAGCTTAAAGTGCAACAGAGCAAGTTGTTCTGAACACACACACACACCTCATTCTTTAGAAGGTGCTGTTGTGCCTCTACTGTCTCCACCCACAAGAAATCCAGAAATACTTTAAAAGAAGCAGTCAGATGAGATTAGAGAAGAAAACCAGATTATGGTTGGTTTAAGACATGTTTGGGCACCTGGATGAAAACATGAGAGGTCTTCTGCCCAAGCTGCAGGCTGGCATGGCAGTAGTCAACTCTTCTCTGTGGCCCAACAGCACAGTCAGAGCAGCCTACCACAGTGCTCAGCCCGATAGCATGTGTAGAGCAGCCCAGCACTGGATTAAGCAGTGCTCCTCGAATATTCGAATATGTGCCTTTTCAAGGTGGTCAGTGCTGGCTGAACGAGCACTCACAAATCCCAGCTGGGCACCAGGGCAAGGCAGCTGGAGTCTGTCTGTGCTTGCCCCCTACAAAGGCACTCTCCTCTACTTTGCAATCTCAAAATCTATGCGTGCCAAGCGAGGAGTGCAGCACTTGTGCAGGGCTGCTGGTTCTGTGGGACTGATGGATGATGGCTTAAAGGTGGAAGTGTTGTCAGAAGAGCTGGAGATACTTTCACATTTCCAGTTTTTGGCCCTTTGCTCCCAAACTCCTGAGCAACTTTGCAGTTCAGCAGAGCTCAGAGCACTCTGGAGCCATCCATGCAGGTGTGGGCTGCGGCCCTGCTGACTTCAGCAGCGCTGCTCCCATTCTCATAATTACTGCAGGCCAGGAGGGGCTGTGTTGGCAGCATGTAGCACAAACCTCAGATGCCGTGAAGCACATCGAGCAACGCCCTGCCCCAAACAGGCCCTTTCTGTGGGAGCACCCCAGCACCCATCTGCAGAAAACCTGTCCTGGCTTCGTTCTAGCCCAGATTTGTTTGGCTGCAGCTTCCAACTTCTGAATCTCCTTTATGCCTTCTGCAGCAGCATAAGGCTCTGAATTAGCAAAGTAAACACGCACAGCATTAGGCACAATGCTTTGAATGTGGCCCTGCACTTCATGGCAGACAAAGCAGGCATTTGGTGCTGCAGCCCTGTGGTACATCCTAGGTGAGAGTGTGCTTGGCCCACCTGGTTGGGTTTGGCTGCAGTGTACCCTGTGGAACTCCAGATTTGACTGGAAGCTTTGCTGACAGGCAGGAGTTAAAGCCAAGAGTGAGAGGATTTTAATAAAATAATGCTTGTTGGGATTTCTCAGGTGCAGGCGCTGTTGGTAGAGACCTTTCACCTCCATGGCTGCCTCCTCCAGGAGCAGGGCAAGCAGGTCACAGCTGGGCTTGTGGGATTGTCCAGACCATGATGGATTGAGCAGGCTGCAGCAGATGCAGCAGGGCACAGTAAATTGACCAGGCTACGGTGGGTTGAGCAGTCTGCAATGGATCAAGCGGGAAAGGCCTGGTGTGTTTAGGGACATGTAGCAGACTTGTGTTTAAGAAGGAAGCACTTCCAGATGCATTTAAAATGGATGATGCCACCAGGGTTTTCTCCTGGTTGTTAATTAAGCCTTCTCTCAGACACAAGCAGGTTTTAGCCAATGACTTGAAGGAGGAACTTGACCTTACTTCAGAAGTCCCTGGAAGTAAGACTTCACAAAGGAAATGCAGTCATTTTCCCAGGAATGCAGGCCTTGCCTCAGCTTTCACCTTCTCATGAAATGCAGTAATAACTCCTCTTTTTTCAACCATAATAACACGTGATGTGTCTAATAAACAGAGTTCTTATTCTCTGATGCTCAGCTCTGAGCCATATGGCACATGCGTAAGTGAAGATTAGCGATTAGACAGGACCTGAGTTCAGTAACATGATTACAGGATAAAAATAGGCATGGGGCTGAAACTGCACTGCCATGTGTGCTCATTTTGCACTAGCAACAAAATGGAGATTTTCATATTTTTTTTCTGTGACTATTATTTCATGTAGAGTATAAAGGGATTTCTGGTTGAATAGCAGAGATCAGACATTTAATTATTTATGAACCACTTATATTTACGTGCTGCCTATATATACTCCAAAGCACATTATGAAAAGTAATTGCATGCTTCTTTTGATGATCCCTTGATGTCACTGAAAGAGGATTCTCTGTTCTCCACAAGTCTCAGCTCCACCAATGTTTCATACCACCCTGGCATGAACTGATCTGGGAAGAGTCTGCTCAATGCAGGAATCTCTTACTACTTGCAGATGCTGGCAGAGCCCCGCTTTATCACCTCAAGCTGTTGCACTTTAGTACCTTGCATTCATACCTGTGGTGTTTAAAAAGAAAACAAACACAAAACAAAGCAGGTGCATCTGACAGCATCCATCTGCCATCTCTTACTTGTTCGCCTGGCATCAAAGGCACGAACCTCCCGAGGATGCTCTATGTCTCTCTGGGACATCTCCTGGCGTGGGGCACCAGCACAGGGGTGGTGAGACCAGCCAAGCACTGCACCCAGCCCAGAGGGGATGGAAAAGTAGGCCAGAAGGGTGGGGAGGGAAGACTTGGTGCAACACATATCATAAAGATAGAGATCTGCAAAAACGACAACATGGAAGGCACCAACTGATAGAGAAGTCTCTAATAAATGCTGTATTTATGGCACTGCATGGCTAGAATTGAGGAGGAAAATGTTGTAACTGAGATACAGAGGACAAGAATATTGGAAAAGTGCTGAGTGTGACTTTTTGGATTGTTTCAATGCTAAATAGTTTGGGTTTGCCTCAATACATTGCTTGACATTTACAGTGAAAATTACGGTGTCAATTACAGTGAAAATCATTTTGGTTTCCCAAAGACCTGGAAATCATTATGAATCTGATCTATTTGAAGCGTAGCTGTAAAGCAGAGCCAAATGTTATTACAATTTTCATGCTAAAATCAAACAATAAATGAATGTTTCTGCTTCCTTGACACCTACATTGTACCACAAATGCTGTGTCAGGCCAGCTTGTCTCTATTGGCTTGGTGACAACAGACATCTGGCATCTCTGTCCTTCCCAAACCCCTTCTCATCCAACCAAGGATTACTGCGTAAGCAGACACCAAGAAATCTGACATGCTACTACATGATTATTTTACATTTAAGCTTGGTTTAATTATTCCCTTCGACCTCTGTAAAAAGAGAGGAAATCAGAACAAAAAGACATCTAACCCCACCCCTCATGCAATTAAGCAAATCATTTCTTGTGCAAGACGAGAAAACTTCTAAAAGGTGTTAAAAAACATCCTACTTTTTCACTGAGTTTTTCATTTTGAACCATAAATGTATCTGACACAACCCTTCCACTCCAGGCGCCGAAGCACAGCCTGCTCCCTGAGCCTCAGCCCAAAGCAGGGCACTGCCCTTCACCTGCCACATTCCAGGGGGTTTCCTCGTTGGGCTGGGATTCCCAAGCTCACCCAGTCTGGTTTCCTAGTGGGACCCAGCCCAGGCCCAGCCAGCTCCTCAGCCCGGGACGGCCACCGGCCCCGATGTCTCTCCTTTCTAATTACCTCTTTCAAAATGGATTCTTCACACACCCCAGACTTGCGGTGGGTGGGTGCAGTATTTCTTACAGTTCACTGCTGCCTCGTTGCAGGTGGCCTCATTTACACGAAGTTAAAGCCATTAATTTAAAAAAATACAAAGCAGGTGCTGCAGAAAGCCAAAATCAGAGACAGCAAAAGGCGTTCTGCCTGATATTCCCCACTTACCAGAAAATTCCTTTTGTGGGAAGCCTTCCAACACCTCAGAGTATTTCCTGAGCCCACTTTGTCCCCTCTGTGTCAGCACAAGCTCACCCTGCTGCCCATCTCCCCTGGGAACACGTCCCCAGGCTCCACTGCCCTACAGCTGCCACACACAGTTCTTGTGGGTCATGTCCTGGTCTGTGGGCAGCGCCCTCGGCGTGGGTGCACTGGGAGGGAGCCATGGGGACAGGCATTGAGCCACCCTGAATATCACATCACAAGAGTCATGTGAAGATCACAGCAACAGAACAACAGCAGAGTCTCATGAAGATCACAGCAAGTTTGCAGATGATACCAAGCTGTACCATCAGCATGCCTGAGGGATGGGATGTCATCCAGACAGACCTACACAGGTCTCTGGGGAGACCTGGGAGTGGCCTTTCACTATGAGAAGGGGGCCTGCAAGAAGGAAGGGGACAGATACTTGGATGGCAGCAGTCTGATCTATGAGTGAAACACGTGTTTTAACTTGTAAACACACACCAGCCACCCCCAGCTTTCAGCCCCATCCCAGAGATGAGCACGGGAAGGGGCTTCCAAAGCACTCACAGGCAAAGCTCTCACTCAGGTCACGACTGCTTTGTGAATGATTCATACAGAATGCTAAAAACAACGTAAATGCAACATGTTTTATTTGACATTGGAATAAATTACAACTGTAAAGCATGGTTTATTGCTTTATAAATCGTCTGCTCTTAAAAGGCATTAATATCAAACATAAATGAAACAAAGACACGTTTGATTAGCAGTTCAGTTCTGTTAGGCTTTATGAACAGCTCAGTAGAGTGATTTCATTCTATATACGACTGAAATCTCTGATCATAGGCTCATAAACTCGGCTTTGACATGCATTATGATCATCCAGACATACCGAGGGGACTGTAGGTGTGTTTGTTCATTTGCTTTAGCACATAATTTTTATTGCAATTTTCCTTAAAATATCCCATTGAATACTCAGCCCTTCATTCCTCTCTCAAACACAGATCCTACTGATTTAAAAAGAAAAAAACTTAAAGGATGCTTAGGTTTTTCTGCTCCTGCAAAAGGAGAGCTTTCAAATCTGAGACAGGAAATAGTGTGGTCCCAAAATGAACTTTTCCTAGGTTAAAACACTGAGCCCCCAGGCACAGAAAGCATTTTCTCCCACTCTGAAGACTCTAAAAAAAAAAAAAAAATCCCAGTATGACCCGAATTAACTAGGAATTAAATTACTGAATTAATATTTTTATTGCACAGTTGACTCCATTGAGGCTGGTATGAATTCTGCTCAGCACCTTCACTTGTCCAGGACATGGACCCAGGCAAGTGCAGTGCTGGGCATCCAGCCCTTGCATGGACATCAAGAGAGGGATCTGCCCAGCTCAGTGAGATGTGCCACTGAGAAGGTAAGCCAAGAAGACACTGCTTTGGCTTCCTGGGGAGCCACAGCTCCTGGAAGCCAGAGAAAGAATGAACTCTTACGAATTAGTCTCACTGCACCAAGAAAAAGGATTCCATTGAGGCACAGTGCCCTGCTCTGGCCCTCACTCCCAGAGATGTACTCCTATATCCCGGATGCAGAACATCTCCTTGGGCTACTCCTGCAGCAAAGAGTGTGACCCTCTGCTTTGCTTTCCTGGCTGTGTCCAAATCAGCAAACTAAGTTGGCTCATGTCCTCGACAAAGGGCAAAGCCCTCTGGAAACAAAACTGGAGACTCCTGTCTATATCAGTACTTGGAACAAGCCAGAGAGTTTGCAGAAAAAAATCTGCAGGGCAGCTCCTCCTCAAACTACAAAACCAACTTTAAGAAGAATGAATCACCAGTACAGAAAATCCTAAAAGTAGTTCAGTATTACTCAGACAGATCCTACTGAGAGAAGGTTCCTCTCCCACCTGTGCCCTCGTGCTCTTTTCGTGCCTGCAAGAATGCAAACAGCAGAGTGGGATGCTGGGCTTTGTTACGTTGTGTTACTGAATGGGAATGGCCAAGTCAATTACTGGATCCAAGAAATACATATCAGACTTCAAGAAAAATACTAATACACTGATTCTAGTGGAATTTCAGTTTTCAGGAAAGCTTCATCAGTCGTAATGCATGTTCTATGAGGCTTTCATTAAAAACAATCCATCTTTCCCCTTTTAAGCAGTTCCCTCAGAAGACCAGTCCTGCTGGGCCATAGCAGAGGGCCAGCTTTGGTCTCTGCAGGGCAGCACAGCAGACTGTGGGCACTGTGCCCAGCAGTGACAGCTCTCAGTAAGTCAGGTGCCAACGCACGGCTTTGCTGAGAACTGGTAACTACACGTGGGAGCTGTGCTGAACTGGGCCAAGCACTCAACATTTTTCAGTGTCCTTCTCGTTCTGGGACTGGGTGAGCCTGGTTTAGCTCCCAGCCACACAGTGAAGTGTGTGGCAGAGAGGCGGGAAGCAATGGTGCCCCTTCCTCTGCCTCAGCTCCTGCCTTGGGGGGATCTTGGGGAAAAGTGGTTTTGTGGCTGCTTTCTGCTGGCAGGAAGGTACGCTGCAGCTGCAGCAAGGACATGCACATGGTGCACACCTGATTCATCACAGTGCTCCAGAAACACAGCTCAGAAATGCACGAGCCTTTGAAACCATCAGTTAGCTCATTCATGCTCACCGAGAACAGATTCTTGGCTGATTTCTTTCTTTCCTTAGCAGATAGGGATTTCTCTTTGAAGATGAGAAGGAGGAAAGCTCGCCTTCAGGGACAAGCAGAGGCACTCACAAATCAAAACACGTGCAAACATCATCCACCACATCAGTGACCTCCAGTCTGCACTCTGCAACACAACATCTTATTGTTTGAACCTCAACTTCTCATCCCTTTCACAGATTCCCAGGAGTGTTATTTTCTGTTTCTGTGAGGACTCTATAGAGAAAACTAATAGGAGGAACAAACTGTTGCCACCAACTCAATAAAAGATTGCATTCAAGCCACAGATTCTGGAGGAGCAGGGTGAGGACCTGACTTATTCCAGGCCCTGGCCCAGCACGCAGCAAGAAGGGAGACAGCCTGATGGTTACTGTGCTGGTCTTGGGTTTGGCAGACAGTTAATTCCCTACTGATTGCACCCTACCCTTGTGCACAAAGCCACCAGGAAGTGTAAACTGTCTGCATTAACAGACTGAGAGTAACATCACCTCAGAGATGACGAGATGCCAATCCAAAGCCTTTTCCCCAGCACTGGTGCTGAGCACTTCGCTCTGAGATGCAAACCCTGCTCTATGAAAAGCTGTCTGTGGTGTTCAGTTAATTACAGCAAATATCCCAGTGCATTTCTCCTTTCTCAGCAGTTCTCAATAGCTTATGCATTGTTCCTCCTCAGAGTAAGTCACCAGGCAGAAATCTTCCACAGAACCAACAACTTCAGGATTGCTACATCTCCTCTAAGGCATTTACCTACAGCAGATGAAAGACCTGCAAAGTCTCTTGCCTGAGCTACTCCTGAGTTGCCCACTTCTGAACAGCTTCCAGTAACGGAGGAGGAAGGCTCTGTGCACACTTGCACCTGCAGTCTCCCCATCCAACATGTGCTGCTGCCAAGGAAGCTAATGGGCCACAGTAAGCACTTTATGTAGACTGGCAGTGCACTTGCAGGGAGCTCTCAAATCCATTCTTCATTTCTAGTTCACCGAGTTGGGTCTGCAGCAAGGCACTCAGGCCAGCCCTGAGCTCCAAGGGCTTCAGTTTGATGCCCCTTTTGACTGCCTGGGGACACAGCTCCTACCAAACTGTGCAGGCAATGGCACAATCAAAGAGTGTATCTGGAGCAAAGCTGCCAAGAGGTGCGTTTTCTTGACTGTTCTGCTCACAGGGAGCACAGTGTCTATCCACTCTAACAAAATATGGCAGGCATCAACTAGTGGTTATAAAATGCTCTAAGTTTTCACAGACCTTTGTAAATGCTGAGCATTTTAATTGGCAGGACAGCCATGCCTGAGAATTCAGTGTATGGTTAGAAACCAACATGCTCTCCTACAGTCCTTCCCATCACAAAAGGTCTCACGGAACAAACATGTGCCTACACTGAGATTTTACCAGTGGAGGAACTGGATCAGAGATGCACGTTGGCTGGGTCAGGCCCACGAAGCAGAAGAACGACTCAGTGAAGCAAAACAAGGTCTCCTAATGTTAGGCCCAGTGCTCCATCCACCCACCAGAGGTTACTACACAGGGGACAAGGAGTTCCCCAGAGGAATGGATATAGCACCAAGGGCAAAGAGCCTCCAAAGTTGTGCATCACAGCATAAAGTACAGCACGTGTATATTACATACCTAGCTCCATCCCTATTTCTCTTGTCACAAGGGCAGTTTCTTTGGACAGTTATCTTCTGGTCATCCTATCACATTACCTCCTATGGAAATGCAGACAAAGGTGTGCATGCTACTCAGCAGTAGAAAAGTTTTGTTTTACACAGGCTGAAAGAATGTTTCTTATACCCAAATGAGTTTTTTGCATGCATCTGCATACTCACCCAGATGCTGCCCCTGCCGTGCTCCATGCCTGAGTGTCATGCCGTGTTCGCTCTGCATAGCAGGCACATCATACGCACACAGTGACCTGGTACAAGAGCACATTCTGCAGGCCAAAACTCACCTACAAAACCTAAAAGTGTTGCTACTTCTCTGCAGTGAATTGGGCTTTCACTAGGAATTAACATAAGCTGCAGCAACTAATCTTATACTCGGTGCCCTCGCTTGTTCTCCTTTCACAGTTCAACCACTTTCATCCTTAACACTAAAATGCTAAAGTCTTACATAGCATTCTGAGCATTATTCTCTGCTGGCTGTGTTTCTCTATGCTCTAAGCCTCTAGCACAATGCATGCAAAGGATAATGTCTGAACTTGTAATGCTTTTAACTAAAAAAATACTTTTAAAAACATAAAACATAAATTATTTATTCCTCTTTGTCCATTGTTTTGAGCACTGAGTCTTCACCCAAGATTTTACACAGTTCATTCAGTCTCTGCTGCATTTTAGGAATTCCTGCAAGCTGGGACTCCAGTCTCTGTTTTTCCTCACTCAGTGACAAGCGGACGTCCATGTTCAGCTGTTCAAAATGCCAGCCTCCTTGTCCATCAAACTGCAGCAAGTGAGTGTGGTACTTCCTGCATTAGAAAATAATGCATCAGTAATGGCTCACTCTTGCACACCAGTCTGGACGTCTGTGTCTGCTCTCAGTGCAGTCTCTCAGGAAGCTGAGCATCGGCCAGTCCTGGATCACTGGGTAAGACTCTCACAAGCATTTCAGTGACTCATGTACCAAGGACGCTCTTTTGTAGGGGATTTGGGCATCTCAAATCCAGTCCTTGTCTCAGCACCACTGGTGTCATTACAGATACCTACCTCATAATGCCTGATCAACACTCCTCCCAGCATCAGTCTGCTGCACATCCAAACAGTGCCTTCACTTTGGAAGAAAGGAATGGAACATGTGCCCCACTTCATACTATTTATTTCACTTTGCAAGAGATGTTGTATCTTCTTAGAAGAAAATACACTCAGGCAAGTATGGCACACCTGATGCTACTGATAAAACTGGTTTGTTCAAGTTACGTCTCAGTTTGTCCCCCTGCATTTTATAACGTGGGATAAATAACCTTCCAGTTCTAAAACTAAAAAAGTCTGTGCAAGTCACAGATCTTTCAGTGAGTATCAGGGCGTGTGCACTACAAATATTCAAAGGTGGACGTGTGTGTGGAGTTTGCCAAGACTTGACAAGACATTTATCAGGAGATGCAAGAGGAAGAGCAGAGAGCTTCCTCAGAGCTGATGGTACAACTGTGTAATTTATCACTGTGAATTATAGAAGATCTAACATATCATAAAAAGGCAATTATAAATCCTTTGTGGGGAATGTGACAGTTTAATAAACTTGACAGCTTATGACATGAGGCTCAAATGGGATTCAGCTCCAGGCTAACACTCATCATTTCTTGCATGTTATTTTTTGAGACAACAAATACTTTACCTGTCTATTTTTCCCCCATTAAAAATAACAATAATAATAAAATCAGGAAGCCAAAATAATTGACCGAGGAGTCTAATTGTGGTGTTCCAGGAAGGCAGCCTATATTTTGAATAAAAGAGGAAATATTTCATTGAATAATCTTAAGGAGAGAGTGGCATGTGACCCTGACCTTTGTCTATACAGTGCAGTCCCTATGAAAGCATGTCTGAATGAAAGACATTTGATGCTTGTTTCTGAATACTCAGAACTTGTTTTTTACTTCTCCAGAACGAGGCCATCACATCCCATCTGACCACCTGCTTTTATCAGTTCCTGCTCCCTGCAAATTATCAGATTTCCAATAGCTTCAGTAATACTCTGGAGGCTACAAGAGCAATCCCAAACCTTCCTGCACAGCATGAGTACTAGGAAATAAGAAATGTCTGTGGGAATCAGAATTCAAAGATCTTTCTCACCAGTTCTTTGGCAGATCTTCCCTCTGCACTGTCACTACTTGTAGGTGGAGTACTCTCAAATGCTTGTTCTCTTGAGCACAGGTTTTAAAACAATCCCAACTTACACCCTCACTGTCTGCACAGAAGAAAAATGAATGCTGGGAAAACTTTTTCAGAGAAGCAGAAACTGCTATAATTTCCTTTCTTTACAATGACAAATTGGTAATGGATTTTTTTGTCACCAGCTTAAAGAAGCAAACAACATGACAGTAGAGATCAAGGACTTGAGTACCAATAGCCTCTGCTCATGTCAGCTTATACCTTCTTATCTCCATTTTCCCTTTAAAGTATGTGGTTGTTTTAGATAATCACCAACTATATTTCCTTTGAGGGACTCCTCCATATTAAGAACTACTTCACTAGAACAGATTTCTAATATTTCTTTTTTTAGTATAAAATCACATTTTGAAAGCTCACAGATACAGAGCTCTGCTGAAGTTAGACCAGTGGATCTATCGATTCCAATAAAAGAAAAAAGAGGAGGTGAACCCCCACTTGCCATGTTTCCCATCTTCTCCCAGGCACTGGTAAACTTCCCCAGGCCACCTCATGTATGTTGCCATCCTTACAGAATAATCAGGTAATAAGTGTTGCGGCTGCGGTGCAATGGACAAATTAACTGCCACTCAGCTACCTGCATGTTGCTCTTTATAGTTAGTATCTGGCCATACTTACCAAAGAGAAGGTCTGTGTGTTATAGAAAGCAGGGATATCCCGGCAGCTTTTGCAGCTTGGAATATTTTTCCTTCAACATCAATGCTTACAGCACTCGTGCATTCATCCAGCAGTGCATATTTTGGCCTTTCAAAAGTAAATAAAGGACGTAAGTCACCTATGCTTAGGACAGTACTCCTACACATGATGTTTAATTGAGAGAACAGCAGAAATCAGATGTTTTTGGCAGGAAAGCTGCCTCTCATCTGCAGCTGGAAGCCAGTTAGTGCCATCAGGTACAGACATGGCTTCCAGGAAAAATGTGTTTTACTTCCTGGTCCATCTGAGCACACAGTGCTCTAACTCCTGTGTCCCAGTTTGACCTGGTCTTACTCTGTTGTGTCAACAAGCTATGCAGTAACTATAGCCAACTCTGAGAGTCTCGATTCACTGCTGTGTACAGACAGCCTCTGCAAGGTTTCCAGCCTCAAAAAGAAAAATAAAAAACCTGGAGCTCGGCTTTCCAACTCTCACAAGCTCTAAAGCAGCCCAGCAGTTTTCTGCAATACTTGCAGGACAGATGCAGGGATGATGCCTGATTAGATAAAGAGGAACATGGACAGAATGTAATGCTACATTGCTAAAAGCAAAACTTAAGTGAGAAATATTACCAAAGCTACAAACTGAACTTATATGAATATATGACAAAGTATGTAGCCCTATGCAACAGTCTAGAAGTACTGCACATTACATGGAGATTACAGGCTACTGCTGCTCAAACTACTACTGCAAATCTCCAAAACTCCTCCCCATTTTCAGATGTTACTTTAAGAACAAATCAAAATGCTTACTTATGATAAAACATACGAGCCATGCCCATCCTTTGTTTTTCTCCTCCTGATAAGACATCTTTCCAATCCATGATGGCATCCCAGCCTTATAAAAAATGCAAACAAAACATGTCAGGACAATGTAGGTTTATGATAAATACACCTTCACTTGTAGCATCTCTACAACCCCCAGTCATAACCAAGATCACATCTTCTGAAAGGCTTCAATGCCTTTCCACTGCCATTCCATTGGAAAGAAGTCCCAAATATCACATCAGGGTTGAAAGCAGAATTTTGACTACCCCAGTTAAAAACTTTACTTACCATCACTGACATATGTATAACTAACCATTTTTCTGCCATGTTTTTGCTATTCCTTCTTGAAATGCATGAGTGGAAATTTAAAAACCAATTCAGCATGTGGAATGAAATAAACGTAAAGAACATAAGCAGCAGTGTCAGATGAGAATGCCTATTGCCTGGCTCCTCTCACTGCTGTGAGTCACCAAACTGAGCAGGAGCACAGACACAGACACATGGATGTATTCTGTGTGCCCAGACAAGCAGCTCACATACAAAGCAATGCACAAAAACAGGAGCATTTTGCATACAAACTTCCTGGTATTTTGTAGTTAGAAGTGACCCACAGCTGTTACTACACAGAATATTCTTATTTAATATTCTGCATGGCCTCTGTATGACATTTTTCTTCATTGTTTTCAGACAGATGCAACAGGGTGGTGATGAGCTCTACCTGTGATGTTACAGTGGGCTTGTGTTTCTGTGAGTATTATGGCATGGCTCATTCCTGTTCATGAAAAACTATCTTCAAATACCGAATCACAGCATTAAAAGTAAGTTTCTGGTTAATCCCGACAGACAGAATAGCAAAATAGCAAGTAAAGTGAGTTTTGAAATGGGAGAGTGGGGACACGGAGAACACGTGGTGAAACATTTCTCTCACTTAATCATCTATTCATAAGAAAGTCAGACAAGGGCCAAGTGAAGAAAGTGACATTTTCCCCAATCAGCCCAGAAACACTGTAACCAAAAGAAATTAACAATGCAAACAAAACCCCTTTTCTGCCACTGCACCACTGAAAACAAACAGTTGCCAGAAAACACCACGAGCAAAGTCAGGCAAGCAGGAAGCCATCATCCCTCCATATTCAGCACTGGTGAGGCCACACCTCTCGAGTGCTGTGTTCAGTTGTGGGCCCCTCGTTACAAGAAGGACATGGAGGCCCTGGAGTGTGCTTAGAGAAGGGAAACAGAGCTGTGAGGGGTCTGGAGCACAGGTGTGATGAGGGAGATGGGATGGTTCAGGTTGGAGAACAGGAGGCACGTGCAGTGCTTTCGGCCAGCTGGCTCCCAGCAGAAATGGGGCCGTGGAATGACCATCACCATGAGCAGCTCTGGGACAGGGGAGGGATACACAGAAGCTGCGTGTGATGATCAGTCCTCACACTGAGACCACACAGGAAGCTGCAGTGCTGCTCCACCAGTGCTTCCAAAAAAAGATTATAAAATGCCTGGAGCACTCCTTTTTGATAAAGGGTGTTAGAGGCAAGAGAAAGGAATGCCCTTCTTGAAAGCCACAGAAAGAGCTACACTTCCAAAGGCAACGCTCATGCTACTGTTTATATTTTCTTGGTTTAAAGCTGATAAAACAGATGAGCTCCAGGGCTGCGTTGTGCTGTGAGCTCTGGATCTCTGCTAGGGGGTGGGGTGGGTGGGTGTGCATGTGTGCACGTGCCCATGGAAGCAGCACCCGTGTTCTGATCAGCTGGTTTATGAAGGCTTAGTAAGAGACAAAAATAGGATGAGGTTCATGAACGAGCTG
This sequence comes from Odontophorus gujanensis, assembly GCA_013399175.1. Taxonomy (NCBI): domain Eukaryota; kingdom Metazoa; phylum Chordata; class Aves; order Galliformes; family Odontophoridae; genus Odontophorus; species Odontophorus gujanensis. Next base: position 39,654 of record VXAB01007355.1, on the reverse strand, counting down.
CAAAATGGAAATACCTCGTCAGCAGTCATTCTATGCTTCCCTCTGAAGGGGTAAGATCTAGCCTTGGTTCATCAGGATACAACGGTCAGATCTGTGATCCCTTCAGCTTACATTCTACTCTAATATTAGCAGTGCATCTTGCCTCCTCCTGCCTAGCTCCCTCCCTCAACTTTCCTATTCACCACTTGGAATGCCTTAAACAATAGATAAGGAAGGCTCCACTTTAGTATTATCCCTTTCTTATTTCAAAAATTATTTTCTAATATCTGGACAATTTCCTCTGAGCAATTAGCAATCTAACAGTAAACCAGCTTCCTATGGTGCATTAACAGCAATGCATCTGCTTGTTCCTCTTTTCTTTCTGCAGGTCAGTAAAGATCCTCCATATTCTGGAAGTATCAGCCATGTCAGGAGCTTTCACCACCCACAGCTACATCCATCTTACAAATGAAGACATTTGTCTATGAATGCAGCACAGATCTCTAAGGAGGTACAAATGTAATCCTGGCATTCAGCATCCAAAGCCTTCACTCAGCTTCTTGGTACACATAACTTTTGATTGCACGTGAGAAGATGTAGATGTGATGAACACTAGATGCCTCAGAAATGCCTTTTGCAACTAGTTTGACAAACAACATACTGGGGCAGAGGAATGGCACCAGAAGCAGAAACTGCTGTTAGTACAAACTAGTGATAGCCTCGTGATAGCAGCAGTTCATTTTCTTGCACGGTTGATTTTATAATTCCTCTTCCTCGATTTTCTGAAGAAACAAAAAAAGGGTTACACATGGGTTCTGCAGTGCTATGCATCCTGTGTCCTCATGCATCTCTGCACTTGCATGCAAGACCTCAGTCAGCTGCCAAAAACAGAAATGTAGAAGTTTCTTTTTCTGAACATCTTCCAAAGTGGTTCGCCAGATATGGACCAGAGGATTACAGAATGAGAAAGCCTACAGCAGCAAACTGCAGCCAAGAAGGCTGCCCCAGTGATTCCTGAACATGGAGTCTCCTGCACTGTATGTGTCCTCAGGCAGCTGTCATCAGGAAGGCAGCCCTGGTGCTGCATGGGATGAATGTACGACAGGAAATCCTAAGCTGAGGAAGGCACAATGAGACAGTCAATTGCATGTGCCCAGCTCAGCACAGCGCTGCAGGGATTTGCAGCTCTCCAGAGCAAATGGAAAAGCTGGTGGAGCATGCCAGTTAGTATTGGTGCCACTAACAAAAGCAAATCCAGGGCTAAAATGATCTGAGGGAAAAATCTGAGAGAGAGGAAATCTGCTTGTCATGTATTTATACGTGGCTTAGCAGGAGGGTTCCTTGGACAAGACCCAAACTTGTGACAAATGCACACAATAATGAGGAGTAATTATAATCTGGGGTGCTGGGAAACCATAAACAGGTTGAACTTGTTCAGTAATGTCACCAGCCCTAAGCAGACAGGCCTGGCCCTGCATGCAGCACGCTGCCTCACGCACTCACGGCTTCTCTCATGTGACAGGCTGCCAGGTGCCCATGGCTCCCATGCTAGTGACATGTGCTAAGCATACACAGGTTTCTGCAGCAGGACAACAAAGGAGCCACTCTATGCATATCCGAGTACATCTCCATACTACTCCTCATGTTTCTGGAAGTGCCTTTTCACCATCCACGCTGCATGCAACCTTACTTGTTATCCTCGTGTTGCATGCAATTATTGTGCTGCTACAGCTACCAACATTGCAGGTGTTGATGGAAGACCTTATTGATAGCATTACTAAGTAGCATTAGTATCATGCACAAAAGCTTCATCCTGCTGCCTCATTTCAACCAGTACACTGTAATCTTAAATCACCAGCTCACTCTGTTCAGCTTATGCCAAGTTTGCCACGTTTTAGATGAGAACAAGGTTAAGAAGTGTAGATTTGCAGTAGTGCAATGGTAAGCAATGCAGTGGCATTCCTCTAACATTGCTGTGGGATGCTGCAGGAAGGGAACTCTGCCCCAGCTGTTAGGGGTGCTGCTGTCATGGGATCTGAGCTAGGGTTTGGGCTCAGCAGCATCAGGAGAGGTGGTGTTGGGGTGGGTAACTTGTTTGGAGTTTTTTTGGTGTATTCTGTTGCTACTGACTGAGAATGTTTTTATAACAGTAACACAGAAGCTAAATGCTCAGTTGGACTACTTATTAACTATTCTATTTACTTCTAACTGGGTCAAACCTTATTGCTACAAAAAGGAATTTCTGCCATTGGCAGCAATCATAGCAGGCTTTTTTCTGGCTCCTCTACCCTTGGATCTGGATGACCCTTGAACTGAAGCAATGTGCAAGTAACTCAGCCAAAGACAATAACGTTAGGCCAGGACAAACAGATCCGGAGCCAGAGCTGCGTACTCCTGGCTCCATCTGTTTCTTCATAACTGCCCACTGGGAGCAGAGTTACACACAGCTGTAAGTGCCATATTATATGGCATTTGTGGTCATGCCTCAAGAAACATGCTGGCTGGCAGAGGGAAAACACCACGGGGATGGGTGAAAGGGAAAGAGGTGGAGTACAAGCTATAGAATGAAGAGGATCTACAGCAAAAACACAAGAAGAATTACATTTTGTTTCTGTAATGAGATGATTGGTAGATAAGAGCTCTATTTGTGGAATGATTTATGGAAAGTGGTTGAAGCAGCATTGACAAATCACATACATACCCAAGAATCTGAATAACTGAATTTGGCTTTGTTGCTGGTGTTTTCTCAGATGCTTTACACTTACAAAATATGTATACTATATATAAATAGAAATTTGCAGAGAATTTTTCAGCATAACTTTTTCAACTGGAAAATGTCATTTGTTAACTATCAAAGCAGTCTGCAAAAAGAATGAGAAAATTTTGGGCAAATCCCTTGTTCAACAAGTTTTGCATAGAAATGTTTATTATTTTGTGAACAAAACTTTCAGTTCTTAATAGAAACCATTTAAGTTTACAAACCTAATTGTAAGTAAAATAGTAACATAAAAAATGAAATAAAAATATTCAATTATGCATGAACAAAAATGTCAATTGTTCATTTTTGAGAAGCATTTCTCTGCCTTGCCCGTTGAAAAATAATAATGTGAGTCTCTGACCCAAATTGGGGGAGGTCTGAAGAAGACATTAAGTATAAAAAATCCAGGGAAGGTGTCAAATCATACGTCACAGATCTCCTTTCCCTCCTAATGCCCAAGGAGAAAAGAGACTCAGTAAGTGTATTACGGTCCTAAAAACGTCCTGGTATGTAGTAATCTGTCCCCTGTTTTCCGGCTTTGCCCACTTGTGTCATTTTAGATTAAAATCTGTAAAACACTCTTTGTAACTTCTGTTTCTGCCAACCACAGCACAGTGTTCCCTTATCCCAATCTGAGTCAGAATCCCATTCAGTTCCCAGAGTCCTCAATACTCTTTTTACAGCTTGCTTCCTAAGTCCCTCTTGTGCAGCGTGGTAAGCAGAAGAGAAAGAATGAGATCAGGAATAAAAGAGATTACTGTCCTTGGCACAGAAAATGGACCTAAACCTGGGTTTTCAGTTTGGCAACGCAGAACACCAACCTAGGCAATAGCATCTTAGAGGTGAAGCACAGTAACTGCCTCATCATCAGTGACACACTCTGGCTGTGAGGCCATAAACCACAATGATGCACATTGAGGGACCGCCAGGGATATGGTTTTGGCTGCTGAGGGTCATGTGCTGTTCACACTCGCAGATGTACTGAACAGGCTATGAATATACACCCCACAGTGGCGTCCTGCCACTTACAATTTAACTGCTTCTCCTTTTCCAGCTCCCTATTCCAAAACACCTGCTTGTTCTTCTGCAGACTGTGCACTGAACTTATAGGCCAAAATGACTCAGCGATACTAACAGGGATACTTCTAATATCAGTGTAGTGAGCACAGACCTCCTCTGCAATTATTCTGATCACCAAATTTAGCTCCCTGAGCCTCTTTTTAGTGCTTGTGTCATAACAGCAGGTCTGAATGAACTACAATGCTGACATTTTTATACTCTATTGTATCTTGAAGGTCAGCAGCCATCAGTACATTCTTAGCTAAGAAGCATTAAACCATGAATCCTCCTCTTAAGGCAAACAATACTGAGAGCATATTGGCATCCCGAATGGCGAGAGACAGACAGTAAAGATTTACTGTCAGTCAGTGTCATTTGGTTATTGTTAACCTGTTTACACTGGCGTGGTTGCTGCTGCTAATGTTAACACAGGGAGGGAAAGCTCAGCCCCACTAATACAACACACCCGAGGAAGGGATTTTGTAAAAGTTTTTACAAGAATATGCAGATTACCTCCTTCTCTTTGAACTATGTGGTACAGATGAACCACATGCAGGATACACTCCAGGTCTTGATCTTGGTAGCCTTTCTCACGCATGTCTTCCACGGAATCAGGATAGATGACCTGATCACGCAGCGTTCCAATGGACATGTAGGGTCTGCAAAACGACACAGAGAAACCTCTAATCCAGAGTTGACTCCGAGTGTATCTTATTGAGGATCTATGAGCAGAGTACAGTACTTTAAACACCACGTAGCTAAACCTAGATTTATCTGTGGATACATGTGGGTGAATGTTTTTCTAAACTTATCTTAGGGCCAGTGCATTGTTTACACAACAGTTGATTACAACACAGTAATATGGGTATTATTACTATGAAAACAAAACAACAGAACAAACAACCACTTCACAGCCCATTATGACATTTTTTCACTGGGAATAAGAAGCAACTCCTGAACTGCCACATACCCTGACCAGGCAATCTCATCCACCATGCTAAAGTAAGCTATCTCCACTCTGGAGCCAGGGCTCACTGTTGTGAGCTGTGCACAGATCCTAAAAATTAGTTTAGCCTCTACACAAAGTCATCTCAAAGAACAACTGTACAGTAGTTTAGGTGACAGCAGGCCATCCAGGCACCCTAAGACACCAGATATCACCCATCCATGCAAACCACTGCACAGTGAGTCTCACTCAAGTGCCAACAAAGCACAGGTTGGACCTTCATCACAGTGAGTTTTTTAGTTATTTCCTAATAATGGAGGAAGACAGATAATTGTCAACATAAGTACGAGAATGGCCCTGTTTACTCCAAGTGATCCAAATCCAGTATCTGTAGCTGTGAGGGGGGCCTATTAGCACTATAGGTAGTGGCCTTATGTTGTACGCCTCATGCTGACCTGCCCCATCCAACCAAATAGTCAGTGACTTTATTAACCACACTGATGCTGTGCACAGACCAGACTTAGTGAGGACTCACTAGGTAGTCCTGGAGTTGAATTTACTGAAGCAGCTGAGATGCCTTATGTCAAAATTTGGGCTAGCCCAGGGAAATTAAACGTACCCTACGGAACCTTGGTTTACAGACCCCGATGGATCATTTGAGCAATCAAGCCAAGGATTGTTGGTCACAGGGTTACCTAGTGCAGAGAAACTGGAAACAGCTTGAGAACAATCTGTAGGATTTTGAGTTCAGAGGTGAATGTAAGAGCTGAAGAACAGTCAAGCCCAAGACCCTGACCTGCTTTTTGTGCCAGGAGTTATGCTAACTCCCTCTGGGTTCACCTGCCAAAACAATATTTGTCTTATTAAAGCTGTGGCAGTGCCAGGGGTTGATAACATTGAGGAGCAGCTAGCACTGGGCCTGCAATAAGGAGTCTTCAGACAGCTTATTCTTGCCACAGAGAACAGTTGTTGCTCATGCTGCTGACAACCATGTTGGTCCATACCCACCTGTAGTTACACTACTTTCACCACCAGCTGGGTGAAGGTGGGAAGTGCAGGACATCTAACTGCTTACAAAGATCTGGTCAACTCCCTGCTGTGGGCATGATGGAGCAAAACCAAAACCACAGCTCAGATACAAGCACTGCTGCTCCTTTTTTGTTCACCAGGAGCAGTGAACCATTTACCTTAATGGGGATGTTGCAAAACCTTAACTCTAAACATCATGTAACTTCATGAAGTAATGATAAATTACATTTCCACAGTGCTACTAAAAATAAAAATAAAATAAAATAAAAAACCTACTCTGCAAAGGTCTTTACTTATTGCATAGGTAGAAATCACTTCACTTGCGCCAGACTGCTGCCATCTCTGGGACAGAAGACAGCAACTCCACCTAGGTTCAGAAAAATTTAGCTGAGGATGTGCATAAAACTATGTAATTTAGGTGAAGTTGCAGGTGAGAGCAAGGAGAAGAGATACCTGTCACATAATTTGTCTGGGGATTAATACCCTACTCTTCTGAAGTATGATTCTATAATCACTAACAGCTCTGAGATTTAATCTACAGCAAAAGCAGGAAGGCAAAGCTCAAAAACACCACATGAGGACTCCTGTTCCCATGCTGAGTCACCAGCAGCACTTCCTGGTACAACTGGATTTTCCTAGTGGTCATCTATCCAAACGCATTGGTTAATACCAAGCTCACCTCTCCCCACCTAGTTTGTAAAAAGAAACAAAAAGCCCAGCCTGCAGTAGAATAGTGAAATCCTTCAATTACTAACTAACAGAAAGGAAAAATGGTTTGAGGTTATGGGTCTGCCCCAGGATGTGGGAGAGCAAGTTCTGCTTCCTCCACCTCAGAAGGAGCCACCTCATGTCCCTGAGGGCAGACTTCATCTTGCTTGGCATAAAGTCTAGGGCTTCAGCTCTTGTCAACATAGAGAGCTCCCCCTGCCATTGATTCATTACAACTATTTCAGGGTAGAGATGGATTTCCTCCTGGGGTTGTCTTTCTCCCTCAGTGAGGGGCAATGCACAGACAATGAACTTAATCAGCTTCAGAAGGGCTAAAGACAGATGAGGTCTCTCACACTAAGCCACACTTACCTACCTATAACTTGGGTTACTGAAGGCAATAACCTCTTTATCTACCATGTGTGCTGCAAAGACAAACACACTAAAACCTGCTAAATGTCAGAGGTCACTGCAACTGGGTTTACATGTGTTTGACAGCTAGACATTAGGTAGCAAGAAGTCTGAGAATCTGGATACAGCAAGTACAAAACCTTGTTTTTGCTGGTTAGCTCCTTATAAAAGATGGCTTTCATTACATTTTTAGCAGTTCAAACAACAAAAACAGTCTTTCTGTCCTGAAGTTACACTCGAATTTAACTGGTCATAATTGATTTCTTATGAAGTTTTTGCTTTCAGACAGAGTGTCTGGGTGTCTGGCTAGAAGAAAGCAACTTCAGTGCTGTGTGGGTCATGTCTCTGACAGTAATAGCTCTGCAATTATTATCATTCTTTCTCTGCGTTCTGACAAGAGAGTTGGTTTTAGAGAGTATTGAAGATCAGTTTAAAAATAAATAAATAAACAAATAAAACCCTGTGATATTGACCATCCAGAACACTAAGCAAATGTACAGATTCTTCCCTAGTGCTCTGGAATTTTATGGCATTTATTGGCACAGACATTGTCAGCTCTTACAAACCAATCTTTATAGGCTAAGCTTGACGTTTTTATTGTACCACCAGTTCCTGTTTGGTGCACTAAGTGCTTCACTTTGTAGAGCTGTAACTTCATCTTGCCAGTAATGAGCTATCATCCCCAAGGTTTAAGACTTCTCTCTTGCAGTGCAGGCTTTAAAGAAAGATGATACTAACACATGCCGCAATCCAAAGCCTGTGGTGTACACAGTTCCCCAGTGCCCTGTTGATACACTACATTGTATACTACATGGGCAAAACATTGGAGAAATCACTAGGGAGGAAGGACAAGTGTAGCAGTTGATACCATCTCTTCCCCGCTGTTCAGGTTTGGTGGAGGAAAATGGGGTGGCAGGTGGCATGAAACAGATTGGAGTGCGTACCAGGCACTTGTCTTTCCAACACACAGTAGGCAACACTAGTTCAAAGGGATGGTAGATTAATGTTGCACACTGAAAAGTCAGTACTAACGTCTGTTCATTCATAAATATCTCAGAAAAACATAGGGTTTCCCTTTTTATGTACTTTTTTTTTTAATGTACTGTCTTGCTCTGATGTCAAGAAATTTCCAAATTTTGAACGAGCCAAATCCACATGTAACATTTACTAATACTTCCTGAATGTATTCAAAGGTGTTTTGATCCTCTATGCATATAAATAGTGCTAACAGAACCCATAACCTGTTCTGACATCCAGTACATTTTAAAGAATTACATCAACCAATCAACATACACTTTGAGAGTCTCTAAAGCCCTCTGAAATAAACAAGGGACTGAAAATACATCTTCATTAAGTGGTTGCTGTCAGAAGTTAAGGGAGATTGGCCCAGATACAGTCCAAAGGGCTCCTTGACTTCCTTGGCATAGGCTGTGATTAACAATTCCTCCATGAAAGTTGAAGTCTGAAAACATGAGGCCTGTGATTCTGAAACCCATCTCCATGCCTCCAAATCAGGATGTGACATGCCATCTGCTGTGCAAGTATGTTTGCAGTTATTAGTACACTACTATTCTCTCCAACAGCCAAAGTTACGTAGAAAAAGCTTTAACCTCTAGAAAATGAGGTGTAATACATCTACGAACTTTTGACCAACCTATCTTTTATGTTTCCGTTTCTGGTTGACAAGGTATTTAAAATAACCACGAAAGAGGGAGAGAGGGAAAGGCTACACCTGAGGTTCTCCATTTCAGATAAATTGCAGGTTGGATTTTCAAATGAGACTGGGATCATTTCACAGTGCCAGCTTTGACATCTGAAGCAAAACATACTCCAAATTTAGGTACATTTATTCAAGACGATGACACTGGAACCCAAGTTTCAGGCACAGAGGTGTCTCCCTAGGAAACCTGAAAGATCATCATGAGCCAGTGCTTGCACTAAAGGAATTCCAGTCATGAAAGCATAGCTCACACCTACAGGTATGCCCAAATGCCCTCTAAACCCCCAGAAACTCCAGCCCAGCAAGGACAGTGAAAGCAACAGTTTTAAATTCAGCACAAACCACAGTGGCTACTAGGCATGCAAGATGAGGGCGTGTGCTCTAAGCTAACGGTCAGCAAACCTCTCCAAAGAACTGGGTTCATGCTAAGTTCTCAGTTTGCAGGGAATCATTTTCCTGTTTTTCTAGGCTAGCATCCATGTTAAAGACAAGTCAAAGGGAAGGGCACTTTCTGATCTTCCCACTGAAGCAGAGAAATTGCTGCTTAGAGATAGCAATCATGTCCAAAAAAAAAGTAATGGGAAAGAGCCTGATTATATACTATAGTGGTCAGACTCCTCAACTGGAAGGAAGGAGACTTCAATACCACTCCTCACACCACATATTTATCTTGTTTCTCTAATCTGCTACACAGTAAACCCTTCTGTAACACTGTAAAAGCATACCGAAGGGGGTTCTAATCTTACTTGGGTGCCTGCTCTCAGGAGCGGACTTGTTATAGACAAAGAAGTTTACATTTAGCTCTCAGTCTGGCACCTACACCTCAGCAGAGGCAGTTCAGACATACACTCAGAGATTCCTGTGGATTAACTCTAGGTGGCTCTCTATACCTACCACATAAGTTTCCTGGATAATTTTCAAGAAGCCCTAAATCTCTTCTGGACCGCCTAGGGCATCCACGTGTATTTAAAACCTTCTTCCTCCTTACTGTTGCCAACTGTCAATTTTTCAGGTGCTGCAATACCTCAGCTAGAATGACCTCAGCAGAACTCCAGCTCTTGCCACACTCCTGATGTAGATTAACAAGAAAAACTCCACAATTTCAACAGCAGCAAAACTTATCGGTGGTAATGCTCACGAAATTCCAAGTTCCACTAAGAAAAGTGATCTGGGTTCCTGATAGTTCTTTGATGACACTAACGAAATAAACAGCAAAGAAGTAATGAAAGCACCACCACTGCTATTTTGAATAGTGAATGTGAATTAAGTTCTTTGATAGATCTATTCACTACTTTCTCTCATACAGAAAGTGGTGACACTGAAGAGTTAAAGTAGAGAGAATAAGTAATATAATATTTAGCAAATGTTCAAAAATCAACGGCTTCAGTTTATTGCTCTGTATCTAGTTCAAGGGATTTTAGGGCAAGCTAAAGTTTCAGCAACCCTTCTAAAGACACAAATAATTGATTTCTCTTTAAAATACTCTACAGTGAACTTTTCTCTCCTCTCATACAGGACTACCCACGAACATCTGCTAAATATTTCAGATGGATCAGTTACCAGAGTAGAACGTAACCAGCCTACAGCCATTAACATAGTTCACGGGCAATGAAGTGCTCAGAATAAAAGATTTATTCTCAATCCATGCAATTAGAATCAAAGACTGAAAAAAAAAAAAATCACACTAGTCACTTTGTGGCTTTTTCTGCAAAGGAAAAAGTATATCTCCAAGAAGATAATCTGGGAGGAAATACTAAACAGAAAGATAAGCCTTTAACTTAAAGCATTATTCATGCTCAGCCACCATCTCATCTCATGATTTACCTATTTGTCATTATTAAATACTTACAATGTAACTAGACGTGGTCAGATGGCACCTTAATCTTTAAAGGTTTTCAGATTAAGGTGCTACCTTTTAAGAATAAGGTGAACAATTCAAAAAATTATCTTCCTGTGTTTGTGTCTTGTGATAGACAGAGAAAAAAAAGAACACATGTATAATTAAAAATAAAAACTAATAAATTAAAAAGTAATACAATTATTTAATGCAAATGTAAACATGAAATAAAATAAAAATACAACAAAAAATAATAAAAAATAGAACTAAAAAACAAAGTCAGATAATTTGCCCAAGCTATGAGCAGCTATGCAATCTCAAATAATTATACTCCCTGCAATGAATCAAACCAACCTGCCAGCCAAATGAAAGAAAAGATGTCTGCAGGCCCAGTCTTTTCATACCATCCCCATGGTAAAAGGATCAACTGGATGGATGATCAGGAGATCAATAAATTGAAGAAAGAACATAAAGCTATTCTGGACACCAGCCTGGCTTCCCAGTTCCTCCAGGCATTCCCAACCGAAGAGATGTTTCTGGTCTTTATCACACAGTGTAACACAATGAGCAAGTCAGTTTCTCTCTTTCAGAAAGACCACAGTCTTTGGATGTGCTGCACCTGCAAGTTGACCCTCAGACACATGCTGCACTGTGGTTATCACTAGGCTGTTGCACAAATTCAGTTGGGTAATCACAACAGATGACCCTGTAGGCAGCTCCTACTTGGCACCAGCAATCACACCACCTGCGTGTCCTTGGTCTTTATCTTGAAGTGAAGCAGTGTGTTTTCCAGCCAACATCCTTCTGCTTCACAGTAGAAATGGTAAACAGAGTTGCTTACTTTTAAGACTGTCCTATCAGAACTCCAGAGAACCTTAGCACAGATAGGATCACTGCAGCATGTGCTGCACAACTTTGGGTTTCAGTAAACTGGAAAGACACAGTGGTCACTAAGATGATTAGGAGATTGGAGCACCTTGTGTAAGAGGAAAAGCTGAGAGTTGGGACTAGAAAATAGAAGGGAATCTTATCCATGGGAATACTAAGAACCTTACCAATGTATAGAAGCATCTGAGGGAGACTGCAAAGAGGATGGAGTCAGGCTCTTTTCAGTGGTACAGTGTCAGGACAAAAGGCCACGGGCACACACTGGAACACAGGTTCCCTCTGAACACCAGGCAGCACTTCAGTGCTGTGCAGGTGGCTGAGCACGGGCACAGCTGCCTGGAGGCTGTGGATCTCCTCCTTGGAGATGTCCAGAAGCTGCCTGGCCGTGGCCCTGGGCACTCTGCTCTGGGTGTCCCTGCTGGGGTAGAGCTTGGGCAGAGGGATAAAGAGGGCACTGCTAGTCTCAGCCATTCTGTGTTTCTGTGGTTATCTATGATATCAACTTATTCCCTCTATCACCAATTAAAGGGATTTCAATGTCTAACAGAGTTTGGATGGTTTTCTTACTGGGACTGACAGCTTTTGCTGATACACTGCAGCAGTAAATCATCTTTTGGAGTTAGATAGGTCTGTCATTATCAAACTCACATAAGGATATCTAACTTTGTATGCATAAGTGAACTTAGACAAATTCTGCCTTCAGTGTGTAAGTTCACTGCTTGTAGTTTTAACTTCACTCAGGGTGGAGGAGTTGAACATTTGTATCCAAAACAGCTCATATTTGGATCAGTGCTAGTAAATACTGCCCTGTCTCCAAGGGAATGGAGAACGGAATCACCATTCTGAATAAAACTTCTGTTTACTTTGGAAACCAAAGTGAACTCGGGGGACAGAAGGTGACATTCTTAGTCTGCAAGAGCAGACCACAAGAAAGGTGTCTGAGTGAATATACTATGGAATGGCTGGGAGATGGCTGAAGGTCCAGTTCACCTTGGAACTGGGATACAGTTCTGAAGCCTAGGACACAGGAACAGTCAAAAAGCAGAGCCTATGGTGCATGGGAAGAAGCATCGCCTTCTCCTCAAGAGGGAGCTGTAGGCTATGTCTACTATATGGATCACAGAATCATACAATCAAAGAATGGCTTGGATTGGAAGAGACCCCCAAGGATCACCAAGTTCCAACCCCTCTGCCATAGGCAGGGCCACCAACCTCCAGATCTGGTACTAGACCAGGTTGCCCAGGGCCTCATCCCACCTGGTTTTGAACACCTCCAGGGACAAAGTATCCACAGCCCCTCTGGGCAGCCTGTTCCAGCACCTCACCATTTTCTCTGAGAAGAATTTCCCCCTGACATCCAAAATATGGATACTTCAGAGCACAGGACTCTGCAATGAGAGCTTCTGATTGAGAGCTGAAGTAACAAGTAGAAGAAAGGTCTTCATCCCAAGGGCAGATGACATAGTCATTATTAGGGCATTCAGGTGCCTCCTGCTCCCAAACCCAGCATCCCTTCAATATTTTCTTAGAATCAGAACGGTCTGGGTTGGAGGGGACCTTTAAGATCATCTAGTTCCAACCTCCCTGCTACAAGCAGGTCTCCATACAGAAAAAAAGTTGAGAATGTATCAATATGTCTTGATTCCTCACCCATGTCCTGTTGACACTCCCAGAGCCACAGCTTGCTCCAGACAGTCCCCTAATCTGAAGGGATTGAGGGATCAAAGCCATAGTGCACACTGAAGTCCTTCACAAACATCAGGTAGATGTTGCATTTATGTAAATACATCTTAAATCTAAACTCCAAATCCCAACGCAACTTGGGTTGACTAAAGCTTTCTGCCTGGGATTTCTGCAACTCTTTGCCTAATAAAAAAAACTTGTAAGCTTTAATCAGCTGACTGTGTGTCTGGCTGGTACCTTACGTGGCCTGAGAGGGAGTAGCAGCTAATCCATAAAGCCATTTTCCACCTCTGACTACTAACGTGGGTAAATCTTGCTCAAAATGTGCTATGAATAAAGACTGTCATAACTGATATCCCTGTGATCAGTTAGCATGGAGCAAATTAAAAATCATCAAATGTTACAGCTGTGAGTGAACCTTCAGTGAAAACAGAGAGCTCTCTTGCTTCAGCTAACCTACAGGGCAGTAAGACAAGAACTTTTCTGTTTGGATGAGGTAAGAAAGAAATATTTGAAATTCCCCATGCTGCTTGAAGGGAGTTCTACCTGAATCACAGTAAGATGAAATGGGAGAAGCTGTGCCCTGGCCAAGGGGATAGCCTGACAGTCCTCACAGATGCAAGGCCACCCCTTCTAATGAACAGCAAAGTACTGGGGTAACCTGCCTTTAACTTAAAAGCAAACAAAAACCCAAACAACAAAGCAGCAGCCAATACCTTAGAGCAAACCTGTAACAAGATAGTATGCATAACTGAAGTGCATTATCATATGTTTTATGTTAACATCATCTACCATAGATATTTTTCTCATCTGTCAGGTAACCGGTGAACCTTGGAAATAAACATATTTCAAAGGTGTGCCATGAACTCCATAACAGTAAGTTCCACGGAGATGCTGAGTATGAAGGAATAGATATCTCTATAACATGAACTAGTGGTAAAGTACTGAAGAAATAAGTCAACGTAGTGGTATAATATCAGCAGAATGATGACAGGTGATGAAGATATCTAGCGGTGTTGGCATGTGCGGTCAGAGTACAGTGTACCTCCAACATCACACTGAAGTGATCATAACTAAAGACAGCTGTATGAGCTGACAAGAGACATCAGGATGTGCAAACTACACCTATCATAGCACGGAGATATTAGAGCTTATCTAAATAAGCTGGGGCAAAGGGACCTGCATAGCCGTATTAGCACAGCACTACACGTGGACAATTTTCTTATCAACAGACCACACGCTAAGGAGAATGTAACCTAATACAGAAGAACTGTAATATTCGCTATGCACACATATACTTTCATATGTAATACGGGGTGCTTCGAAGTGAACACAACAATTTTCTAAGATGAAAACGTTTAGATAGTCAACAATCATCTGGAAAACAACCATATCGTAATGTCAGTGCCCACTACTAACTGTGTTCATGATTAAGACAACGTGGGAACCATACTACAGTCTGCAGGGTTTCACATGCTTATAATGTAAAAATTATACTTATCACTTTATTATTTATATCACTCAGAACTGAAACACTCTTGTTTAGTACTCGAGGATATTTTTAGAATAGAGAAGAAAAAACATCAGACAGGAAAAGTCTTGCAACAGAATATCAGAAATAGAACAGACTTACATAAAACCAAACGGTTCAGGAGGGCCACAAAAATATTTAGTTTATGTTCCATACTGTCTGAACATTAATAGAAAGACAGCAAGATACAGGTATACAAATCTACAATGATGCAGAACCAACAACATTTGATACTAATACAACTTTGGTTACTTGTTTTAAAATCTGACAAGTTTGGCAGCAAAGGAAAAAAATAATAGAGCTCTAGAAGAATGAGCAACAAGGAGAGACAACACAGAACTGCATCACAGAATCAACACAGAATCATTTAGGTTGGAAAAGACCTCCAAGATCATCAAGTCCAACTATCAACCTGCCCTACTGAGCCTCATTGCTAAACCAGGCCCTTCCATGCTACAGTACCACTGTAATGGTGACTGCTGAGAAAGCCATCAGGGCTGTGTCTTCTATCAGAGTGACACACGGAATTACAGAGAAGCTGTGCCTACTGCTGTAGAAAACCCTCTCACAAAAATATCCAAACTGCAGTACAAGCAAGCTGGAGAGAGAAACCTGTATAAATGAACGTGGAGGGAGAAGCACAATGGATGAAGAACCACTTCCACTTTTTTTTTTTTTTCCCTATGAATGTCAATCAGTGAATCAATCCCCAAGAAAGAGTGACAAAAACAGCAATTAATGTTTTGGATATGTCCTATCCTGAGGAGGGTGGAGAGTCATGGTAAAAGGCTATGGAACCAACAAGGCCTGCACGTTACATTCCTCAGTAAAAATAAGACAATATTTTTTATCAATATCCCACTGGTGACTGCAGCTTTCACTGCAGCTTTACAGTGCTAAGACAATGAAGTATATTCCTGTGGTGTCGTCAAGGTAACCTGCAAGAACGTAGGTGTAAAACTCTGCTGGCTTTTATAATCAAACAAAGAACTAAGTAGAAGAGAGCTGATGTATGCAGAATCTGAGTTTCCTTACTTATTAGCTGAGACTTTTAGTAGAGAGCAAGAGTATGCTCACTAATCCCAGTGAAACTTCCCACCCACACTGAAAGCAAACAGCAGGAATAGGGCCCTATCTGGAGAAATAGGACCACTTTTTGATACACTGCTGCTGTGCTATTAAAGGATTGACTGCTGCTTCTTTAACTCATTAAGCACTGTCAAGCACACATCTTGTGATCATATACCTAGTGTTGGTACTCGTGCTACCCTCTTTTTGTATTATGTTTAATTTCAAACAATGCTTCTTAATTCTGATTTGAGTCATGACTCCTTCCCATCTGGAACATCCATAACATTCCCCTTGTCCCTCATGCTACCTTCCTGACCGGTTATTGAGTAAGTACTTCAAAGAGGTGATTGTGTGTAACACAAATAAATTTGACTTTGAAAAGGATGAACAGAAAAGCAGAAGATGACATAAGAATACATGCTCTGACAGTTACCATGGCTCTAAGGAGAGATGGTAAGACTTGTCAAGCTCTTCTCAAATGACCATTTCATAACATTGGCACCACTATAGTGTTGGACTGGTAAAAGGAAAACAGAAAGTCTCCCTCTCTTTTGCCCATCTCCTCTCTTAAAAGCATGTCACAGCGAGCACAGAACCATGCTCATAGAAACCCTTGGGTTCATACTCCCTGCTCCTCAAAAGGGCAGTCTGGCTCATCAGCATCCATCAGAATTGTAACTGCCAAACTCTGGAGGGCTTGGCCCTGCATAAGTGGAAAAGAAATCTCTCTCAGTGACTTCAGAGAGGTAAAATCCAAAGAAGCAGAACAATGACACTAAGCAAACTAAAAAGATTAAAAAACTCTTGAGACTGTTTTGCATAAGGCTACAACTACGAAGTGCTGGCACTGTCATGAAATTTGGAGTATACAATTAGATAATTTGCTTTTTAATACACCACACTTCTGTGTGTAGCCTTTGAACTCTGCAAAAACGCTTGATTTCCCGTGCACTTTTGCAATACTACAAACACTTGAACATTACAAGCAGAGATGAAAAAAAATAATCTTTTCAGTAGAATCTTTTGTTATTTTGAAGTTCCCATATTCTACCTCAATATCTGTAAGCAGATAAGGTTCTTTTCCATGTGACTTGAAGAAACAAAGAAGGCTGATGCACAATCGCATTCAGTCACAGGCAGAAACTCTTACCAGACTCTGTGGTGACTATGTTGATTCACAGCCTGCTATCTCCTATGGCCTTAAGATAACAATCAAATGTGACAATTCTATTCTAATTCAGTTCTCTAATAGACATCCACAATTCATGAGTCTCCACCCCAGTTTTCACTTATCTAGCAAATAGAAGTGTGATGTAGATGGAACCCAGGTGATACTGTCTTACCAATCCCAAATCCCCTTCACCTGGAACCTAAATTTTTCCCTAAAGTTATACTGCAATATATGTGATGAAATGGAGGTGTGGCACTATCTTTCCCAGTCTGAAGTGTTGGAATTAGTTCTAATAACAAACAGAAAGCAATCCTGGCCATGTAGCAATTTGTACAGAGTTAATTAAATGGTTGCACCAGTATGAATGTCTAAAATAAGCAGCTCTAATTTCAGGACTTTGGAATGATTTACAAACCACTACAGAAATTCTAAATGTTTCTTAGAGCCAGTAATGAACGAAAACAAACGATTTAAAGAGTAATATATCTAAACCACAAATATATGAGCTTTTAAGAATCACTTTGAAGTGGAATAAGGGCAGCAAAAAATACCAGGACTACATAAGGCAATCCACATCTGATTCAGGAATGTGTAAACTTCAATCTGAAACTGAATCTCCTTCAAGTCATTCTTAGTATTTCTGCTAGTGTAGTGGTTTGCAGAAGCTATGTGAGACTTCTGCATCACCTTGAGGAATGGTACCCCTTCCCTCCCTCTGACCTGGAACACAATCCAGGCTCACAATTCCCAAATATTTCAACAAACTCCACCTGTTTGGAAAGAGGGTGGAACCAGACCATGCCTTTCTTACACAGGTGTTAGACAAACCTCTCTTCAGATGTTTATAAACTCTCTAAGCCCAGACAGGAAATGCATTAGGAAAGCAAAGGAGTACAGAATTCTTAAAGGCATCCTAACAAACCTGATTGCTGCCCTATACCAATGCCTTCACTGCATTCTGTCACACCGACCCACAAATCCCTAACAGATTTGCACCAGATAAGGTTCAGGTTGGATATCAGATCCAACCTGAAATTGGAAAAAATTTCTTCTCAGACAGATTGATGAGGCATTGGAACAGGCTGCCCAGGGAGATGGCAGAGTCATCATCCCTGGAGGTGTTCAAGAAATGTGGAGATGTGGCACATAGCGACATGGTTTAGATGGCACAGTGGTGATGGGTCAGTGGTCGGACTAGATGCTCTTAGTCATCTTTTCCAACATTAATGATTCTATGATCCAAATACAAAGCATTTAAAAGTGATAGGGCATTCTTCTGAGCCTACCAAACCCAAACCAAGACAGCTGAACTCTCCACCAAAGTACACTTCAGAATCTTCAGCCACAACAGGGAGCATTCTTGCCAAAAAGAGCACTCTCTGTCACTCACCGTTGTCCCCTCAGAAAGGGAATACCTCAGTAGCATCTAAGAGGTCTTCAGGGCTGTAGTCTAGCAGGATAACAGAATCAGAAAGGATAATACAGAAATGCTGCTCAGTACAAAAAAATAAAATAAACAAAAAATTCAGCTCTGCAAGAAGCAAAAGGAACTGAAAAATAGGAACCTCTGACTGGCATAGCTGATAAAAAAATCAGCCATGTCTGCAAAATATAGCAACTTGGGGAAAGGTAAAGGTGGCAGGAGGAGATTGCAGCCACCATCTCAGTTTGATGCTAAAAAGCTCTGCCTTCCCCTGCATCAGCAGGCAGTATGCCTGCTAATTGGGACACATGGTTGATAGAACACTATGAAGTAAGATGTATCTATTGATTTTGCTTATAAACAACAAATGCATCCACAGACTAACACAGACATCACGTTGTGATCTGTGAAGGTGTGCTAACTTTACGGCATCACCACCTGGCACTCAATCTTGCACAAAGTTGAAATGAAAAAAAAAAAAAATCTTGGCTGCGTGTGTGGAATTGGCTCATTGCACACTGGGTGAAAGAACCTCAGCTGTGGGACAAAGGAGTGCAGAGCTCACATGGAGTCAAAGCATGGCAACATCCCTCAGATTTCCTGGAGAAAACTCAGAAGCAGCATGATGGCCTCACTGGAACAGGTTGTCCAGGGAGGTTGTGGAGTCTCTTTCTCTGGAGATATTCAAGACCCCTCTGGACACCTACCTCTGTGACCTATAGTAGGGAACCTGCTTTAGCAGGGGACTGGGCTCCATGATCTCTAGAGGTCCTTTCCAACCCCTGCGATTCTCTGACCCCCTTTCTTCTAAGGGATGTTATCGGGATGGATTGCATAGGAGTGATACCTTCAAAGTTCGCTGCTAAGATAGCGTATGCCAACTTCTACTTGAGTCAAAGTGAACGGGAGAGATGTAAGCTGAATCCTAGTTGCTGGCTGAGAGATCTGAAATGAAGAAGTGTGCTGGAGCAAACTCTTCCACCACTGCAAAGTTAAGGGAAATTGCTAAAAACAAACAATGCTTACAGAAATCAAAACCCAGCAGATAGGATTCAGTTCCCTCAAACAGTGCCTTAGCAAATCTGCCTGAACACAATAAGAATCTTGATTCTTCAAGACTGCAGGGGACATCAGTGGGAAGCGCGGCAGCCAAGTTAGCCCCAGATATTGCTCTGAGAAGGCACCAGAACCACAGAGAGAACAGAAGCAGTTGAAATTCAAGATTTTCTGCAACAACAGCAAAAAAGAATGGCTTTTGTTTCATCTAAGAATAAAACTGATTTTAGGAACATTGAACACAATGGGAATTTTGAAATACTGTTTTGAAAAATTAAGCATTTTGCTTCAATTGCCTGAACGAAGGCCTCAAGCTGCTGAGAAAAGTGATGGTCCAGTGTTCATCCTGTCACTCAGTGGTGATGTTAGCAAATACTGCCCTCAACATCTCTTTATTTCTGATTTCACTACAGAGTAGAAGCAGGTAAGATCACTTAAACCAAAATGTTGACAACTGTTCACTATCTGCAATCAGACTTCTAGAAATACTGGAAATACAGCTGGAATCACCAAAGGTTAACACAGAATGTGTTACAGAAGAGTTGAATATTCTCAAAAATAAAAGCCTTGTCTATGTCAAACTGATCACCTAGATCACTTCAAAAAACAAGGAATTTGATTTCTGCATGCATTCATCAATAGGTCATAAAACTAGGATTATAACTTTTACAGCAACTGCAAAGACAAAATCTTTGAGATTTGAGGCCAGGAAAACCAATGTGAAAAAAAAAAAACCCAAAAAAAAACGCTGTATGGAGTTCAAAGTCTGATGATATGAAATAGAACAAAAAAGAATAACTGAATAAAAACTTATTAAATAAATGAGGGAAAGAGTATCTCCAAAACTAGTTTTACTTATATGTTTACTGGTATTTTCTTCAGAAGAAGAATGAATAAAAATACTGTTTTGCACAACCATTCTGTACTGTTAAAATTATTACTAATTATTACACAGAACTGCTTCTCACTAGCAATTTTGAACATAGCAGAAGAAAAAAAAATTATGTTCTCATTGCCTTAAAACCTTTAACTGAGGAGAATAAAAACAGGTAATCATGTTTTGTAATCACCTACTGTACTTAATTAACCTGTTAGATGCTTATATACCGTTTTCTATAAGATGGTTTATAAGATGGTATATAAAAGGGATAAATGGGACATATTGAGAGAGTTCTCCCTTATAACTACAAATTAAGAATGGCAGGTACCCAGTAATCATCAGTTTACAACACAGTGGTAACCTTCTCAGACAAATACACAGAATGAGAGAGGCCATGTAGAATCTTCCCACACTTCGCTTCTTCTTAACCATGATTTATGCATGTCACTACATCTCAAAGAGTAGACATTTGTGCAAGTATTGCTCATAAAGCTAGAAAGCAGTCCTTGCAGAAGTTTTCATGATTGTTAGCATTTCATGAAGACACTAACACAGACATCTATGGCTTTAAAGCTAGTATGAGGTTTTGATAAGAGAAAAGACAAAACAATGGTGCTGAAGTAGAAACCTCATATACTTCACCTTCTAACTTCACATCTCTCATGATCAAGTTCTCCTGATTTTCTGCTAGGAAGACTGTGTAGGTATGTAAACGCACACATATAATTCACTTCTGCTGTCCAACTTCCGAATAAAATTTCTTTTCTAGGCAGTAGCATTCAAATAATGCAGTTATTTCCAGGAGAATCTAGAACATTACATGCCATGTACTTGAATTTCACATTTTTCTCTATGTAGAACTTCTATGACTGTGGCTGGCAATAAATTATACATAAATTTGAAAACATTATAAATAAATTTTCTATGTTACCTTCATTTGCAGCAAGGAAAATCTGTTAATCAGTAACTATTTTCCATTCAGCTTGATAGCCTGGACTTTTCAAACAAGACTAAAAACTGTACCATGAATATTTGTTTTGCCCATGCTAAGAAATGAATGACAGAAAGCAACCAAAGATTCTCAGTGTTTGATTTTGCTTCCACAAAACAATCAATTTAGAAGTCCCAAATGAGACATTTTAGGACCAACTGCATTAAATTACATTCTGAGAGTCCAGCAACAAGTCAGAACACAAATGAAGAATAAAATAGCCATATTTCCTTTAGTGAAATGAGCATCCATTGTGAAAAAAAAAAAGACAATTCACTGTTATTATTTGATTACATTCTTGAAGTGTAAGAGTTGAAGTTTTCACAATTATTTTGAACAATTCAGAACCTGAAAACGCAAATATTCTCACTAGCCTTTATCTACAGTTTAAAGTGAAAGCAGAATATACTAGAACCATTTCAAACTGTTTTAGATTCTAGTCTGTTGCTGGGATCCCAATCATCCAGAACTCATTAGCCATCAAGGGAATGCAGTCACCACAGGATGAGTACATCAGCTACCCATTTCCAGTAACTGAAGAGCTGCATCAGCAACAACAAGGAATCTTTTTTTTTTTGTCACTCTCAGCACAGCTGAGGTGCTGTTTACCCCCTTCTAACTAGGACCTAAGATACCTAAGACTGAAAATAAGAGAAGGGGGGGGTCAAAATTCACATAACCAGAAAAATAGGTATCACATACCTTTGTGGTATATAAAACATGTGCTGTGGAGGGGGTTTGTAGAGGACTCCTTCATACACAGGCCACAAACCGCTTAAAATTCTGAAAAGTGAACTCTTTCCACACCCATTGGGACCAGTGATTAAAAGGTTCATGCCCTCTTCAACCTACAGCAATAATGAAAGCGAAAGAATGTCACTATGCAGTGCTCTAAGACCCCTACAGGGAGTTATGCAAGCATTTATACCAAATTATTAACCCTTCTCATTAATTACCAGTGTATTTTTTTTAATGCAATCATTCTGGAAACAGTAGAATTAGATACAGCAAAATAAAGTCTGAATGTTTCTATAAGTGATGCTAATTATATCATAACATCAATCCATCACAGTCAGAATCAATTATTCTATTGAAAATTAGGTCCAAAATTGTTAACGGCACAAAGAGCAGTGCTATGCCATCAGTAATAGTAATTTAAGCTATGTGAGCCAGATCAAATGATGTGGAAAATTTAATTACCAGTATTGTTTTGGGTGCAATACATTTGGTTTCACTCATTTAAATAGTACTCTGTGTATATACATGCATACATTCATGCACAATCACAACGTCAATATTTTATAATGTAACAATCAGTGTGTTTATATAATTACATTAGATAATGTCTTTATTGAGCCAAATAAATAAATATAACTGTCCCTTTGGATGTAAAGCTGCAATTTTACTAATCTGAAATTCCTACACTGGAGCCATTGGAAGCTTTGCTGTAACTAGGACCCTGTACTGCTAATTGAACTACTCCAGTTCCACACTGGAGTCATAAGAGAAAGTCATAAGAGAAAAACTCAGCTTTAGCTAAGTTAAAGAGCTGCAATTATTCACGTTACCATTCTAGTAATTTCAACTGTTTTTAGAAATAATACCACCTACACTGGGACATAAGATCAGGAAATATATGGGAGAAATTTAGTAAAGTACAGAGAGCAGGTACCAAGTGTAGCTACAATAGTCTTCTAAAAACTCAATTTTTTTAATCTTTCTTTTTAATTAAAGACTCCACTTTTACAGTGTAATAGATTGTGAAGCTGCCAACTATTAGTACTGTTCTTTGTGGGTC
Organism: Odontophorus gujanensis; assembly: GCA_013399175.1. NCBI lineage: Eukaryota > Metazoa > Chordata > Aves > Galliformes > Odontophoridae > Odontophorus > Odontophorus gujanensis. The sequence goes on along the minus strand of VXAB01007355.1, from coordinate 16,715 downwards.
AGGTAAAACTGACTACGGACTCAGTTTTTTCACTGTTGCTGTCCACTCAGACTTGTAAAGGCACCCATGCGAGAGACACACCCCGATCTTACTGAAATTACCTCAGATGGATGTGGACTCTCACATATGCCTTTTAATACCCTAAGTCTAATTTTTCATGTGCCAGCAGTACTGCAAATCCTTTCTTCTTTTTGTTTGAGCACTACACATGTCTGCCTCTACAAAACTACTATGCCTACCTTTCTGGACTTTCCCTTTTATCCATATGCTCCGCCAAGTACTTAACATAAGGTACATGAATTCTGTGCTGTTTGTGTTAATGTGATGGCAACAATCAGAAGATTCTTGCATATCATCTTACTTTGAAGTTTAGTCTGGAAACCACCACATCGCCGTTCGGAGTAATAATAGGAACATCGTCACAAATAATTCCATGCTCAACATCAATAACTTTTCCTAGAAGGAAAAAAAAAAAGCAACATTTAATGAGTTTGAAACCTCCCATTAAGCAACGATACCCAACAGCCTCTGTGCACAGCAGGGAACTGTAAGTTAGCAACTTTCACAAACTGTTTCATGCTCTCCAGGTTCCTCAAGTGAAAAACTTGGATAACAAACCTTATCTGGTCAGAATTACACTGTCAGAATTGGCCAGGAGTAAATAACGAATCCTGTACTTTATCATAAATACAATAAGCAATATGCATCATAAATATATAATGCACTATGAAGACATGCTTATTCATACCCTGCCTGTATTTGCTGCATACTGTTTTAAGTAGGTGGTCGTTACCCATCAGTGAAAAAGTTCAAGGACACGGGAAGTCCAGTTCACCTTCTCTTCAAGATTTCACTAGAAAACAGAAATCTCCTTTTGCTACTAGCTGTGAAACTGTCAGCTTCATTCAGCCTTCTCCAGCAGTAAGAGCAAAGGAGAAAATATTTTATGGCTTGCTTCTATCTGTTTTTAAAGACACGGATATTGTCAAGATCTATAAGAAGCATTAATGGAAATACTTCACTCCAGTAGCTGTACTTACTATTTGGATTTGTGGCAATTTAAAATACTCAATGTCCATCAGCCATTTGGTTATATGTAACATGAGGACTTGGAAAATAATTCTTCTGTGAGCATTAAAAAAAAAAAAGAAAAACTCTACCTCCTCAGTTGCCTGCTAATTCACTTTTCTAACAGAACCCAAATAACCAAGTTTGCAGGTAAGTACCAGAAATTACCATTACATACAAGAAGCAAAGAAAAAAAGATTACCCTTTGAAAAAAAGCCATGACTGCAGCTTTCTCATACCACTGACAGGCTCTACTACCTTCAGACTCCTCAAAGGCACTTGATATACACCTGGGAGATCAACCACACCCCATTGGCTGTGTGATTTTCCCAGGTTCATGAAAAGGAAAACGGATTTGGCCAAGACATACTTTTCAGAAAAGGGCTGCACCTCTTTCCACTCCACCTACATGAATATTTGCACTTGAGTTGGCACCTATCTGTGGAGAAGATCTCAAGAAAATTTGCAAAATTCACTCATGCTTCTACAGTAGAAAAATTGCAGTTAAAAAAAAAAATATGATACAAAATAGCAAGCTATATAAGTATTAAGTAAACTTAATTCTCATTCCCTAATGTCAGAGTGCTAGACAACCATAGTGTGCTTTTAAACCTTGTAATCAGAAATACAATTTGACAGTACTTCTGTACAGATGTACACAATCATTTTCCAACTTTAAAATTCTGAATTATTTGATACATTATTTGACATTATATGTATAGCAATATAATCGTCTGTTAAAAATATTCTAATACTTCCTGTATTTTCACAGTGTTCTTATTAACGGTGAATAAAAGGCAGAGCACAGTCATTCTTAAGGTACCTAAGTTTGTATTGGGTAGTTTAAAAGGAGTATGTGTTGAAAAAGCCTGTGAAGAAGCTGAACATTACGAGTTCTCTTTTCTAACAATGGAAACGTACATGCATGTGAGCACGTGTACTTTTATCCACATATAAATCCACTCTGTGGGGATTTCTGAAGCACCAAGACTGAATGAAAAAGGAAAAGCAGCATACAATGGCCCTTGTCAGAAAAAGTACAGAGCCTGTGGCCTAGATTCATCTGGCCTCAATTCTGCTTAAGTCCTTGTGCCTAGCATTTCATACTGGCTAGCTGCCTCTGAGAGCCTGCAACCACTGTGTACCAATTGCTAGCCATTGTGATGGGGGGGGGATTCAGGCTAGGCAAAACATGCTTCTCTGGTGGAATCAGAGCTCAGGGAAAGACTGCAGAGAAAAATGGAGCAGGGTATTACCTCACTAGACCAAAAAAACACAAACAGCATTCTTCCACATCTGAATGTATTACCTTTTGTTTCTAAAATACAGTTATCTAAAATGTCCCCAGAATTACTTTGCTGCCTCAAATGAACTTTTCCTTCGTACCTGACAAAATGCAACAGCTGTGCAATGTCATTTATTTCAATGCCAGCCAAATATTGCAAAGACCTACAAGATTAAGGCATCAGCTGTTTCCACAGCTATCCACTACACTGCATCACACTGTTTTGAACAGCCTTCTCAGAGGAGCATTGAGAAATTTGTGCTGAAGGGTAATGCTGTTGAAATTGTCAAAAAAAGTATTTCGTAAAGAGCGCTCTGGTGTTTTACACCCTAATAAGGTTTCAGTTTTCACCAACCAGAGGTTGAGAACAAAGTTTTCCAAAACCAGAGAAAATAAAAAAGGGAGATGGTGCTCAATGGAGCACAGTTAAGAAACAGATGATCACACAGAATGCTTTGTGGAGGGTCCAGACAGAAAGACAGAAGCTCTAGAATGAAACAAGATAGGGACAGGAGGAAGAAGCTGCATATTATCAGATCATTTGGGAGATGGGGACAGAAACAGAGTTGTCAGCCCATTTCCAGTAAAATATAAGATGAAAAAAATGAGCAAAGGCTGGCAATCACTGAAAACAAGTTATTACTTCTGTCAAAAACTATTGAACCGATTTCTCTTTCCCTCCTACCCTAAATAAAATAACGTTTTAAGACAAAAATGTTGCAGCCCCCTTTTTCTGAAAAAAATATGTTAGAGGAAAGAAGGCATTGTTTGTGCAGTGTTAATAATACCATCACTACAACCATCCTTTAAAATAGTACAGTCAAAATACCTTTCTGACTCTAAGTTTTCACAGAAAACATTTAAGCAATCTCTGTAGAAATGTTTTAGAAAAACACTGCACAAACACAGGGTTACAAAACAGCAGAAAGATAAAACAGAAGGCAACATGGTCCCTGGGGCACTAAAACTGAGAGAATGATTTGTTGAAGAAACAAAACCTGTTCATCTACTGCCCTCTGCACCAGCTAGGCATTCCCCTGGGAGAAAGATATAAAAATGTGACTTAATTACCCTTGATTTCTAAGGGTCCATTGATATGTGATTCTGTTTTATCTTCACTCTTACTGTTGTTTTCAGAGCCTTGAATAACAGCAGTTCTCTTGTAGATGCCTCTCTTCACCTCATCGAAGACAGAAAACATGTTGTAGACGCGGGCTGTGTATCCTGCTAACTCAGTAACCTGAGAAACAACAAAGGCTTCACTTCAGTTATATTTCACAGATTCTGAAAACGAAATGCTTGGACTAAGATTCATGAAAAACATTCCCAGCTATTCTAAGTCAGTGTTTCTCAAATGTTACTCCGGAAAGACCAGAGATGCATCTTTTGTCACCTATCAATTCTTCTTCCTTTGAGATTCTGTCCCAACCAAATTGTCACCCACAGCTTCCCCCAGCCAGCAGACACAGATAGGTAGAGGGGGGCAAATGTCAGGCAATGTAACTTACTAGTGCTCCAGTAAATAAGGAGGTTACAGGGACTGCTCTTCTCCATTGATCAGAACAGTCTTCAACCTAGGGAGAATTCCCACTAGATAGTTCAAAATAGCCTATTCTACAAGAGAAGAACAACATTTCCACATTTTCCAGGAAAATCCAGGTCAACAGCAGTGACAAAAACAGGCACTCATAATTACTTGTTTATTTCCCTGGGTTCTCCAAACCTCCATTGAGAAAGATGTGCTTCTCCCGGGTGCAATGGTAGCACCAGGGCACGTGCTAATGAAAAATACAGCACAGAAAAGAAATGACTGTCCTATCATCTGCGTGTCAAAGTACTGGAGCCTAATCTGAGATCCTGGATTGCAGATGGGAATTTTTTAAATAATGAAGTCTCTTAAAGAGCTTTAAGATCTTTTAATCCTTTTATCTCAGTTACCACTTGGTGAAAACAGGAAGAACAGATCTCTTCTCCAGGAAACTTCTTGTTCATAGGCACTGACATCGCCAAGAAACCTCAAAGAACTACCTCCATCTGCTGGCAGCAAAGAATTAAATCCAGGCATCTTATTATGTATAAATTATGAGATGCTTTTAAAAACAAAGATTTTTATAGTAAACAGAGAGAGCAAGATGAGAATAGCATGAAAATCAGCATAAGATTATAAAATAATTAGCTTGCTGTAGTTAAATAAATACAACCCATGATTCATTCCACTTGCAATGGGCATACGTAGTTTTAACATATGGAGAAATAATCCTGTGCAAATTTCAGTGTGCAAGACACAGAACCGAGTACTAGATAGGGTCATCACTCCACTGTAGGTTAACAATTACACAGCGTCTCAAAAAACTCAGTTTGAAGAAAGTAAGCAGCCAAAATTTCAAGGAGGAAATTGTGCACGATGAATGAAATGTGTAACAGCTGCGCCTCACCAAAAAAAAAAAAAAAAAACACAAAAATGTGTAGGAAGTTTCTAAACCATGATCCTACAAACTTGCTTGATCACAGCACTAAGTACTATCATTTAAACTATCAACCCACAAACAAAAGATGAGCCACTCTCATCTGCAAGCTGAACGGTGCTGACTGGAAGATGGGTGCTTTGGTGGATCGGGCAGGCAAGAACTGGAGCCTCACTACCACTTGAAGTGAATTGAAGCATGGTGTCATATTGGAAACTGCCCGAATCACAAAGCAGGAATTATAAACTGGTGGAAGTACTGCAGAATTTCCTTAAGAAAAGTGTAGAAGTAAATTTAAGACAGAAGCTCAAAGAACTGTTCTTTGATCTCATGAGGTCTGCATTATAATTTCACTATGTGATAAATCACATGAATTTGTTCAGCTGCTGCTACTACGTTGTGGGGGTTTGTGTTTCCAAAAACTAAATGCACAATATTTATAAGACCCCACACACATCATATAAATGACTTAAATACTGAAAATAAAGCAGAATAACATGAGTGCATAATAGGTTGTCTGGCAGTCCCGCTGGAGCAAAAGTCAGGCAGGGAAACAGCAAAAGCAGCATAGGTCAAAATCACAGTCCATTAGAAGAACTCTTTGTGAAAAAACAACACAGACTCTGACCTTATCAGAGACTGTTTGAAGGTACCAGACAACCCCCCCTCTTCCAATTTAAAAAGCTGCAGCTGTTAAGGCTGGATTCCAAGGAATTCATAATCTTTGATTGCAATGTGTTTCTCCTCCCACCGCACTGGGAAAAGGCGTCCCCACCAAACTGATAAACAAAAATGAACTCAACGAACACAGAATCACATTCAGAAGGAAATACTGAGAAGAGTAACAGCACTTCCTGGATTTTCATTTGCTTAATAGTCTGTACCTAGAGAAATCCCCAGGAGAGAGGACAGATAGACTGGAACTGGGGTGATGACACCACAGTTGATCCTCCAGACAAACATCCTGCATTTCTGGGCTATTTGCAGTCATAAGGCAGATTTTTCCTGCTAAAACTTCTCTGCTTTGCAAAATTACTTACAAATCACCAGGTTCAGAACACAGAATTGATGGCTTTACAGTTTAGGTGAACACGGAATAGGCATTCAATTCTGACTGAGGACAAGCAGAAGAAGACTCTGAACCTCTATTAGCCAGATTCTGAGAACTTCTACTGCTCTCTGATGGTACCTGATCACAGGTGTCAAAGATAACATGTACGTGTTGCATCATATTGGCAGCTGTGCACTTTAGACTCTTTGTGGACTCAAGTCTAAAGACCAAACTATCAGTCCAAAGGTTGCCATGGATTTAGTTGTAATAGTATTTGCCTTAAAAAATAACTTTTTAAATAAAATGTTACATTAGATGCAATTCTATTTTTCTTTTACTTCCTTTATGCTTTGCACATGACTGATGGATGATACCTCTTTATATGAAGACATAATCCTTTCAATAGCATCTGCACCAGAGATCAGTAGGTTTCGTGATGTGGTAAAAGCTTCTGTTCTTTCACTAACCATTGCCTGTTTCTGGCCATCTTCCAATTCTAAAAGTTAAAAATAATAAATAAATAAAATTGTGTTAAAATATATTCTGTTAAAATATTCTTCTGAAAATTATCTCTATAAATTTAATGATCATTCAAATGTGGGCTTTTAAACGAAGAAAAATCTAACTGTATACAAACAACCTTTCAGAAAGAATTGTTGAATGTAATTAGCATAGACAACTTGGTAACAATGAGCAAAGAGGAGTGTATTAAATGCATTTTCTTGCACTAAATTATATTCTTTTACACTATTTCTCTACTCAGGTAATTTCATCTTAACACATAATTATCCAATTTACAATTTTTCAAAATATGAAAAAATGAAACCCAAGCACTGATCTGAAGCAGATTTTTGATAGCACTTTTCTACTGCTTTTGCATTCACATATTTGTTTTCAGCCTTACTAATTCACTTATTTATTTACAAGAGACACATATATCTCGATGCAAACTTGGCAACGTGGTAGTATTCCACGTATTAGAATGCAGTAAGTTCTTTCCTTATTAAAGATGTGTTTAAATAGGATACCTCTCTCACAACAGTTTCTCTGTTCATCAGACCCCAGAAGAAGAGTACAAACAATACTCTTTCACTTGGGAACTGCCTCACCTCCCTGGCAAGATCAGACTCTAGAAATCTACATGCAGCATCAAAGCCAGATGTATCTTTCTGTCTCTATTAGATATGTGGATCTACATTCTATTTTTTTTCATTCACATTCAAAAATGTATCCCTACATAATTAAGTCTGAATCACTGAAATATTGTATGGATCATCTGTGGAAAACTTCTTATATTTCTCATATATTAAGTCTGTTTATATACCTCAGCTATATGCTTTTCCTGTCCTCAGATGTTTTTACAACATAATTTTTTAATAATTTACTCAATCATACAGCACTGTGTACAATCTAGCCACCTTGACCACAATGAGAAACACGGTTTAAAAAAAAAACAAAAAAAAACAGTCTCTTGCAAAGAAAGGAGGGATTATGAAACTCATGCACACATGGACCTCATTTATTTACGAAGTCATTTTCACTCCAAGAAGAGTAAACTTTGGTAATAGCAGGAATTCCGCTAACTCACTGCTATTAACTAAATTGAAATTTATTTCTGATGTCTCAGAGAGCCAAATTTAACCAGTCTTGTTGGGATTATAGCCCATGCAGCTCACAGTATGTAGAACTACCAAAACCAAGTCACTTAGGAACTGGCCATGGTTTCACCTCTTTAAAGCAGTACTTCCTCCAGGATGCCTTTGCTTACTGCTGTTTCCAGCACCCAGGCTAGCTCACTGGGAGATCTCTGCATACCATGCATTTTAAGCATACTTCAAGGGGGGCTTTTTGTCAAATTAAAATTACAGTTAATGAGCGTTCCGCTGTTTCAAAACATCTCTTGCATATGAAACACATTGAGATGACTTTAACTTCTTGTCCAAGACATTATTCCTATGGCTTGCCTCCTGTTCAAAGAGGCGAGACACTATAACAGTGCAGACAGTGTCCCTACTTCACATAGTATCTTAACAGTTCCCTTTTCATTTACATAACTGATACTCCTTCCTGTTTTATAAACAAAGAGTTTATTATGTCTAGAAAAATCAGCCTTATTTTCAAAATGGCTACTTTTCAGCAACTGATGAGACATTTTGAGCACCAAAGATTTAATGCAACAAGAATGAGAATTGTCATCAAATAAGAATCTTCACTTTGCCAGCTAACTTCCTCACAAATTTGAATCTTAAATATCATCATTAAAAATTATGCCTTTCTTTAATTTTTATTATAGGATACATACATATATATATATATTTTAGGATTCCTTTTTTTTCCCTGAAGAAGTATACAAAATCTGTCACTTTACACTCGGGTCTGGTCACAGAACCAGCTTTATGCATTTAGTTTATTCTAGCGATTTGTCCTGAAGTCGAACATCTGTGCCTTCAAGATGTGAAACCCCTGACCTGCTGAGGCATAAAGGCACTGCTTTGCCAGCTAGATAAATGTTTGATAGAAGATAAGTCTGTTTGATTCTTTCAATACTTGCTATACACTGGTTCTGACAGTGTTGTTTGCCAGTATTAATTACATGTTTATGAAGCATGGTTACAATGTGCCTTAGGGCTCCATAGTTAAGTTTTGTGCTTTAACATTATGTTGCTGGTACAAATATTCTTCTGCTTTAGAACATGAGTTATCTCTGTAACTTCTTTGCCTCCTACATTTAAAAAATATTTATCAAAAGCATACTCATGAGTAACAGGAATGCCATTTAGTTTAGCATGCACACAAATCAGTTATCCATGATTTGTTCTATATACTTTCACTGTGACTGAATCCTTACAAATCACATTCTTTTTCATTTTTAATTCATGCTGTAATACCAGGGGGATGCTTAGAACATGCAGTTAAATGACTTTTCTTTGACTGCACTCATTCTCATCCTAGCAGACGAACTCTTACACTGATGATGACATCTCAAACTGACAGTAACTCTCCCTCAGCACTTCTGTTGTGCTGATAACCTCCACCAGTTGCATGAGGTGGAACAGCTTTTCCACACCCTTCTGCTTGGAACAGGACCTCCTGATATTTTTGAAGCTGTTAGCAGGATGCCAGCCAAGGTGCTGATATGGTGTCCTCCGGAGCCATGTGACAGGCAGCAGTTCAGGCAGCTGAGCACCCAGCCACGTGGAGGCACAATTGTGAGACCACTAAATAATGTGTAGGCAGGTCAAACTGAACCTGTCAAGTGACTTTAACAGTCCTGATTTGAAATGTCATTATGGAAACCTGCACTGAAAACAACACATTTATTCCTGTTTAAATGTACCAATTTCAGAACTCATCCTTTTGCTCATGTTGTAGCACCCACGTGACATTTTCAGTGGTTCCACCCGTGCATAAAGCAAACTGCCCACTGAGGCAAACTCCCTCACTTGTCCTCATCCCCCCTCCCTTACTACCTTTCTTTCTGCTCTTTTTCTTACAGCATCTAAAAAAACAACATTACTTGAGTCTCAGTTCACTTCTTGGAGAAGTTACGTCAAGAGGATATCAAAAACACTGCCATCAAAATTTGAAATGTGAACTTCACTGCTCTTCTCTCAGTGAGTCACGGGAAAATAGCAGTTCCTAGCAGTCAACGTGTAATGGAATAACTAGCCATAATTACACTGTGGTTTACAGAACAAGGAGATAAGCTTTCTAGGAAACCTAGCAAGCAGTATGATTTTGTAAAATAGCAGGAGTTGCTACAAGAACCAGCATGCCATTCCAACAACAGCCAGTGAAAAAGAACTGCAACTGTCATTATAATCTCATGGGAGTACCCTTTAAGTCCCAGATGATAACTCTGTCAGGTTTGTGCCCTAAGCTGTATCTTTTGCATTGCTCCTCCCTCAGCTGACTTGCTATGCCTGAGTTACGACACGGATGTGGTAAAGAAAAGGCTGTGAACAGTACAGAAACATGAACAACACCGAAGGAAAGCAGTCACTTGAGGATGTAGCTTTACAGAACCATATGAAAATAAATAAAAATGGTATTACCACCATCTGCAAATCCCGTTGCGGTGATGATGGGCACAGCAACCATGACCATGCCACAACTACTCCAGACATACTTCATCAGGAACTGCTCTATCATGATGTACCATAAGCGTTTGGATAAAATGAGATTCATTTGATCTGCCAAAGCCTTGTAGCTTTTTTGCAGTTGTTTCATTTCTACCTGTAGTTAAAAAATAATAATAATTAATTTATACAGTACAGTAAAAATAGATATGCTGTGCAAGACACATTCACACATGTGCATGAACTAATCAAGTATCCAGACCTGTGGCCCCTGAGTGCCACCTCTTGTGCAATACTTCATCAACATAGTGCTGCATTCTCACAGTAGAAATGTGCAGCTTTAATGAAGTCAACAGACTTGGTTCTTACTTACATCATTGTCCCTTAATACCACACTGGGGAGTTTTCAGTTCTTTCAGGATCTCTGATATATACAAGAGCAACATATGAGCAGCCACTATAGCTGTCTCCAGCAATCAAAACAAGATTGATTCTACAACCTTTTAATGAAGATGCAGCTGAAGAGTTTCACAGCAAATGTTAACTCCTCAAATTGTAAAGTGTTTGGGCATCAGTTATCTCTGACTTAAATCTTCAGAGTTCATTGCTGAAATGCAATGCTTCTTGTTTTTGTGAACAGCCTAGAGGAAGTGAGAATTATCCCAAGAGGTTTAACAAGTCAAAGATAGTTCCAAGTCAGTATGACATCATGCACTCAGTTCAAGCCAGAAGATGTGGGAACAGAAGAAACTGTTTAATTTAGCTGCACTGCAAACACTACGATAGGCAGCTCTGCAGAACAACTGCTTCTACCAAAACAAACCACCCTCATTATATAATTGTTGCATGGACTGAAAGAGTTGGCAACACCTCAGGCTAGTTACAGTTTTCAGTTTCCCTTTATATGAGACCATTTGTTTTTCCAAGTCATGCTTTGAAAGCTATGACAGCCAAAACCTACTTCTCATAAAGACATGAAGAATTCCTTTGTAAGGTGTCTTTAAAATAACCCGTTAGTTTATGTAACTATGGCTGCTGAAGTACTGTACTTAAGCTATTTTAAGGCTCTGATGACTACATCTTTGCTTAGCTATGTAAAAGAGTGTCAAAGGTTGTTGTGGTCTCCGTGCTATCGTGAAGTCTTCCCCTAGACTTTCTGCTGCGGCTCGCTACTGATTCCTGCAGCACTGGAGCTGAGAGCTCACAAACAAGAAAGGGAAAAGAAAAGCCTGGAAGAGTTAAGTGGAATGCAATGGGTGGGGAAAAAAACAATACCGACAATTGGTTTTCTAGAACAGCACAGGGTACAGCTGCAAAAACTGTAAGAGCACAAGGGAACTGCACTCTGCTCCCCCCAGACACTGCCTGTGAGATTGCATTTTCCTAGGAAACGGGAAGTGCGAGCTGTAAACAGGTTTAAATGTCAGAGAGACTACAGTGCATGCAGAGGGCGGCAGGGGAAGCACCAGTGGGCTCCAGCACTGCTGGAGCAAGCCCAGCACACTCAGATTTCCCTCCTTACCTTGTGCCCCCGGTAAAAGGCGATCTCTTCCACGTTGGCGATGATGCGTGAGTGCATGAAGCGCAGGTAGCCCTTCTTGTGTGCCTCCTCAGCCACCAGCTTGCCAAACTTAGGTGAGCAGGCTTTGAGCACACGGGCCGTGGCGTAGACGACGAGGCCGGCCAGCAGCGTGGGCCCAATGGGGTTGGCACCCCGAGAACGCGCCGTGCGGATCAGCGTGTAGGAGGTGAGCACCACGTCCAGGATAGGCTTGGTGAGGTTGGAGTACAGGTGTGCCACCGACTGCGAGAACATCATGATGTCCTCAGTGAGGGACTGGTCGGGGTTGGCCAGCCGCCCGTCCATGCTGATCACTCGGTAGTAGGTCTGGTTGGTGAAGTAGGTCTCGTAGGCGTGATTCACCAGGCGCGTGCGGAAGGCGAGGGCCAGCTTGCACTCCAGGTACCGGATGGTGCTGTTGACGAACGTGGCCGGGATGGCGATCATCAGCCATTTGACCAATTTGACCACAAAGCTCCGCGGCTCTTTTTCTACGATGCTCTTCACAATCTTCCCGTCGAGGGCCGCCACGTAAATGGAGAGGAAGGTCCTGGAAACCAGCGCGACCGAGTGGAGGCACAGCAAGCCCAGTTCGGCGCTCACCAGCTTGGGGAAGAACAGCTTGCGCAGCTCCAGCAGCTGCTTCAAGAACTCCGCGTTGAGCGCCGGCGACGCTCTGCCCCGACCACCGCCGCCGCCCTGGGCCGCTCCCCGGCCCGCCTCAGCGCGGCAGCCCGCCCGCCTCAGCCGCCGCAGGAGGACGGGATAGAGCACCTTCAACCCGTACGCCGCGGCCAGCAGGCAGGCAGCGCGCTTCGCGGAGCCCGAGCGGCTCCATTGCAGCCGGCGGGCCGCCGCGCGCAGCATGTGGGTCATCGCGCCCGTCCGGCAACGCTCCTAGCAGCGGCGGCGGCTCATGCCCGGCAGGAAGGCCGTCCCCGCAGGCTCTTCTCCGGGCCGCCGGGCCGGGCTCCCGGCGCCGCAGATGCCGAGTGAGCGCTGCCTCCCCCGAGGTGACGGTTTCCTTCCCGGCCCGGCGCGTTGCACAACGCAGCCCGGCGCCGCGCAGCCCGCCCCGCAGCACGCCATTGGCTGCGCCGCGCGGGGCGGCACCTCCGTTGACCCGGCCGCTCCGCGCCGCTCGTCAGCTGCGGGCTCGGACCCGGAGAGGTCGCGGCCGGGCCGTCTCTCGTGGCTCTCTGGAGCTGTGTCCCCGGCACCGCAGCCAGCAGCCGCTCGGCCCTTCCGCCGGCCCCGCGCCCCACCCTGCCGGAGGAGGGACTCGGGTCGGAAGCGCTGCCCGGCGGCCTCGGGGCTGCGGGGGGTGCGTTCGTGTTATGCGCTGCTCTGTCACAAAACGTTTGTTCGCGGTGCGTGAGGACGAGCGGGTCTGGAAACGTGCTGCGGGAGTTCAGGGCAGCGCAGCCGTCCCCTGGAAATGGGACTGTGACCCTGCGCGCACGCGGGAGAGCTAAGTCACGGCACTGTTACGAACGAGTCCTCGGGCAGAGTGGCGGGGTAACGGTTAGCAAGGCAAGGCAAGCTTCGGGGTGAGCAGGCGGGTTGAGAGAGCTTGTGAAAACAGGCAGCGCATCAGCTCCAGGTGCCATCCGAAAAGCCCTCAGGCTGAGATCAGCAAGTCGTGGCCAAGCAGCACCCATTGCTTGCTTCTTCCTCGGAGGCTGCTTTGATTTTTTTCCCTAGCGCACTGGAAAGTCACGTAGAGATGGGGAGTAACCCTGGGTCTTCCTGGTATTTCAGCCTCTGAGGACAGGACAGAGATCTGGATCAAGGTCCCTGTAACTGTTTTCTTTCTTTATTTTTATATATATATTTTTTTTATGCACAACTCAAAACTAGGAAAATGTCAAACTCCAAAGCAGAGTAGTATCACTAAGTTTCAGCTACTAAACAGGCCTGGTTTCACTGCTCATCACTTTGTCAGTAAAATGAGACAGTTGCTCAGGACACTGACGAGATACGTGGCTGAGGGTTGCTGTTACTCTTTAATTCTGATTTGCAGCTAAGGACTTTGCATTCTGGCTTCTGAATATGACAGCATGCTCCCGGAGCTCTCTTGCCAAACCACAGTTATTTGCAATATTTCATTACTCCAGCATTTTCATACTAAGGCAAGAGTTCACAGCTCTTTTGGTTCTGTGCGTCTGCTGACCTTTCACTTCAGCCGACCTTTTGGTGGCTTGGTAGCAGAGCTGCAAGTGTGGGTGTACACCCACAGTCAGGCCTGCAGGAAGCTTTAGGTAGTGCAATGCTTCTGTCAACAGAAGCAATGTATTACCATTGTTCTCAGTCTCCGTAAGGGATCTGAGTAGTCTGGGTGACAGTATAATCCACAGAAGGCCAATCACAGACTGTTCTAATTTATGGGAGTGGCCTGATTCTAGGCAGAATATGGCTCTAAAAGTAGTGCAAACTGGACTCAGGGAGATAGACAAGGAAAGGGCTCAGTCACAGTGAGCTGCCCCATTCACAGCGAGCTGCTGACTAATGATATCAAATGAAAAATGTCACTTCTTATGCTTAGGCTCTAGTATTTATAAACCTTAATATCTGGATTTTTTAGATGTATTGCTATAGTTAAATTGATTTCTCATTCCGTCATGATAACTCAGCTGAAACCAGCAATTGCAGAGTACAGTTATGAGAAGGGTGTGTCTATTTGATGCCTTCAAAGTCTCAGATGTGTTATGTATTTATTTTTTTCTTTACATTTCTAAAGGCTTATCTTCTCAAATCTTCAGAAAAAAGAAATGCTAACATTTCTGCATTAATTCTTTGCTTGGATGCATTGTAATCATGAGTTGCGTGCTACATACAGGTCTAAGTGGTAAAATCATGGAACTGGTATCCATTAGCAATGGTTATATTGGCACTGCTCCCAAATACTACATTTGCTGCTGTCCTTACATCATGCCTCAAGAATTAATCTGAAAGGATTGCAGCTGGTGGGTATGAGAACAAAAGCTAATCTATTAATTAACTTTCATTTGGGAGATTTTAATATTAACAAGAAGCAAGCTGGTTCAGAGCAGTGCTCCATGTAGCGCCGTATTCTGACTGTAATGACAGCTCTATGTAGATGCCCGAGGAAGAGTTCTAGTCATACATGGTGCTGCCTCCCCTGTTCAGCTTCATACTTTCCCACTCTCTGGCCATTTTCAGCTGTGAGAATTTCACGAGACACTGAGTTTTTTTCTAAGAAATATTCCACTCTTACAAGAGGTTTTCAAGCCTCTTGAACTCATATAAACTTTGACATAAATAATAACATCCTTTGACATGAGTTCCTCAGATCTGCTTCCCATGTATGAAGAGGGTCTGCTTGTTTGGACTCTGGCTGCCACAAGTTCCACTTTATGACCATCAATGCCTGTTCTGAAAAAGCCATTCAACAGCAGAGCTCCCTCTCTCCATGCCACTCTTGAGTTTGTCAGACTCTGTCCCATATCCACACCCACTTTGAATATATGAATACAAGAACTAAATATACTCTCCACCCTCTCCTTTTTGCCAGTGGTAAGACCTTCCCTTTTATTTCACAACATCCTTCTTGAAACTTTCAGATTTTCCTTAAAACCTAAATCAAGACTATAGCAATGACTCTTTTCTACCTGTTTATAAGGCATCACATCCAAAAACGGAAGCCATATGCTGGCTCTACACAGTGGCTTATGTTATAGATTTCTGACAGAATTTTGCTCTTGGTTGATGTGTAAGATGAATTATTTCATAGTTTGGTTCCCGTGTTCTGTTGTTTCCCAACTCTTTATGGCCTGCCTTGTTATATTTTTGGTTTATCAAAGTTAATGTTCATTTTTGTTATTTTCTTTAGAATGTGGTATAGGTTTTTGTGGTGGTTTGGATTGCCTCTGCTTCAAGTTTGCTATCCTTCAGCTTTCTTCTAACCACACGTGTCAGTTTAGTTCTTCTAGCAGCCTCTCCTAATTTCTTTTTAGTAAGCTTCAGGTCCTTCCCTTACTGGAATTTAGCACAGCTACAGAGGGTTCTTTGGCCTCTGTTGTTCCATGTAGGGATATTACTTTTCATGAAGAAAGGAGTCCCCTCTGAAGCTCTGAACCAGGTCTTGTGCATTGCTGTGCCTCAGGCCAAGGACTGCATTTCATCCGGAGGGCTCACTCTGTGAAAAAATAATTCTCTGACTAATATCATCTAGGAATAACAGCCTGTCAATATACTGTTGCCAGGGATACTGTCCTGGCAGATGGTCTTCCAGGTAGATACAATCCCATATTCTTCTCAGCTGGGCTTTGAATTTCAATTTGTGTAGATTATTTACATCTCTGAGGTGGATGGTTTCCTACACACCTGGCTTCTCTGCTATCTAATCTTTGGGCTAAAGCATAATCTGTTTCCATCAATGCTCGCTCCTAGCTCCTTCAAACCTGTTGTAATGAAGTTCAGCAAGGAGTGTACGCCAGGAGAAACAACTAGAAGAGGTAGTCTCTCATCATGCTATTTCAATACAGCAGGGAAAAAAATGGTCTTCTGTTGTATGTTGGAGTAGTCATTGATACTTCCATACATTCAGAACGTTTTATTTAAACTGAGGTTGATTTTTATTCTTTTGTTCTACAAGTGTGTATTTCATTCCTTTATAGATTTCCCAAATATCAAATGAATACTACTCATCTCATGTTGTAGTTTACTGTCGTTTTTTTTCTGATGTAATGCTGAAACCTTGTATGAGAACATAAAGACACCCACTGTGTTTCTCTTTAGATACTTGGCTGAAGGTTAGTATTTTGTGGTCAAATTTTAAGAAAAATTGGGCTTTCTGAAATATCTAGATTTCTTTGAACTAATGCCCTTAGGGAAATCGGAAAGGCCAGCTGTCCTTTATAGATGAATGGGGGGAAGGGCTTTTAGTCAAATAAATTGAAAGAGAATTCTGTCTTTGAAGAGAAACTATTTTTTGAAGGGAAAATTTTGTTTTTAAAACCTTTTTTTTTTTTTTTAATTTTCTAAAAAGGGCAAAATGTTTTAGGGCAAAAAAAAACAACTGAATTCACAAGGATAGTATTACTGCATTTCTGAATCACCTTGTTTCTCAAGGAGGGAAATAAGTAGAGGAGTTTGCAACTCTACAAACTAAGTTTATAGAGAAACACTGGGTTTTCCAAGCAGAAGTTTTAATGTGAAACAGGCATTTTATTTTATTTTATTT
>VXAB01007354.1:65118-132355 GCA_013399175.1 Odontophorus gujanensis | reverse complement strand
TTGACACATTTTCATCTCGTTCTCTTTTTGTTTCAGGTGTTAACTGAGTAGCTATAAAAACACTGCTGAGATTTGCAAGGGAACATCTAGTAGAGCATATTTCAATAACTTTCTCCTGACAAGATCATAACGTATTTGAATAATGAAGACATTGTTCATGTCCTTCTCATCTCATTATTTCCATTGGCAAATTTGTTTTGTTTTGAATATGAGTACTGGAGAAAAGCAGAATTGTACAAATTTTTTTTTTGGATGCAGTGTTGTATGGTCAAACATGGGAAAAGAATATTTTGTTTTTAAACAACTGATAAAGGGTACTGCAGTGCGAAGTGCATTAAGTATGAGGAACCAATTTTATAGGCAACATAACAATGATTTATGTCTGTGATGCTCTTCTGGGATGCCAATTTTGAACTGGTCTTGTGCTCTTATTTGAACACAACCACTGAGAACAAGTAAAAGAAAAAAATACAAGAAATTATGTGAAGGTAGAGATTCTCCTAGATCCCACACTGATTAAATTATATAGTCCCTTTAGCTGATCCATAGGTTTTCACCAGTTTAATTGGAATTCATTTTACAACCATGTTTCAGGAGTGACAGGCAAAGATAAGAATAAAACAGACGTTTGTTTCGAAATTTTAAACAAGTTGGAACCCTAAACCAAAATGAGGCTTATGTTTGGGAGTAACTCATCATTCCCTCTACAAGTCCACATCTACTTAGCTCTTGAGAGCACACAAGCTGTATTTTCACACAAAAGTGCAAAATCATTTTAACTTTCATCCTAGAAGACAAAGTATGAACAGTGATCAGCTAAAGCAGCTTCCTAATTACAGTTCATTTGATTTGGTAGGGAAGCTTGAAATACAAATCAATGCATGCTATAGACTGCAAATTGTGATATTCTAAGCAAATTTTGTCAAAGCTAGCACATAGCGTGCATCAGCACTGATCAACATTGCCAGTGCAGAACTGATGCTTTGACTTGTGGAAATGTTCCCTACCCTTGCCTTGGTGTTAACTATTCACAATCCATTTGTGCTATCATCATAGAATCATAGAATCATACAAGTTGGAAGGGAATTTTGAGTCCATCCAGTCCCACTGCCCTGTAATGAACAGTGACACCAATAGCTAGATCAGGGTGTTTGAAGCTATCCAGCGTGACCTTGAATGTCTCCAGGTACGAGGCACCCACCAACTCTCCGGTTAACCTCATTCAGTGCCTCACCACCCTTATCACAATAAACATTTTCCTTGTATCCAGTCTAAAACTTCATTCTTTGTTAAGTTGTTCAATGTGTTTCATTAACATGAGAACAGTCTTTCATAGTCTTGATCTGAGGAGCTGTATCCCCAACCTTGAACGGCTTGTTTATTTACTTTGAATTCTTACTCATCTTTTATAGTTTTCTCAATATTCTTTGTCTATTTGTGGACACTGGAACATATGAATAGAGCTATTTCAGAGGGATGAGATTTCCAGCGCTTCTGTAGGACATCTTCCATTGTATTCTGATTCACCACTGTTGGAAGTTGAGTGACGCATCTCCAGAATCCCAAGAGAACCATTGTCATAATAAGCTCTTAGTAAGCAGCTGCAGCATTTCCAACCAGGCTACTTATCTTTTACCCAAAACAGTATAGTGTTTCCCACTGTTTCCAAAATCATATCCCATACATCTAACCTTCAAAGGCACCGAAGGCTTTTGCTGTTTTTGAGCCTTGAATAGTTATTAGCGAAGTTTATATTTTGGTTATAAACCTATTCTGCTGTCTTGAAGAGTTATCTGCACAAAGGTAGTTTTCTTTTAGGAAAGGTACTGGCACACACACACAGATTTCTCTCTGAATTTAAGGGATGTTTTGTCCCCAGAGTTTCCTCAATCTCTTTTGAAATAAGAAAGGAGTATAAACTGCTTTGGTGACAGCTTCTTCATCTCAGCTCTGTAGGAGGCAGCACTTCATATAAGAAACCATTCAGATTGGATGCAATTTAATTACACAGGCTTTTCAACTCTTGAGCATAATCATTACATTCATTCCAGCGGAAAAAAAAAAAAAAAAAAAATCCTTTTGCTTTTTTGCTGCAAAATGCTTCAAAATATACATATAAATTATCTTGCTTAGTCTTGATATATTCTAGACTGTTCTGCTTACTCTCCACAATTGGATAAAAAGATACTGAGTTCTGGGTTCCTGTTTTCAATTTTCATTAATGAATATCACAAAAGAATTTCAAAGCTTACAATAGCATAGAAACACACCATCCAATTTAACAAACAGAAAGGAAAGTTGCCTCTTAATCAAATTAAATAAAAATTCTATCATCTAACTTGAATATTGGTAGAAGTCCGAAGGGTTCTTAGATAGGTAGCAGTGTTCATTGATGCCAGGATTCTGAAATACAGATTTCACATTCTTTCTCTGAATTTAATATTTAGACAAAGTATTTAGACTCACAACACATACCTGGAAAAGGATTTTTTCCCCAAAATTTCTCTACATCAGAGCAGTGGGATGCTAGATTTTTCAAAGACACAGCATGAGATAAAATTAATGATATAATGCTTCTTTAGCTATCGCTTTTTCTGGATTTAACAATACCAGAAACAGAAGAATCTTTGTGAAACTTATCCCCATTTCCACCAACACACATTTTAATAAATCACAGAATCACAGAATTGTAGGGGTTGGAAGGGACATCTGATCATTTTTATATGTGGAAGAAATATCCCCCAAAATATTCATCTTTTGGATGCAAACCTTTTGAAGTCAAAGGCATTGAACTCACTTGTTCCAAGATTTGGTCCAAACCAGGAAGTCGTATGACATGACAAAATGCAGTGTAGCTAAAGACTGTGGTTAACATCATAACAGCAAAAACAAGGTTTGTATCTTTCCATCCTTACTTCCTTATTTTCCGCTTTCTAAAATTGATATATTCTCCAACAGTGTTAGGGCGAAAACAAATATGGCTGTTGATAAGAAACTATGCTAAAAGAACAGCAGTACATACCCTGAAACAGACAGGTGTTAGAAATGTCTTAAGATTTCCTTTAACCAGCAAGAGATTTAATTTCAGGAAAATGCTACCCTCTTGTATATTGAAGCATTGCCCAGAATTCCTTGAGGAATTATACAAATCTTAGTATCTCTATGAACACTTGTACATTTTTTTCTCCTGAAAAGCTTAGAGTGTAAAAGGTATTTGATTTCAACATTAATTCAATCATATACAGCTAGGAAAACAAAAACAAACAAACAAAAAACTGTAGCTTCTTCCGCTTCTGTTTAACTTAACCTTATGTCTGAGTAGGCCTAAAGCATATAGATGAACAGTTAGAGTGGCTTAGCTGTTAAAAGTTCTATAATTAACTTAATTGGCCCATACTCTGCCAGGAGAAACTAAGCTCCAGTATCATGTAGAGACTCTATTTCCACTGATAACAAAACATTTCCACTAACAAGAGAATGTGTATATATTTCATCAAATTTTCTTTTGTTTATGGAATATGTCTAAGAGGTTGTCTTGTCTGAAATGTTCTTTTCCTTACTTCTTGCAGTTTGACAAGGAAAGGTTTGGGTGTGATTTTTGGGTTAGGCACAACCAAGGGCAGCATACATTTTGGAATGGAACAAATTTGTTGTGGTAAGTCACTGGACATTAGCAGGCATCAACACCTATGAGATATTTCAGTTCTTGCAAGTTCACCACTGTTCATATGGCAGTCTTTTTATTATTCAAGATGATTTTGTCTTCTTTTCTTACCTTCGGAGAACCTTCAATTCCTGGTGCTGCCCATGCTTCCAGAAATCCTCCAGAAAATACCTCTAGAAATCAACTTTTGTTCTGTTAGTATTTTAGTTCCATATTACTGCCATAAGTCTTTTTGCTTTGTTTTCAACATTAGTTATACATATTATGATTTTTACTACTATGTAGTGGTAAAAAACAGGCTTCTGAGTGTTCTTTCATGCTTTCAGCTTTCCAGTGTTTTTCATTCAGATTTATGTCTCCAGTATGCTAAACTGCATAAAGCTGTGCAACAGATCCTAGTCCTCTTCCATCAAGTTTGTGTTGACAGTAATGTCGTGGTGTGTCCATAAGAAGGAAGATATGGAAATTCCTTTTCCCTCAGCACATCTACACCTCTTGCTCCTCTAACTATTCAACAGCAGCTGTCCCATAAGGGGTTTAAGATTTGCTTATAAAGTCACTACAGTGTAGTGTTTATCCTGATTCACAGCTTTGGTTTTTCAGTTTACACGAAGTAAAAATCACCTTTGCAAACCAAGGTGTGACATAAATACTCCCAGAGAATTTGTGTCTCCTTACAGCCTGCAGAAGCAAATGCCATATTTACGCCTATTCCTGAGCTCAAGTAGACAAGTCTTGGTCTGATGCTGACATTTATCAGAGAGATAGAAAATAAATTAACAGAAGAAAAATGCATATTTCTTTTAATAAAAATAAACAAAACAGTTGTCAAAAAGATCTCTGTATTTAAAGCTAAGATTTATGGAAGCCAAATTTAAATAAATAAAGAAATAAATAACCTACAGTACTTGGAATAAATAATTGGAGAAGACAAGTGATCTTTAAACTACGTGTTTCTGTAAAATTTATCAACAGGAGTTACAGCAAAAAAGGGTATGCTGTTTTTCCTAACAGTCAGCAGGACAGTGTATAGGTTAAAACAGTTCATAAGCTCTACCTGGAAAGGAACAGTTACTTCTCATTCTTCTAATGTTTAGTCAAGCCAGTGACAATACCTGGGCTCTCCTGAGCTGTTTATTAAAATGGCATTTGCAAATGTCAGGCACTCTTATTACCTCTACTGGGCACCCAAATGTTTCATTAAAGCAATGAAGTCAAGAGAGGACAATGATAAAAAATAGGCGCATATAAATAAAATATAAGGCAGCTGTCCTCCCCTGAACGTTTCTGAATAAGATGCAGTGGCATTAATTAAGATTCAGGGTCCCATTCTAATTCAAGGAATGTAGCACATTTCATATATCAGGCTCAGAAGATATTTCAAGAAGTTTTAAGAGAATCAGTCATATATCTGTACTTTTTTTTGTTTTTTTATAGTTTATGTTACTAGACAATTATAACCATTATTTGAACCATTCTAATCTTCTGAAGGCTTTCTTTATGTCAATTTTTCTTATTACACTCCCATTCAAGCCCAAATAACATGACAGAGAGTATGACAAACCTGGGAATCACCACAGTTCAGATCTGTATTTGGTCACAGTCCTGAGCAGCTGGCCTGTTTTGAGCAAGAAGTTCAATGGGATATCTCCAGAGGTGCCTTCCAGCCTCAACCACCCTCTGATCTTGTGGTTTGGCAAAGAGAGTAACTCGTACTTAAAAACTTTCTTGCTCCTCACAGAGTAAAATAGACCATTAGAGATAGAAATCAGTCACGAGTAATGACAGAAAATATTCTAATATTTTCACATCTCACACAAACACACAGGCACACAGACACACACACACAAAAAAATAAAATAAAATAAAAATGTCATTATTGAATAGAAGCTTTCTCAGAAATATAATTATCAATATATCCTATGTTAACTACACTGTAATAGGATCTTTCAATTTTGGTGACACTAATACTCCTTTCCCACCTTTTTTTTTTTCTTGAAAGTCCCACATTTACTTTAATCACTTTTGGCAAAGTAGAGATGTTCTATTTAGTTTCACACATTAAAAAAGGGGTTAATCTCAGATGACTTTCTGTAAGATTCTGAAGAAAACTGACAGATGAAGTGAAAAGTTACCGTGGAAAGTGGCTTCCACTCATACAATTATGATTGTGTTGTCTGTACCTGAAGAATGTTTCTTTGTTTTGCTTATGGGAAAGAGTAATTATCTTTAATTTATACCGTTTTGATATTTATTTGTTTTTTTTGTTTGTTTGTTTGTTTGTTTTTCAGTTTTAAAAGTACTGCTAAGCACTAGTGATCACAAGCAACACAAAAATGGAGTATATTTTCACTCCTGGAAATTCTGCCATCTGCTGCATAGTGCTTTCACAGTAATTGACACCACACTAATTAACCTTCCTTAAACATCATCACAGGAGCAAACTTTAGATGAATTAAATAAGAAATAATTTTCACCTTTACCAAGCAGTGCAAGCAGCACAGTAGATCAGAGAACATGACATAATGTCAGCATAAGAAATGTCACTTTATCTTAGACTATTAAATGTCATTAGCTTACAGCTTTGGAGGTTGTTAGCCTCTACAAAGAATATTCAGTACAACAGTAATGCTTATATAGTTATGAAAACTGTAGGCAAATCTTGTGGTATCACCTCTTCACACACCTTTTTTTCTTTTAACTGAAGTAAATAGTCTTTCATTTGCAAGCTTTTAGTCTATAATTTGCATGAACCAAAACTATTTACAAAATCTTCAAGTGGAATTCTACCTCTCTTGAACAAGCTACAGGTATTGATAGTGTCAAACAAATGTACTCCATATAAAGGTATCTATTTTTCTTAGACAGCTCAAAATTAAAAAAGAAGACATGATTAAGACAAAATTAACTGGGAAACTCCTGCCGTGGTTACCTTGCCTAACTGTAGACAATTGCAATGATAGATGCTTAGAATGGGATTCAGTTACCTTAACGCTGATGCCTATTACTGTTTTAAATCCATCAAGTTAGCCCACTTTGTTTCCAGACCAGTCCTAGTACTTACCTGGCCTATGCAGAGTGTTCAGATAATACTGTGTGTTTGAAATGGCCTTAGCCAAGTATGCTTAGCAACAGAAACCTGCTGCTATACTTCTAGTTTTGAAGATTAATGAGATGAATCTCACTTTTTGCTTTACAATTGCACTAGTCAGATCCTCAGAAAAGTGGTAGCAGGTTTCTCTATAAGCAGAGAAAAGTTTTGGATGCCAGGGGGTCTTCCACCTAAACAAAAGCATCCAGGACCATTTTAGACATCATGCAATGTCCAAGATGTGTGAGTGAAATGAAATGGCAGGAGAATGGAGGACTGTATCCTTCAATAATTGTGTCTAGCAATCAGGTGAATATCTACAAAGATGTGGAATGGGAGTAGGTACTACTGTTTCTAAAACTGAATTCTGTGCCATGAAGAACATTAATCCTAACATTCAGATATCATCAAGTGTGTATGACTTAGTTTGTGAGCTACTGTCTAAGTGCTAATTATCATCAAAGGTGATCTAGATCTTCACTCAGCCACCTATATTTAGACAACTGAACTGTAAGAACTATTCAGAGCCTAAAGACATCCGTTCAGTTAACCAAATATTGGTGTCTAATCCATCCTTTGAGTAAGAGGTGGATAACTCACTAAAATGTATCTCCTCTTTTGAATCCATCCTGGGTGCTTATGTATCTGTCTCATATGTGGACACCCTCAATTCATAGCTGAATTCAGTTTGAGTTTCTGGATTTTCTGAGGTCTATATTTAGTCTCATGTCTCAAAGAATGAATCAAAAATCAAATTCCTACATCTCAGATTTCTAGTACACTCCCAGAATTCCAGAAATAATAAAGACAAGAAAATTTGATTATACCTTATTTCTTTATTCAAGACCTAGTGGAGTAAATATGTCATATAGTCTTTTTGGGGAAATCTGCCGGTCAATAGCTCTCATTCATGGAAAGGTACAATAGAAAGGTAGCAAAGGAGTATAGTGTAGCCCCCTTTTCTGGGAATCTCTAATTGAGATTCCCAGTGCATCTCTCAGCTCCACATCCAAACTTTCACTCTGCAGAGTTCTACATTCTAATTTCTCAAGCAGAAAATGGAAGAGCCTTCTACTTGCAGTCTTATTTCCCTGTGTATTATGAGGCTTCTAACTTGTTTATGAATTCACATTCCTCATCCAGACACTTCACTGGTTGTTTTCTTTGGGTAATACTGTGGGGGAGCAATTTGTCTGCAACGTGGTTGCTGCTTTATGATGAAACATGTTCTATGTTTTGCAAGAGGTCATCATCTGCATTTGTCCTTGCTTTGTTAGCTGCCCATTATCACCACCTTCATCCCAGTGCAATATGAGATGATAGAAAGAGAACTGCACTCACACAGAACTGTGTAGTAACTGCAGGAAAACTAAGAATTTGTAATTTGATTTTGATAAATCTATACCTAAATGCTAGTACACTACACATAACACATACACTTGCTCAAATGTTACTGCACCATCCACAATAAATAAATCTTTTTGCTACTGAATAAGAAAATTCATAAATCATCCAACTTCACAAGGAATAAGTAACTCTGAAAAGTTTCAGATTTTTCGTTTCTAGGGCTTCTGTGTTCCCTCCATTTCAACCCCATTGCACTGCAAAATGAGAGAGGAACTCATTTTAATTTTAAGAAAGCAGGGTGGTGTTGCTTGGCAACACCACAGTTAATAGCTGGTTGCTGTCTGGCCTGGAGCATGCCTCTTCAGAAACACTTTATGTAGATATATCCCTTTATTGCAAAGGTTATTGAGATATTTTTTTTTCCCTGGCCATTTAATTGCATAAGCGTTCTTTCAAAAACAACATGATTAGAGGAATCTTTTCCTTAATTTTTGGAAGTAAAGTGTTCATACTTCACATAATAACAAATGGGAAAAATTCCTAATATGTCCCCAGTGTACAGATTTCAGCACAACCATCACAGCATACAAAGCTTCCCCAGCCAGGAGCTTTTGCAACATTATGTACCCTGACTTCTAAGAATTCTAAATATGTATTTTCCATGTGTTTTTCAAATAGTAATTCTAATTACCAATGCTGCAGTTTCTCAACAAAGCAGTGGATCCACCACCTCTCTGGGCAACTTATTCCAGTGACTCACATCCTTATTGTGAAAGCTTTTTCCTTATACACCATCTAATCTTCCCCTGTTTTAGTTTGAAATCATTTCCCCTTGTTTTATCACAACAGACCCCACTAAAGAGGATCTCCACTGATAACAGAACCATTTTTCCATTGTGTGACAATTTGTTATAAAAGGAAACTGACCTAGATTGTGGCTGAGAATAAAAATTGACACATTCAGGTTTTATTAAAATGATATTAAGTGTATTTGAATTTCAGTCAGGTATTTTGTGGGGTAACTTCTAAAATCATTAGCCTTGCAGAATAGCTCAAGCTGTGAAAGATAATAGAGAGTAGCTAGTCTAGAGCCTTAGAGAAAAGCTCTTGAGGACAGTATTAACAAGAAG
This sequence comes from Odontophorus gujanensis, assembly GCA_013399175.1. Classification (NCBI taxonomy): domain Eukaryota; kingdom Metazoa; phylum Chordata; class Aves; order Galliformes; family Odontophoridae; genus Odontophorus; species Odontophorus gujanensis. The sequence continues at coordinate 123,123 of VXAB01007354.1, read as the reverse complement.
GTATTTTCAACTACAAATGCCAAAGACATTTTAGTTTTAACTGGTTGAAGCAGGTGAGTCCTGCAAGAGCAGATATTCACTTGTTCTACTGTGGCATGTGTGTATGTGGTGAGAAGCTGATCTGCACATTTGAGTCTTCCCTTTTAGTGTAGGAGAAGGTGGAATTAAACAAGCAGTAATACAGACACTGGAGAAAATAGCTTGAGAGGGAGAGATTTATACTTCTAAAAACTACTGCCACTAAATTCTCGAGCAATAACGATCAGTGGTCAGAACCTGTATTCATGAAACAGTTATTTTGCAATCCAAGTCCTTAACTCATGTGGTATCTACTTAAGACAAATTGGATAACAATTTTGCCTTACTGAGACTTTCCTTAGCCTATTAAGAATCTCAGCCATCAGGTCATGTCATACTGAGGAAGTTAACAGGGAGTTAAGCAGAGAACATGCTCAAAGTTTAGAGGTATATCCACAGGGTTTATAGCCTGAAACTTTGCCTTCTCCTTATGCATGCTACTGTTGATTGCACATTCCAGTTCATCATTTTCACAGCAAGACCAAATATGGGTTCCCATCTTTCTTGTAAAAGATAAACTGGGCCTAGAAAATCTTCGTGATATGCACTTTATTCTCGGTGAAGTTTTCCTAGTCTTCTTACATCTCTGAAACAAAAAGAAACAGTTCCATTCCTTGCACAAAATTTTATTTGTGTATTGATTCACCACTCAGAAAGGAATATATTTACATGCCTATGATCATTGTTAAACTCCATTACGGAATCGCTTTTGATGAAGATATTTGCTCCAGCATACACAGCACACACAGATAGAAAAAGGGAACTCCGAGTAAATTAGAATATAATTCTAAAGATGAGGCTGGATTTAAATACCAGATTTTCACCAGCATCTGTTAAAATATTCTTAATGTGGCTACATGGCACTCCAGGCTGCAGTTTTCTAAACAGAATTGAATAAAATATTATGCTTATCATCTCATTCCAAGGCAGCACTACTTTTCCCACTGCTCATTTATTTCGCTCAGAGCTGATGGAATTCATACATAATATTACTTGTGAATGTAAGTCAGAACGTAACTAGTTAAGTTGGTATGATCTATTTATAAGCAGCTAGTGGCACAGTTTTCATTGTACTAAACACAACTATCCATTAATTAGGAAAGAAAGAAAATGTATGAAACTCCTCTAACAGAAAGACGTTTTAATAAATACCAAAGAATTCAAAGATTACTAATGTTAAACCCTACTAAAAATAGCAGTAAAAGAAAATGCTGGTATTCTTAGCTATTATGATACACAATGCGTGATGATTAACACAGGAATATATACAGGGTCAATTAGCCAGTAGGATGGGTAACCAGAATTAGCAAGTAATCATTATACCATTTTAATGCGTCTTCTTTTTCCCACTTGTTTTCTCTGTAATTATTCAAGTTTCTTTAAAGAGTTTGTCTGTTTTTTATAAACTGTTAGGTTGCATTTTTACCGAATAGTCTTTTCATTACTTTTATGACCATAAATTTTTAACTGTGTTGGCCAGGAAAATTATAAGCTGCACTTCTCTTTAATCATTTATTCATTTCTTTGACTAGACAAATATCGCAAGACATAGGACAGTTTCACTTCATAAGAGATGGACTCTGAAGGAAGAAAGGAGCCAAGGGCAGAGGCCTGGAATGTCTAGTCACTGACACCATAATTATGTGCAATCAACACAAGGTTACATTTTAAGAAAGAGAAATCATATCATAAGAAGTTGAAGGAGACAGGGAAGTGTAAGTGTTATCGCAGAATTACAGGTTACACAGTACATGGAATGCATATATTTTTGTCAGCTGTGATTAGAAAAGATAAACTGAATTTGAAAAAAGTGTAGTGGGAGAGTGAAGCTCATACCATACAAGAGAAGACAAGTAGAGGCTATAAAGAAAATGTACCAGAGAGGCAGAAGGATATGAAAGGAAGGCTGAAAGACAGTACTGACACAATGGGTTTTACTGACCATGAGCAGTGTGAGGATGTGAATTAGGAGAATGATCCTACATACCTGAACAGTAATACTCTGAAGCAAACTTTGAGGAGGAACAGAGGAAAAAAACAGGAAGGAAAGGTCAGGGAATACACAGAAGGTGCTACCTCTGAGGATCAAAGCAAGGAGTAAAGCAACATGAGGGCTGTATGGGTCAGAGGCTCTTGCAACAGGAGCCAGCTGGGAGGGTTAGTCTTTCATCACCCAAAAACCTTATCTTTTAAGTACAACATTAAATTGATTTGAAATTTTCTGCAAATAGAGAAGATCAGTAATATATTTTCTTTGGCATCACTGGGCTGTGTAAATTGACTTCATATGAAACAGTAAGTATATTATTACAATCTTAAAAAGAAGAAAGACTATTTCTCTTCAGCTGACCTTACTCAAGTGGCAAGCCCAGCCACCAGAATCAAAGAGTTATTTAAATACAGAAAATGTTCTTTATGGCTACGGATATGAATATAATAGATGTATACAAAAAAATGAGTATTGAACACAGATATCAGTGCAGTTGTTTGCAGGGTCTTGGACACATATTCAAACCTACTCAAAATGCTAATGTGATCAGAAAAACTCCCTGTGAGAGTGACAAACTGCTACATGTCTTAGAAACAGCATATATACATGAGTGCTGCACATGCACTATACACACTACACACATGTATAGAGAATGTATGCAAAGTGTACATTATATATTACATTCACATTAATTATTTATTACATTTATTCTAAATCCAACTTGGAGTGCAGTTCTCATCTAGATACAGTGCTTGGATAATAATTATTCTTACGTACTTGTACAGTCTAAGCAAACTCAGACTATTAAGCCACTTCACAGCATTAGATACGAAATGGATAGATGTCTTTGTCTGTCTTCACTTGATAAAACATTAAGGTCAAAAGCCATGAATATGGAGGGATTTTTTCTGAAGGGATATAAGGAGGGAAAAGGGGTCCGCTGCAAAAGAACATTCAGAGAAAAGAAGATTAAACTTTGTATTGTGTGTCATATATGTTTTACTGAAAGGTTAAGTTAAAATATGTATTTATTCTTAGCTATTAATATTCTTGTCCTATGAAAAATACTATTTATCAAAAAAGACTAATTTCACTCAGTTGTATATGAAATAAAGTGATTAAAACTCAATTTCTCAAACTAATTTTTCATGTGTTTTAACAAAGCCTTAACCATCCTCAGTAAAAACCCTCCCTTCTGTCAGCTAAAGGCCAGAGCAAGGTCTGCACACTAATTCAGATTCCCAAAGAAGGCTCATATTTCAGTTTAAGGGTCACATTACCTAGGAGAGAGCTTTACCAAAGCATTAGAGCTTGACATCATCTTGGGAAGTTAAAATAAAAAATGCATTTATTTCCATATTTGTAATAAATTCATGAAAGCCTTTAATCAATTATTAACCTCCACATGTAGTTATGTGTAAGGGTGTATAAGGGTTTCTCCTTGAAGATACCTGAAGCACGTGATCATTTTTTCTGCATGATTCCTCATGTGCGTTGCAATGGTTTTACTCTCAGGATCTGTCAGATTCTTTCTAAAAAGAAAAAGTCATCAAGAGTAAATCAGTTTGTCAATCACTTTGCCTGCACACCCAGTTATGACCAAAAGTGCATTTTCTTTTAGTTCTTTCTTTTTGTTTATTACTTCTCTTTGTAAATCAGGGGTTATAAATGGGGTCATAAAATCACATCTTCACAAGTCAACAATGATAATTCATTGTAGACTTATCAAATATTTACATCCCAGTCCTTACTCTTTCGGACTTTTTCAGAAAAGAGCTGACAGAAGATTATAGAAAATTGGTAATTCAGTGGTAGAACTAATTTTATAGTTCTTATTACCAGCTCACGTCTGAGCTTGCTGCAGTATGCACAGAAATGCCAACATTTGCCACATAATATGAATCTCCTCAAGCTTATGTAAGCAGGTCCAGAATAAACTCGAAACATAAGCTCTTTACCTTTGTCACACCTATCGACAGTTTCTGTAACAGATTTTGCACAAGATATGCTAAAAAGTACTTTTCTCTCTTTGTTTAATGACTGGGATTCTGAAATACGATTCCATAAGCAGCAAGCGTCTCCACAGACCAATATGAAAAACCTGATGCAGCGCAGAATTTGTCAGTGCAATAATAATCCAGAGAGAAAGAGTCAGCATGAATCCTATTAGCTTCCAGAAGTACATGAAACAAGTAAATCATCAGCCCAGTGATACCACTGCTGTCCTCAATGTAATACTGAATATTGAATTAAAAAACAAACACAGGAAAGCTGGGGAGGGACATTTTATAAGGGTAGGTAGCAACAGGATGAGGGGAAATGGTTTTAAACTGGAAGAGGATAGATTTAGACTAGATATTAGGAAGAAATTCTTTACTTTAGAGTGGTGAGACACTGGAACAGGTTGCCCAGTGAGGCTGTGAATGCCTCCTCCCTGGAAGCATTCAAGGCCAGGCTGGATGGAACTCTGAGCAACCTGGTCTAGAGAGAGGTGTCCCTGCCTATAGCAGCAGGTTGGAACTAGATTATCTTAAAGGTCTCTCCCAACCCACATCATTCTATGATTCTACGGAATAAGAACTTCTTGTATAAGTAAGAAATTCTGTGTTGGTCTAGCACACTTTATTCACTAGAATTTTGTATTTCCTTCAGTGAGTTCTTTGGAGACTTCACCTCTTTCCACTTTCTACAAACAGCACTGAGTGTTTTGCTCATATTAAACGGAAAATATCAGGAGTCAGATTCTTCACTGCCTTATATCATCTATAGAAAAATGGATGCAAACAATCACATTTTCTTTTGATAACATTTTTTCTACTTCTTCAAAAAGCATGAGTTACTTTAAAAAGCATGAGGAAACTTAGAGCTACATATTCTTTATGTGGAGAGAATTTTTGGATTTTTGTATTCTTATGTCACAAACTAAAAACCAAATGGCAAAGATACTAATTGCTGTCTGTGTCAAGACTAGGCTTTCTCTGAAAAGCTGAGCAAGAATTCATTTAAGCAGTCCATGGGAACACCTGACCTTCTTGAATGTCGTTGTAACAATGCCTGTACTGTATGTTTCTTTGTCAGAGATGGGCTCTAAAGCCTGAATTATTTACTGTTTTCCAAGTTTCCACTGAGCATGCCTTTGCCGAAAATGACTGTTTGCAATTATTCATTTTTAAAAAGTGTGTGCAAGGTCATTACTATTATAGTGATGGGACAGTATATACAGACGGATGTTAATAAGTGCTGTAGCATTAAAGCTAAAACATACAAGGCAATTTAAATGCCATCTAATTCACTTTTATTTCATATGCTATTGTTTCACACATTTCCTTTATAGATTAGACTAGACTAGAATACTTTAGTCGAAAAGGACCTTCAGAAATCACCTTGTCCAACTGCCTGCACTCTTCAGGGGTAACCAAAAAAAGTCAGCTTTATTCAGCTCTGACCTATTTTTCTTCTCTCTATGCTCCCTCCACTTTTTTTTTTTTCCTGGACCAGATGTCCACCAAACCACATTGCAAACACTGACAACAAACAAAAGGAAGAAGCAGAACTCACTCAAGTGGGCAGAGAAAGGTCTCAGAAGCACAAGCAATGAGTCCTGGCAACACTCCTCTGAGCTTGCTGCCCTGATTTCCAGCATTTTAATGAAGTAGAGGAAGTACACCTTAGTCATGAAATAATTCTGAAATAGGTGAAACAAGAGTAACAAAACTGCTCTTTAAAAGTCTTTGTACAACCTTACGTCGTATCTTAAAAAAAAAAAAAAAATAGAAAGAAAGAAAATGTCTCTTTCCTGCAAGATGTTGAATCACTTGCTCTTACATGGATGCTGCACACTGTTAACACTGTAGAAAGCTACATTAGTTTTGTAGGAGATAAGGAGACTTAAAAATCTGACTCGCTTATTGTGAATTTTATCTCATAATAATATCAGAACTCCAATATCTGAAGAAAAATAAGTGGGAGCTTTTCTCTACAAGGGAGATGACAAATCTGTTTCTCATGGTTCCTAAGCATCTTCAAGTCACTGTAAGTAAAGCCACTAGGAAGGAAGTAACCAAATCCATAACGTTATTTTGTTTAATATCTGTGAATATGTCCAGGGGCAGTATATCGTTTGGTCAGCTTGCTCAAATCTTGTTTTTCACTCGCAGAAGTTGTAGGATAGCCAATGCCTTTTTTCAAATTTTCACTCTACAGACTTTAAAAACCCAAGAGAAAGGAAGTTCTGTTTTTTGTCCTCCCTCTTCCTGACAAATTTCACTTCTTTTTGCTTATCTTTCTGATTTAATTCATACAAATGTCCATAAAACTGATATACAAGGGATCTCAAGAGGTCGTTTAGTTCATTCATTTCTACCCATCACTGAACTTGTTAAACCTGTGGACATTTCTAGCAGAGGCTCTGAAATCAAGGAGATTTTGGTATCACCCAAAGCAATCTCCTTCAGTGATTACTTGCAAAAGATATTCAGCAGTAAGTTTAGTTCCTTAAAAAATGGCTTATAAGTGACAGGCTGATATCCTAAAAACATTACCTTACTATTTTTAATCACAAGAAAGTTTTAAAATCTCAAGTAACAAAGAATGAATTAAAAAGAAAACCATAAGCAGCTGGAATGCAAATACTTCCTAATCTGCCCCTTCTATATCTTTGCTTCTGTTTTCTTTACATCAGCACAGCACAGGAAATAACAGGTCAAGAATAAATAGGAATAACAGGCCCTCTGTTTAAACTACATCCTTTGGAGGGCCAAAATAGGGGTAGAACTGAAAGAAAATGACTTTGTTCCATATTATATATGGAAAGTGTATAGCTCTCACAGTCTGGGATGTAACTCTTAGGTTTCCTCATTGATTTTAAAGCTGACCATGGTCTGTCATCTCAAGTTCAACACAACTCACCTGAGCACTGTAGAAGGTGGTATCTTTAGCACCGCAGCAGTTACTCTTAACACAGCCACAGGTGCTACAGAGAGACGGTAGTTAAAATGTCACTTGCAATAGACGGATGAACATAATTTATTAATGTGAAGTGAGTATGCCCCAAAAGAGTATAATATGAATGAAAAATATGAAGGAAGAAAAGTACAGTCAGTTGGTCTCTCATTGTGCAGATAATTAAGAGGAGCCACCAGCATTCCCTGAGGATTTAACTTGTTCCATTATTGGGATACAGCTGTCATAAGCCTGAACCTCCAGGTTTTTCTTGAAACTCGGCTTCAAATCCTTTGAAACATGTGGCAAAAAACAATTATGTTCTGAAGTGCTGGAAGACAATGATAAATGAATGATGTAGCTGCAGTTACCAGTGACTTTTAATAGCCAGCAGCAACGTACTCAGTCTCAAAAATGTGATTCTTGACACTCTTCTAAAAATGAAAGATCTGAGTGACTTTTTCCTGATTTTTAGGGACTTGCACTTCAATCTTTTCCATCATCTAAAGAATCTGGTTCCAAGCTCCATGAAAGAAATAAGGTAACTATTGAAACACAAACATGCTACCACATAGCTTTAAACTAAGCTAAAAGTTACCTGCATATGATCTCCACTTTTTCAAAAATTCAAGTATTTAGTTGAAACTGAGAAAGAGAAAGGTAGGAGCATCTTGTTGCTTTTCAGCTAAGGTATGATGGATGTGGTTTTCAGGCATACATACAACAGATCTTTCTCTTATTAAATATTTTTCATCTATTTAGAAGTGCTTGTTTGTTCTTGAACCAGCTCCAGTAGTTATTACCTAAACCAGTAGAACTGCTGTTAGGCAGAATAATTGTATTTAAGATTTGTCTGTGCAACGTGAGTCATCACAGTCAGGATGTTCACACATTCATCAGTCAGGACTCTTCCTTCTGACTAAAGCTCTAAGACTTTTCATAGTTCAGTGAGCTAAAATCTAGCGTGGTGGTGGCGGTGGTGATGTTGCTGTTTTCCAGTGGAAAACCACAGTTTCCCTAGCCATTTATCAGTATTCAAGGCTGCCTGGCAACATTCATGAGAAATACAAAGTAAGCTCTCTCAACATCCTATACATGTCTACAAAGTTGTTACTTCAGGTACTACATGTCCTCTCCAACCCAGAGCTAGTTTTTGGACTGAGTATGACAAGATATGCTGTTAATCTCAAGGAATTCTGTTGCTAAGCTGGTGGTCTATATAGAAAATCTTCTGTGGAGCAGGGTGGATTGTAGAATCACAGAATTATTTGGGTTGGAGTGGACCCCAAAGACGACACATCTCCAACCTCCTACTGTGGTCAAGGTTGCCATCCACCAGATCAGGCTGCCAGGGGCCCATCCATCCTGGCCCTGAACATCTCCAGGGACAGGTCCAGGTGTGGTCCTGTGCAGCTGAGTTTTGGCACTGCCCTTGGATGTGGTTGTGTTTGGGATGCAGCCTTTGCAGATGAGGCTCAGTGTTTTGTGACCTAAATTCTACTCGTTTTCTGGAAGTTCTAGGCAGCTGAACACCCAAATGGTTTTTAAAATCAAAATTGAAATCTAAGGCACATATGGTCTGTCCACATCATAAAATGAATGTGATGGATTTAAGCTGGATAGGAGTGACAGCAACAGCAACAAGGACGGGAAAGCTTTGGTGTTAACAAAACTTGTCAGTTGGACATACATGAAGTTAGGTCCCTCAGTCAAAGCTTTGTACCTTGGCTGCCAGATGTGGTAAAATCTGAGTTGACGCATCTCCTTCATGGTTCTTATTCATCTGACACTGCAAGTGTTACTGTGAAAACTGGGTTTGTAACAGTGATGCCTTCTCTACTGTAGACTTCACCTGCACAGGTGGACTGTCTGTGGGACGATTCAAGCCCAAACCAGTCTGTGCCAAATAACTGATTCCCAGGTATGGTTCAGGAGTGAGCATCTGACAGGGACCACTCCCTCCACACGTGTAGTTGGTGTGTAGGTAAATNTCTTAAAAAAAAAAAAAAAATAGAAAGAAAGAAAATGTCTCTTTCCTGCAAGATGTTGAATCACTTGCTCTTACATGGATGCTGCACACTGTTAACACTGTAGAAAGCTACATTAGTTTTGTAGGAGATAAGGAGACTTAAAAATCTGACTCGCTTATTGTGAATTTTATCTCATAATAATATCAGAACTCCAATATCTGAAGAAAAATAAGTGGGAGCTTTTCTCTACAAGGGAGATGACAAATCTGTTTCTCATGGTTCCTAAGCATCTTCAAGTCACTGTAAGTAAAGCCACTAGGAAGGAAGTAACCAAATCCATAACGTTATTTTGTTTAATATCTGTGAATATGTCCAGGGGCAGTATATCGTTTGGTCAGCTTGCTCAAATCTTGTTTTTCACTCGCAGAAGTTGTAGGATAGCCAATGCCTTTTTTCAAATTTTCACTCTACAGACTTTAAAAACCCAAGAGAAAGGAAGTTCTGTTTTTTGTCCTCCCTCTTCCTGACAAATTTCACTTCTTTTTGCTTATCTTTCTGATTTAATTCATACAAATGTCCATAAAACTGATATACAAGGGATCTCAAGAGGTCGTTTAGTTCATTCATTTCTACCCATCACTGAACTTGTTAAACCTGTGGACATTTCTAGCAGAGGCTCTGAAATCAAGGAGATTTTGGTATCACCCAAAGCAATCTCCTTCAGTGATTACTTGCAAAAGATATTCAGCAGTAAGTTTAGTTCCTTAAAAAATGGCTTATAAGTGACAGGCTGATATCCTAAAAACATTACCTTACTATTTTTAATCACAAGAAAGTTTTAAAATCTCAAGTAACAAAGAATGAATTAAAAAGAAAACCATAAGCAGCTGGAATGCAAATACTTCCTAATCTGCCCCTTCTATATCTTTGCTTCTGTTTTCTTTACATCAGCACAGCACAGGAAATAACAGGTCAAGAATAAATAGGAATAACAGGCCCTCTGTTTAAACTACATCCTTTGGAGGGCCAAAATAGGGGTAGAACTGAAAGAAAATGACTTTGTTCCATATTATATATGGAAAGTGTATAGCTCTCACAGTCTGGGATGTAACTCTTAGGTTTCCTCATTGATTTTAAAGCTGACCATGGTCTGTCATCTCAAGTTCAACACAACTCACCTGAGCACTGTAGAAGGTGGTATCTTTAGCACTGCAGCAGTTACTCTTAACACAGCCACAGGTGCTACAGAGAGACGGTAGTTAAAATGTCACTTGCAATAGACGGATGAACATAATTTATTAATGTGAAGTGAGTATGCCCCAAAAGAGTATAATATGAATGAAAAATATGAAGGAAGAAAAGTACAGTCAGTTGGTCTCTCATTGTGCAGATAATTAAGAGGAGCCACCAGCATTCCCTGAGGATTTAACTTGTTCCATTATTGGGATACAGCTGTCATAAGCCTGAACCTCCAGGTTTTTCTTGAAACTCGGCTTCAAATCCTTTGAAACATGTGGCAAAAAACAATTATGTTCTGAAGTGCTGGAAGACAATGATAAATGAATGATGTAGCTGCAGTTACCAGTGACTTTTAATAGCCAGCAGCAACGTACTCAGTCTCAAAAATGTGATTCTTGACACTCTTCTAAAAATGAAAGATCTGAGTGACTTTTTCCTGATTTTTAGGGACTTGCACTTCAATCTTTTCCATCATCTAAAGAATCTGGTTCCAAGCTCCATGAAAGAAATAAGGTAACTATTGAAACACAAACACGCTACCACATAGCTTTAAACTAAGCTAAAAGTTACCTGCATATGATCTCCACTTTTTCAAAAATTCAAGTATTTAGTTGAAACTGAGAAAGAGAAAGGTAGGAGCATCTTGTTGCTTTTCAGCTAAGGTATGATGGATGTGGTTTTCAGGCATACATACAACAGATCTTTCTCTTATTAAATATTTTTCATCTATTTAGAAGTGCTTGTTTGTTCTTGAACCAGCTCCAGTAGTTATTACCTAAACCAGTAGAACTGCTGTTAGGCAGAATAATTGTATTTAAGATTTGTCTGTGCAACGTGAGTCATCACAGTCAGGATGTTCACACATTCATCAGTCAGGACTCTTCCTTCTGACTAAAGCTCTAAGACTTTTCATAGTTCAGTGAGCTAAAATCTAGCGTGGTGGTGGCGGTGGTGATGTTGCTGTTTTCCAGTGGAAAACCACAGTTTCCCTAGCCATTTATCAGTATTCAAGGCTGCCTGGCAACATTCATGAGAAATACAAAGTAAGCTCTCTCAACATCCTATACATGTCTACAAAGTTGTTACTTCAGGTACTACATGTCCTCTCCAACCCAGAGCTAGTTTTTGGACTGAGTATGACAAGATATGCTGTTAATCTCAAGGAATTCTGTTGCTAAGCTGGTGGTCTATATAGAAAATCTTCTGTGGAGCAGGGTGGATTGTAGAATCACAGAATTATTTGGGTTGGAGTGGACCCCAAAGACGACACATCTCCAACCTCCTACTGTGGTCAAGGTTGCCATCCACCAGATCAGGCTGCCAGGGGCCCATCCATCCTGGCCCTGAACATCTCCAGGGACAGGTCCAGGTGTGGTCCTGTGCAGCTGAGTTTTGGCACTGCCCTTGGATGTGGTTGTGTTTGGGATGCAGCCTTTGCAGATGAGGCTCAGTGTTTTGTGACCTAAATTCTACTCGTTTTCTGGAAGTTTTAGGCAGCTGAACACCCAAATGGTTTTTAAAATCAAAATTGAAATCTAAGGCACATATGGTCTGTCCACATCATAAAATGAATGTGATGGATTTAAGCTGGATAGGAGTGACAGCAACAGCAACAAGGACGGGAAAGCTTTGGTGTTAACAAAACTTGTCAGTTGGACATACATGAAGTTAGGTCCCTCAGTCAAAGCTTTGTACCTTGGCTGCCAGATGTGGTAAAATCTGAGTTGACGCATCTCCTTCATGGTTCTTATTCATCTGACACTGCAAGTGTTACTGTGAAAACTGGGTTTGTAACAGTGATGCCTTCTCTACTGTAGACTTCACCTGCACAGGTGGACTGTCTGTGGGACGATTCAAGCCCAAACCAGTCTGTGCCAAATAACTGATTCCCAGGTATGGTTCAGGAGTGAGCATCTGACAGGGACCACTCCCTCCACACGTGTAGTTGGTGTGTAGGTAAATAGCTTGGGAGAGTAAGATAACTTCTTTGCATTCAGTATCCAACTGACATCAATGCCCAGGATAGTTCCCAGACATGTTTTATGGACTGCTGTAAACAGTTTTTGAACACAGCATGTCTATTTTGCCCTTCAGGCATGCTAGACATTTCAGGCAATTCTTAAAACCTTAAAGCTTGCACAGCTTTCTTATTTCAACTCTTGCTGCAGCTTTCCTCCACCCTGAATACCAGCTGTGATCAGCAGATACGTCCATGTACCTCCATATTTAATTGCTATTACAAACCTCTGTCTGAGTAGACAAGTCAGTATCTCACCTTATGCACACCCAAAGCAATGCTTTTCCACAGGAGTATTTGCATGCTATGAAATTTGAGAGCTCTTCCCAGATTTTCCTTGACACTCCCAGCAGTACACCAAAACAAGACCTGAGTACACTTCCAATGCCATGTATTCTTGCTAGGTGTCAGTCAGTATAAGCTGCAGATTGATATTCTGGGTCTTGAATAAGCGAGCGTAGAAGTAACTGAATAACACAGAATAAGAAGTTTAAGGGGATGTACTTTATTATTTTTTTTTTTGTTTGGAAGGCAGAAGTAATGTCTCTTGGTGTGAGCAGGTTTAAAAGGAAATGAAAATTGCAACATAATAATCATGAAGCTCCTATACTCATGAAAAGCAAATTATACTGCCTAGAAATGTTAAAACCATGTCCTTCGATTTTATATGAAAGCATTGGGCATGAAAATGGAAATAATCCCCTCAGGACACAATCCAGGGAGAAACAAGAACATGACCTCGAGTTATAAACAGGAAGAGATTTGCAATGTACTACATGGGATTTAGAGAAGGGATCCCCATTAATGTTAATAGGAGGTGGAGGGATGAAGCCCACGCAGTGAAGTGGAAATTTAGTCCTTTATGTCAAATGTTCTGAANCAACCCAGAGCTAGTTTTTGGACTGAGTATGACAAGATATGCTGTTAATCTCAAGGAATTCTGTTGCTAAGCTGGTGGTCTATATAGAAAATCTTCTGTGGAGCAGGGTGGATTGTAGAATCACAGAATTATTTGGGTTGGAGTGGACCCCAAAGACGACACATCTCCAACCTCCTACTGTGGTCAAGGTTGCCATCCACCAGATCAGGCTGCCAGGGGCCCATCCATCCTGGCCCTGAACATCTCCAGGGACAGGTCCAGGTGTGGTCCTGTGCAGCTGAGTTTTGGCACTGCCCTTGGATGTGGTTGTGTTTGGGATGCAGCCTTTGCAGATGAGGCTCAGTGTTTTGTGACCTAAATTCTACTCGTTTTCTGGAAGTTCTAGGCAGCTGAACACCCAAATGGTTTTTAAAATCAAAATTGAAATCTAAGGCACATATGGTCTGTCCACATCATAAAATGAATGTGATGGATTTAAGCTGGATAGGAGTGACAGCAACAGCAACAAGGACGGGAAAGCTTTGGTGTTAACAAAACTTGTCAGTTGGACATACATGAAGTTAGGTCCCTCAGTCAAAGCTTTGTACCTTGGCTGCCAGATGTGGTAAAATCTGAGTTGACGCATCTCCTTCATGGTTCTTATTCATCTGACACTGCAAGTGTTACTGTGAAAACTGGGTTTGTAACAGTGATGCCTTCTCTACTGTAGACTTCACCTGCACAGGTGGACTGTCTGTGGGACGATTCAAGCCCAAACCAGTCTGTGCCAAATAACTGATTCCCAGGTATGGTTCAGGAGTGAGCATCTGACAGGGACCACTCCCTCCACACGTGTAGTTGGTGTGTAGGTAAATAGCTTGGGAGAGTAAGATAACTTCTTTGCATTCAGTATCCAACTGACATCAATGCCCAGGATAGTTCCCAGGCATGTTTTATGGACTGCTGTAAACAGTTTTTGAACACAGCATGTCTATTTTGCCCTTCAGGCATGCTAGACATTTCAGGCAATTCTTAAAGCCTTAAAGCTTGCACAGCTTTCTTATTTCAACTCTTGCTGCAGCTTTCCTCCACCCTGAATACCAGCTGTGATCAGCAGATACGTCCATGTACCTCCATATTTAATTGCTATTACAAACCTCTGTCTGAGTAGACAAGTCAGTATCTNTTTTTTTTTTGTTTGGAAGGCAGAAGTAATGTCTCTTGGTGTGAGCAGGTTTAAAAGGAAATGAAAATTGCAACATAATAATCATGAAGCTCCTATACTCATGAAAAGCAAATTATACTGCCTAGAAATGTTAAAACCATGTCCTTCGATTTTATATGAAAGCATTGGGCATGAAAATGGAAATAATCCCCTCAGGACACAATCCAGGGAGAAACAAGAACATGACCTCGAGTTATAAACAGGAAGAGATTTGCAATGTACTACATGGGATTTAGAGAAGGGATCCCCATTAATGTTAATAGGAGGTGGAGGGATGAAGCCCACGCAGTGAAGTGGAAATTTAGTCCTTTATGTCAAATGTTCTGAAAATGAGGCAGCTTCATTCTGACTGCATTTAGCCAGAAGCAAGGATGAAAATGGTTAATTGCTTTCTGACATATGAGTTTAAATGAGGACACAATATAAGCATAAGGCATCTGGAAATAATGCTCCTTTTAAGAATTCTGAGAGATAAGTGCCTCCTTCACTGCATGGACGTGCGATCTCTTGCTCTGAAGCTCTCTCATCTAGATTAGACAAGATTAAACTAGTATTCTTATTGCCTGTGCAAACATGACCACCTAAGTGCACTAAACATATATGCTGACCATTTTTATCAAAACATAAATGCTTCCCTCTGCAGTACTTTAGGCAAATTAGAAGTAAAAATGAATATAAAGTGCAAAATGTGTTATTCTATTGCAAAGGTCTTGTGTATTTATATAATTTTTGAAGTCTTTTATGGCTTTGTTATGTTTAACAATGTAAGCTATAAAATGATCTGATGTGTTCTTCATTCACTATATTATCTCAGCTGAAGTCATTCTTTTTACAGCAGGGAAGCTGAAATACTGAAGAGAATGCTGATCTACTGACGTAAAGGGTGATTTTCCCACTGTTCTGGGAGAATTTTGGATTTTATTCACTTCTCTCCTTCTTTTCCAAAAATAAGGGGAGAAAAACAATAGGAACGAAAATAAAAGCCAGTGTGAGGAATAACGACAACACACAGCAACTGGAAATCTGACCCTACACAACACTGAATGAATGTAACCATGTAAAGTTTGTCTCAAGCTTCAAAACTGCTTTTTCTTGGCTATAAGAAGTTCTACTATATTCCTACCGACATCATTTTAGGGAAGAGAATAATGAAAAATATTTGCAAACTATGCAAGCTTATTAACTGTTTTTTTTTTTGTACTTACAAAAAGTTTTGTATTTACTACAACTGATAAAATGGAGTACAAGTCTACCATCAAGAGGGACCTCAACAGGCATGAACCTCATTTGGGAAGTTTAATGAAGACAAGCATGAAGTCCTGCAAGTGTGTTTACAGAATATGCTAGTAGTTAACAGGAAAGTCCAGTTGTCCCAGTGGATACCAAACTGAACATAGGGCAGCAGTGTGATTACAGATGAAAACCAACTGCTTCCTGGGCTGTATGCACAATATCACAATCAGAAGCAATATTCTCCTTGCTGATCATGTGAGGCCACTTCTGGAGCACTGCCTCTAGTCTGGGCTCCCCAGTACAGGAGTGATGTCATGCTTAAGAGTCCAGAGGAGTGTAAGTGAGGGGATCTGTAGTGCATTGCATATAATACGAAATTAAAGGAGTTGAACTTCTTACAGTGAAGGAAGAATACAAAATGGGAATGTGATTATCTTTCACTATGTGAAGAAGGGTTGAGGAGGCTATGACGTCAGACTCTTCTCAGACGTGAACTACGAAGAACAAAAGGCAACAACAAGCACAAGTTGAAACGAAAATTCTGCCAAATACTGGATCATCTTGATTAAAGATTTTATGTGAACATCATCCTTGAAGGTTTTCAGAGTTAGTCTAGACAACTGGCTCTGAGTAACCTGATCCAGTTTTGAAGCCAGGATTGCTTTAAGCAGTGCATAGACTAGAGATCTCCTGATCTTCCTTCAAAACTATTTGAGATTTGTGTAAGGTTTAAAATATTGCTCACTTCCACACAAAATTTTGAAAAATAAGAGCCATTACAGTAAGGTTTATAATGAACTAGCCCAAGCCAGGACAATGCAAGGGACCATTGTGTTTATGAATGGTTAATGGTCAACCAAAAGTGAACTCAAACTCATAGCAGGGAATCTTACTTAGCTTTTCAAACATCTTGCACCTGTACTTCAGGATCATCTGACAGGTACAGAGTAATCTGAGTAACAGGAACAATCCTATTTGGCAGGAATCAAGAAAAACTTGAAGGATCTACCTGAGAAGTTCTTTCAAATATCATTTACAAGATTTTCTAAAGTGAAATTTCAGCATATAGGAAAGTCTGTGCTGTAATTTCTATTCCTTGTTTCGCTTATCTTGTTCTGATGGGGATTATGAAATGGTAGACAATAGGTCTCTCTTTCTTTACCCTTCTGTAACTTGTTCCGTGATTTGGCTACCTGCATGCCAATAATGGGAAGCCAACAACATGGCCCAGATGTATAACTTTGGTTCAGATTGCTAAGGAAATCAACGAGTTTTGAAAAAGTACATTGAATACTCTGTAGAACAGAAAAGGATGATAAAACTGAAGACAGAGGTAAGATGGCTGAAAGACTACCTCTAGTAGCTCAAGAATTCAGGAAGGAAAGCACTTACAAGAAAGTGGATAAAATTCTAAAGGAAAAAAAAAAAAACCAAAACAAAAACAAAGATACCAGAAGATTTCAACTCAGGAACATTTTCTATTCCATAAAACAAAGTAGTTAAGTCTTTCTCCTTCCAACTAATGTCTGCCCAGCCTGCAACCACTATTTCAATATCTTATTGGGGTGGGAAGTATAATAAGTTATGTAGCATATTAGATATGGACTATATTTTTTATGTATTGGTCAAGATGCAATTTTCTTATCCTTTAAATCTGTAAATGTGCTTGCAGGGTCTTCATAAACAACTAAAATAGCCAGTACAAATAACCCAAAGAGGCACTGCAACGGGAGTGTAGATTTGAGATCTGTAGCAATGCTTGATTTTCAAATTTAGGGTTAGAATAAAGAACATTTTAATCTATCATCTTATTAATTAACTTCAACTGATGCAAAAGCATGCAAGTCGTGCAAAGAAAACCCTTAGGAGAACTCATGCTATTGTCACTGACTGTTTACCATGTGGTTACTATGCCTGGGTATTCTGCAATTAATGCCATTTGTAAACAGACAATTGAGACTAGCATTTCTCAAGGGTTTTCAGTGTAGAACCACTCTCCTTTCTACAAACTTTGAGCACTGAACCATGAAACCAAGAGTAGCATCATGGTTTTAGGCATTGTACACTTAGTTGATTGCAGTTTTTAAATTACTACTCTTAAGCAAAATTGCCTGCTTTCAGTTTGTAGTAGCAGAACACTTATAACTTGAAAATATTTGCAAAAAAGAAGTATCAGCAATGTCACTGTAATTACCAGCACCTGAACAATCCACCAGTACCTAGAGCATCCTGTTAGTGGCCACCAGTCTGTGCACCAAGGGGATCATTTTAATCTCCAGGAGAAACCATTCTCCATATTTACCAGAAAGTTCCCGTTATGCTAGAAATCCTCACCAGGCACTTTATCTTATTTAGTTTTCCAGATGCTTGGCTTCCATATGCACTAGAGATGTTACTGTTAAGTAACTAGGCACAGAGTTTTCTTGAGATAAGGTTCATAAAACTTGGACAGGTTAAGCAAGGATCCTCTGTCTTAAGAAGTTCTCCCGGCAATACTTTCTGCTTGGTCTGCCCTCAGATGACCAAAATGATGGTGGTTTCACAAAGACTAGCCTGAGGTCAGCTACAGATAGAACTTTGTCTGACCAAGCAGCTTGGACAAGCACTCAGTGTCAGTTTGCATGGCAACAGATAATGGTCATGAAATTATCTCAGGCTCAACAAGACCTAAAAAGCACAGAATTACTTTGGTTCTAAATATCCTCAAAGAGGCTACATTTCCACATCCATCAACAACAGTGGTTAGCATATTTGCCATACACTTAATATTTGCTCCATTTCTTGCAGTAGTTCTTGTTGCCCTTGGTGGAGTTCTAAGTTGAAATCCAAATTCCTTCTTTGAACTTGTCGAACTGGCTTCTTGCCACTCGTACCTTTAGCCAGGAATTATTACTGCTCTGAAAGATGCAAAGGGAGGAAACAGAGCAATTAAGGGAACTTGTAAAACCTTGTCAAGTTACAAATGGTCTATTTATTTTTCTATTGATCATGTCTATCTTTAAGGAATAATGAATGTCCCATGAAACACCCCAAGTTCCCTGTGTCGCCCTGTGCCTTAACCTATGTGATGCTAAAGACACAGATTTGCAACTCAACAATATATCTTTCACTTATGGTTCTGTAATCTTTTGCCTAAATTTGTGTGAGGTTTTGTGGTGGGTTTTTTTGTTTTGTTTTGTTTTAGGGTTTCTTTTTTCCCCTTCTATGTCCTTCTCCTGCTGTCATCCTTATTATTCTCATGCCTTTGCACCTCAGTGTCATTTAAGGCTTTTCATAGTAAGTGATTGTCCTGACATGACCATTGCCCCTTCTTCCCTGCTTTTTACCATGCATTGTTGTTTAAAATTCAGCTTACACAAGAGACAAACAAGACTTAAGAAATAACATTTTGTGTAATAGTTATAGATATATCTGGTAAGTATTATCCACTGATGCAAGTTCATGGTGCACGGCCAATAACTTCCTCTTCTGTGAAGTTGTCCCAGAAACTAGCTAAAAGTCATCTAACACATTATAAGCTTCTAAACAAAAAGCTGCTTGAAATTTATTTGACATATGTTGCTGGCATTTTTAATTTTAAAATTTAAATTTTAACTACTTGAGAAGCACAGTGAAGATCTTGAAGTGGCAATGATGCTGTACTTCAAGCTAATTCCACATCAAACATCACTGCAGTGCTAGGGTACCAATCCCAGTGTTATTAACTACATATTCATCTATGCTAAAAGTGTTGTTTTAATTTTGTATCTTTAGGTTTATAAATACTGAATTATTTTGGAGCATCTGAAGTAATTTCTGCAGATAGTTTTTATTGTGAACAGCACCATGTTATTATTCTGTGGACTGGTTGTGGGGACTCAGGCAGCAGAGGTGCGGCAGCTCATTCACTCATCTTCACTCCTGTGCTATAGGAGTATATTCCACACAAAGCCTTTGTTTTCCCGGGATGGCATAGCTCAGTCATCCACACGGAGTACTTACTCCTACTGTATATTTGGTGTGTACAAATCACCAGGAGAAAAAAAAGAACCCTGCTGAGGACTTTTTGACACAGCATATAAATTAAAAAGCAAGTTGAATGAAAAAGCTAACCTAGTTACTTAGAGTCCTTAAAATGTTCCAGACCAGATGTTGAAAAATACCACAGTGACCAGCTCAGCTCTGCAGAGTACTAAGCTTTGCCTTGGGGCTACTGAAACTTGAGTCAAATCCATTTAAAGAACGTCCATGGTTTGCAAAATCAGTGCACGGACAGGCACAAACAGAAGTGAATCTCACTGGGAGGCATGGAGGAAAGTGCAGGTCTGAAAGCCAAGCTACTCTTTCCACAGGTCAGATCAGCCCAGCTGGTATAATTCCTGACCAATATCTATGCAACACCATGGATCAAGCTTTGACATATCAGTAATTTCTGAACTTTTTCTATTATTTGGAAAAGATTGACTAAATTCCACTTTAGCAGATTCAACAAAACAAGGGGAAAAGAAAAAGAAAATCTGAACATAAGTAGATTATTTCTTATCACATTTAGAATGTGATATAGGGAAAGAAGTTTGACTGGCAGCATTTTATGTGACCTCAAGCCACAGTCTGATGCCAGACAAAAGGAGTTTTAAAAATCAAATTAAAATAAAATATTTAAATCTATAAATAAAATTAAATAATTCCTTGCTGTCAACTAAAGATACATGCATTCATACATACAATGCACCTTGGACTTGAATTAAATGTCAGTGGTCGAATTGAAGTTATTTTTCTGTTCAAATTTGGAGAGAATGTGTTTAAATGCCATTTAATACTAAATAAATAATTAAATTGTTACTTCTATTTAGTCTCACACTTTTCTTTATTTGTTACTTATCCACTAGAATGAAAAAATCTATTAGTTATCTGCTGTTTATTCTGTTCCACAATCTGCAGCTCTAAATATACTTTTTGTATTCCCACAGTCATGCCGTTAAATTTCTGAGTAAAAAAATTGTATTCTGAGAAAGGACCTTAGCCCAAAGCAGTTAACTCTAAAATTATATCTACAATGAATGGGATTTCATTTGTTTTACTGATTTTTTTTCTGAATTGAAATCTTATTTGTCTTACAGCCATCTCTGAATCAAGACAGAGCTACATTATCTTGTCCAAACTTTTTGCAACTCTACCTAATGAGTGAAAGTTAAAACAAGAAAAAACTTCCTTTCTTTCATACGCACTTATCCATTAAATGACAGATTTACCATTGTAATATGCAGAATTTTCAACCCCCACACAAAATGCTCCAGGCTCTCTGAAATGATAGTGTAGATTTTTGCTACACAGCAAGCATAATCCAAACCTAAAGCCTTGTTAGTTGCCATAGTGAGGATTATCCCATTGCGAAGATAATCTTTTTGAGCACAGACCAAGCCCCAGTGTTCTCCGGAGCTTCCTTCCTGTGCTATGAGTACAGAGAGGAAAAAGGGATGTTTCTAAACAACATGAAAAAATAATTAGCATCCTACCACATCACACCAGGCAAACTGTTGTGACAGCTTGTAGGCTGGCTGTAACAAGATTGCCACCCCCAAACCTAGCAATATGTATGCCAAGAGGTGTACAGGATTGTGATAGGTAGTGTAAACCTTCTCAACTGAGCAATTATTTTCGTTGGGGGTTTTGCCTGGGGTAACTTGTTGAACTTAACCTCGAGTCTCACCAAAGTCCTCAGTGCATGGCCATGAGGTAACAGTATGGTAATGCACTGAAAATGCAGTATACTGAAAGAACTTCAGGTTTCAGAGGCTCTGAGGTGAACCAGTATTTGTAAACCCAAAGCAATGAATATGTATCAAGAGAGAAAATAAATAGAAATATATTACAAAGATTGTATAGTCAAAAATATCTAAAAAGTTTTGCCAGCACATGTTTAGAAGACTATAACAGAGATGAATAAAGGGCTGCCAAAATAGATTTTATATACTGAATTAAGAGAGAAAAGGAAGGGTAATGAGAAAACCCCCAAAACATGAGGCAGTGTTCTCACACCCAGTCACAAGTCCTGCAAAAGAGCAGGGGCAGACCAGGTTGGGTCAGTACCTGCTGGGCTCCTGACTGCCGTCACTGGGGCTGGGCATAATAGAGGAGACCCTGGAAAATGGTTCCCTCTTTCTCAAAATACAGGCAGAATGTTTCCCCTGAGCTGCTACCTGAGTAGATAGCAGCAGAAAGATTGGAGCAGTGGGAAGATTGGAGGTTAATCCTATCTTCGGCTCTCTTCAGTAGTGCTGGGTGCTTGAAGAGGATCGTTAACAGAGAAATGGACAAGTCAGGCATGGAAATTAGATTTCTGGGTGGCAAATTCTTTTGAATTTTCTCTTCAGAGATGACTAAAATTGTGGGTAGTGGGCTGGTATGGTGTTGGAAGAGTCTAATTCACCCTACAGACTCTGTGTGAGCTCTAGAATGTCACTCAGACTGTCTGTTGGTTAGTTCTTTCATATGTAGTGCAGTATGAATAATCCTTTGTTTCTTACGTCTTGTGAGTTTGCATTGTTCCACATTCTGAAAGGACCATCCCAATTGTGAATCACACTTAATACAGGAACATCTTGCTTTCATTTATTGACTAAATAATTGCAACAACTGGCTGGACACCCTAGGATGAGTTTTCAAGTAGATAAGGAGAGATCACTTCTACTATTTTCCAGTTTAAACTGTAATTTGATCCTAACACAAACTAATACATAACTTGTCCCTGTATAGGAGAACATATAATTAAAAAAGAGAAGCATAGTACTAAAATATTCTCAAAGACAACCACCTAGGCCAAGGACATTTGTGCCGTGGAGAACTATTTAGCTGCTTATAGCAACTGTAGTTTAGAATTCTTTGATTTTGAAGGGATTCTCAGAGACCATCTAGTCCAACCTCACTGCAGTGAACAGAGAGACCTACTCTAGATCAGAACCTGTACAGTCTAAGAGTCCTGTACAGTCTTACCTTAAATGTCTCCAGAAATGAGCATCCACCAAGTTTCTGGGCAACCTCTTCCATCCTTATTGTAAATAACTCCTTCCATATAACTGATCCGAATCTTCCCTCTATTAGTTTGAAACCATTTCCCCTTGTCCTATCACAACAGATGAACTGCTGAAGAGTCTGTTCCCCTCTTTCTTATAGTCCCCTTTAGATAGTGAAAGGCTGCTGTCAGATCTCCCTGCAGCCTTCTCTTTTCCATGCTCAACAACCCCAGCTTGATCAGCCTGTCCTCATAGGGGAAGCAGCTGACAGGTAGGTCTCCAGTCTCCTTGACTATGTAGAATACATGAATGACTATGTGGAATGATGTGGAATGCACAGGATTTCTTCAGATGCATAAAACTCATGAGGTAGTTTTCTTAAAATACACCTAAATAATGTCCACAGCGATATGAGCTCATCGTAACATTGAGTAAAGCTGTGCATTTAGTGAACTGCGTATCTACCATCTGATCACTAATGTCTGCCCTGGGGATATATCACTGCTAAGCACGTTCTCCTACTTGAGGATATTTTAAAAGTAGTGTGCACAGGTGATGCTGTTCAGGCAAACCATGTAAGGACAGCAGTGGTGTTCCTAGGCATGCAGCATCCCAGCACAGCCAGTAGGTACTTCATCAGAGACCTGCAGGAAAAAACATACATAGACCTGCAATCAGAATGCCCCCCACTGTAATTGTAACTTAATTTATTAACAGAACTTTTAAATATTAAAATTGATGATGATTCACCACTTTCTCACATAGCTACAGCTGACTGTCTTTGAACTGCACAAGTTAAAAGGACTTAGCCAATATTTTCAGGGTATTTGTGTCAGTCTGAGCTGCTATGTACACTGAAGCAAATGTTTGAGTTGAGAAAACCTGAAAAATTATTATCTAAATTCCGTTTTTGACATGACCTGTGTTGACAGGCAAAATACCCCTACCTTCTCAGAAGTGATTTTGTGCCTTCACCAAATGCTTGACTGGGAGAGCCCAGTGCAGTACATAATGCAAAGCCATTGCTGGTGCTAGATCATTTAGGCTCCCACAGATATGTTTCTTCCACTTAAACGAGGAGTGTGCTGCCCTGAGCTAACACCTCGTTTATTCTAGACACTTAACACTTCATTATGTCAGCTTGTCTGTGCCATCTTGTGAATTTCTGCTCTTGTGTTCCCTAGAGAAGGAACAGTGGACTGAAATACCTCCTTTGCTCTTTACAGACAAGAATGGCATATAAATGTCCTTGTTAAATTATTCTTCATTACCATGTGAATAGTGCCTGTTGTCAGATAAATAGGGAGATTACTGGGGAATGTATTTTGTTTGATAAGCACTCATCTATGGCCATATGAGAAAAACTAAAGATCATTAACTGCTTTTTGCTTTTCCAAAACTGTGTCAGAGGCTTCACAACCAGATATAGGTGCCTAAAGTCATTTGAAATTCCTTTGAATATCCAATTTGGCCTCAACTGTAGAGCAGTCTGGGACCTAATCTCCAGGTCTGTGTAAATAGTTCAACTATCCGAAGACAAATCCAACGGTATCAGCATCCCATCCTCACAGTTCTGGTTTTTAATAGTTCGTGAGGCTATCCACAAAAATAAGGGAAACATGGTACCATTGTCCTCTCCTCTGTCCACAACAGCCCCAGAACAAGATATCCCAGTTCAAATCCCTATTCTGCCTTGTTCAGAACTGGCATTTCAGCCCACCCAGAAGATTCCTAAAGTACCAGTAAGTACAGTGTCTCCTGTTATATTTCGTATAAATTGAATATTCATGCTAACAGGGATTCAAATCCACCTTTTTCAGCAAGGCCCTTAATTAACTTACCACTGAGATATTCTTTCTCTATCTTGAAGTATATTTAGCAATGTGAAGTGGAACAGCAATAAGTGAAGAGCCTTATCCTATAACAACTTATAAATGTTTGCATATGTTTCACTTTAGTGGCCAAAACAGAAATTTGATCAGTTGTGTGGCTCAGATGTTATTGTGATCTCTGTTTTATTGCAGTGTTCTAAGGAGAAGCAATGGCTGATCATGGAAAAGCTCTGCAACTAACACTCAGTGAGCAGGAAGTGCACTCAGCACCTCTATAAATTCGTGATGGGTTTATTAGGAAATAAAACAATTTTCTGCAAGTATTCATTTATTCACTTTTTAATAATCTGTTGCAAAAGAAAGTTCAATAAACCTTTTTGTTCTTTGCTATGTCC
The DNA here is from genome assembly GCA_013399175.1 of Odontophorus gujanensis. NCBI lineage: Eukaryota > Metazoa > Chordata > Aves > Galliformes > Odontophoridae > Odontophorus > Odontophorus gujanensis. The sequence goes on along the minus strand of VXAB01007354.1, from coordinate 98,352 downwards.
TTTCTCAAATGACTTTTTGTTACAGTTTTTGGCACAAGTGGTGTTTCGAACACTGTGCCAGTGGAAGACGTCACCCTGAGGATATATCTCACTAAATTCAACAGGATTAGCACAGCCTGTGTTTGTCTTTCAAAATACACAAAACAGAGGACCTGAACTAGCAAGTGGATGGATGCTCAAGGGCTTGCGGACTACTCTTAACAACCAGGTCACACGTATCACATTCTCTAGTGTAAAGTGAATTGGTGTTTGACATTTCTGAAGCAAATTTCCCTCTAATGCATCTTACTGTGTGAATTTGGTTCACATTGCTGAAGTGACATCAGACAGCACAAACTAAGTTGCTCTTAGGTTACGGTTAACCAGAAGAGTCATGCTAGGAGCAAACCTAAGGCACTCCAGATCCTAACAGGCATGCAGTCAGCAAGAGCAAGCCAAACATGCCCCAAAATTAATTCCTCTGAAATGAAAGGCAGCTCTTGGGTCTTCATAAGCTTCTGCTTTGCCCTGCAGATCTGCTCCTACTCATTTGTTGTACTTATAGTACAGATATATCCTCTACCTACCTACTGAAAAAGCATATTGTTACTCTGGCGGAAGTAGTCACTGAGGTAAGGATAGAGAAACAGCATGTTTTGAGCAAAGGGTAAACAGTGACACAGGGTGGGAATAGGTGACAGCTCCCTTGTGTCCCTAGGAGGAACAGCAAGATTCCTTGCACCCAAGGCAAATGCTTCCCCACCTGTCAAAACTCACTGTGTGTTCAAGATACTGCCAGACATGGCTTGGTCATTCAGTCACTCCTCATGTCCATTAAGGAAGGTATGGTAGGAAGGATTTCCCACCTTGCTGACAGGGATGGCTTAAGGAGAGTAAGAAAGGCTGCTACACATGGCATCTGTCTCAGGGTGCAGCTACTCATCTCAGCTCTGCACATTATGAGAGATGGATACCTTGGGTGAGCATCCAAGTGGTTGGATGTGCTGGGAGTGAATGACTTGAACAACAGCCATGTTCAGTCAAAGGTTCTATAAAGATCTCTCAGAGCAGCATCAGCCCTGCAAGGGCTGGAGGACAATGCTGGATGGTTTGGAATCAGTCCTGCTGATGTCTTGTCTTGGTAACACTGATATTTTCCCACATTCCCCACACCAGCCTCCCAGTCCACACAACCAAATGACTCCATGTCCACAGCGTGTGCTGCTTTTTTGAACCTTCATCCAGCTCAACCCCACACTGATGTCTAAACACAGTACTACTCATGAAGTCTGAGCCTTAACCCTATTGCTTGTGGATGGTGTAGGAGATGTAAGTGTTCTATATTTTGTAAGTTTCAGTATCTTCTGTTTCAAACAGAATGAGCATCATTTCCTTAAGATCCTACAGCTTAGGCCAGTCCAGGGCAAACCAAACACTTGCTCTTAGAAACTGAGAGAATCATCTCCTGCATTTCTGCTTTCAAAATAACTTGAATTCTTTAATTTGAGACTAGAATGAAAGACTGGTTCAGCTTTCTTTTTCCTACAATAACGTACAGTGGAAGGTATAGCTGATCAGCCCAGAGTAGCCACTTTTCAGAACCACCTGTTCTTCATACAGTTGTTTGCATGGGTTAAATACTGAAAGAGATGAGCTCTCCTTAAAACACTTTCTCTATTTGCTGCCATCTTTTTAGAGCAAAGAGATGAAGCAGAAATTCACAAATATGCTGCAGAATTAAACTACTTTGCAGGTTTTCCTTTTCCTTCCTTCACAAATGGGGCTGGTATCCCAGAGGTACCCATAACTTCTCTTGCAAAAAAAAAAAATAATGTATTTAATTTTTGTGTAGCACACATTAACTTTGCACAAATGCCTCATCTTTACTGTCTATATATTAAACTGAATATCTTTATTGCTTCTGCTCGTAAAGATTCCTTTTCTCAGCTGAGAGATATTATTTTTTTCTCACCATGTTACTTGTCTGCTAAATAGCAACTGTTCATTGATGGACAGATTAAGACATAGTTGGAATCTTTATGTGATCGTAGGGAAGCCTCTAAGGGACAGTAGATAACTACCCAAACACTCAAGTTAGACAGAAGACCTCTGAAATAGCTGGGATCTGAAACATTTCACTGCTAACAGTAATTCAGGCGGTAGAAAAATGTGTCCAGCAATAAATTTCTGCTATAAACTAGAGAGTAATCTTGCAAAGAGATGTTGAGGAATAGAAAAAAGTTTTGTCTAATCACTTTTTTTCTGCTAATCCGGGAAGTTGCAGCAGGCACCTACAGAAAAACAGGCAAAAGTTATGTAGAATAATTACAGACTTTTGTGACTCAAACTGGGTAAGTTACATGTACCTTTTTAGTGTGATTTTTTTTAATGTAAAGTACACATTAATAAATTAACAAACAAAAGGACAGGACTAAACAGCACAATCTCCTCACTCTTCCTAATCAGTCTCTAGCTGCACAGTGCCAGTGGCGTGGTGTTAGCTGCAATCTGCCATTGACAGATGTAGGCAGGTTTGGAAGCTGTTACTTAACCCAGAGGCAGTGTCTGGATAATTCTGATGTTATCCTGAGAGGATTAGGATACAAACACAAATTTAAACTCTCTTCTCTGGTATGTATTTGAAGATGATGTACATTTGCAGGGGACCGGCTGTCACAAAACTAATTTGGCCTATGTTTTTTATTTGAACATATGTGGCTTCTGAAAGGAAGTGGATTGTAGGCAGAGATGAAAGCAGTTCAGTGCCTCTGATCTCTACAATGTTATTTCCAAATGAGATCACCTTCATTGCACATTTTCTTTTTCTGGCACCTATCTGGGGAAACATAGAGAACTGCAGACACTCTTTCATTTTCAGAATTTTAAAAAATTAGACCAGATGCTCATTCATTTCCTTCTTGTCTGCATATAATGCATGTCAAAGAAACAATCTGATGCTTTGTTGTTTTTGGGTTAATGTAGTTTCTTGAGAAGTGAAATAAATGATGTTTTCTGAAGACAGACACGATGATACAACCAAAAAGCCTCTATGTTTCTTGCACAAATCCTCAAAATGCACCCAGAAGCTTTTTGAACTACTTTTATTCTCCCCATAAAAAAGAAGCAATGTAAGGAAACTGCTCTTTAATGGTAAAAGCACACCCCTCTTCAGAAGTCAAATATAAAAGCCAGATTTGTAACTGTATACAGAGTACATCACAAAATCCTTTTACACTGAAAACACTGAATCTGAGAATAAGTTTTTCCACATCAAAACAGTCAAAAGACCTACTGCTGCTCTCACTAGAGATATGACAAAAATGCAGCTTTCTATTTCATTGTACATTTGCTGACACATTTTAATAAGAATCAATGCAATAAGATCCAGCTTTAAAAATGCAAATTGGGACTGCAAGCATCATCTCTCTTGATATACTGGCATTTCTCTAGGTATCCTAATTGTTAAGTGTTGGATTTCTTAAAACCTGTAAATGTAATGTGATAGCTATTCATACATCTTATCTTCGCAGAACACTAAGAGGGAGGGGAGATGTATGTTTTTAGAAAGAGGACAAAAAAAACATAGGATATAGCATTAAGCTTCTTTGGTGGAGCATATTGTTGCTTACCACTTAGATATCTGGCTTATAAAAATCAGTATCTATTACTTATAGACATATAACACACAAAAACATTTAATTAACGCTAAACATTTCCACACTTCTGGATCATGGACAAAATGTTAGAAAACAGGGGATCTTACAGGAATGACAGCTTTTTTTGGATGATGTCATAGACTGATAGAATCATAAAATGGCTTGGGTTAGAAGGAACCTAAAGGATCAAATTCCAACCTCCTTGCCACGGGCAGGGCCACAAACTTCCAGATCTGGTGCTAGACCTGGCTGCCCAGGACCCCATCCAACCTGACCTTGAACACCTCCTTGGACAGGGCACCCATAACCTCTCTGGGCAACATCCCAACACCTCACCACTCTCTCTGTAAAATACTTCCCTCTGACAGCCAAGTTAAATCTCCCTTCCTTTAGTTTAAAACCATTTCCCCTTGTCCTGTCAATGTCTACCTGTGTAAAAAGTTGATTTCCCTCATATTTACAAATTCCTCTTAAATAGAGGAAGTCTACAATGACGTCTCTTCACAGCCATCTCTGCTCAAGGTTGAACAAGTTCAGCTCCCTCAGTCTGTGGGGAAGGTGCTCCAGCATGCTCTGATCATCTTTGTGGCCCTCCTCTGGACCCTCTTCAACAGATCCACATCTTTCCTGTACCAGGGGCTCCAGACCTGGACACAGTACTCCAGATTGGGCCTCCCAAGGGCAGAGTAGAGGGGGACAATCATCTCCCTGTCCCTGCAGACCACCCCTCTTTTGATGGAACCCAGCATACCATTGGCCTTCTGAGCTGCAAGAGCACACTGCTGGCTCATGTTTAGCTTCTCGTCCCCCTGGGCCCCCAAGTCCTTCTCAGCAGGGCTACTCTCAAGGTGTTCTTCTCCCAGTCTGTATACATATCTGAGATTATTCTGACTGAAGTGCAAAACCTGGCATTTTGCTATGGTGAATCTCATTAGGTTTACAGAGGCCCTCCTTTTGAGTCTGCTGTGGTTCCTCTGCACAGCATCCTTTCCTTCTGACATGACAACCACACCACTCAGCTTGGTGACAGAAGTAATGTTGCTGAGGGCGCACTCGAGCCCATCATTGATGTCATGGTTGAAGATATTCAAGAGCATTGGTCCCAAGAGAGACCCCTGGTGGAAACCGCTCATCACCAGCCTCTACATGGTTATAGTGTCATTTGCACAATCCCGTCTACAGCCTTCCAACCAATTCCCTATCCACTGAATAGAGTACTCCTCAAATCCATATCTCCCCAGTTTAGAGATAAGGACGTGGCTCAGGACCATGTACAGGGCCTTTCACAACTCCAGGTAGATGACATCAGTCTTTTTCCCTTTGTCATCATTCCATCATAGAAGGCCATCGGAATGGTCAGGCATATCCTTCCCTTGGTAAAACCTTGCCAGTTGTCGCAGATCACCTGCTTAGCCCTCATGTGACTTAACGTCTTCCAGGAGGTTCTGTTCCATGATCTTCCCAGACAGTGGTGAGGCTCACCGGCATGTAGTTTCACAGGTCCTCCTTCCTCCCTTTCTTGTAAATGGGAGTGATTTTTCCTCTTTTCCAGCCCTTAGGGACTTCATCTGACAGCCACATGTCCATACAGACCTATGCGGTTTTCAGAATTTTTTTAATAGGTCACTCATTTTCAGGATAAAACAGACAGCTTTTGCCACAAACATTTGCAATAAAACACAAATTTATAAAAAGAAAGTATTAGAAGACAGCATCTAAACTGCATGATATACCTCCAAGTCCAATCACCGAGGGTATGGCCTCAAGTTGTGCTAGGAGAGATTCAAGCTGGATATTACAAAATACTCTGAAGGAGTGGTGAAACAGTGGCACAGGCTACCCTTGGTGGTAGTGAAGTCGTTATCCCTGGAGGTGTTTAATAACTGTGTTGATATGGCACTGAGGAACATGGTTAGTGGGCATGGTGAGAGAGGGTTGGTGGTTGGACTAAATGATCTTAGAGGTCTTTTCCAATCTCAGTGATGCTATGATTCTGTGATGACTCACCACTTGCCACTACATGAAAAGAAAATTAATTCCTACAGGTTTGTAGAAACACAAACAGTTTGAGTGTAAGAAGTTGCTAGGGGTTTGCTGAGCGTTTAAAGTTCTCATATTTTACTGCTCTGTTGATCAGTCTTCAAATGTTATTTCTGTATGTTGGGCACAAATACTGTTTATGTAGTTCCACTGAGGGCTGTAAGTACAAAACACCAGCTTGAAAGTGTGAGAGGTTTAGAGTTTAGGCTTCCATGATCTTAAATGAATTATGAGCAGCTACTTTTTTCCTTCCTCAGCACTCTCTTTACTTCCAGATGAAATAAACTGTTATTTTTACATCTCAATGTAAGGTTTTTTTCATAGCTTTTGAATTGCTTGTCCTTGGAGTCTACTGCAATTTTTAATAATAATTCACATTAGAATGTGTTATATTGCCTCTCTACAATACTCTTGTGGCTATGCAGATTTCATGCAGTATGCTGTGGTAAAACAATGAATGAGATGTATTAAAATAATAACTTTTTTTTAACTTTATTTTTATTCATTTTATTCATCTTCAAGTTGTCACAGGTTTGTCATTTTCAGGTTTCTATCTGCAATGCTGAAAATTTAAAGAAAGAAAAAGAAGAAAAAGAAGAAAACCAAGATTCTGGGGCTTTGAATCAAACACCAAATCACAGGAAAGTTAGCAGGATTGCTTACAAGGACAGAGGAAGGAATTCACATAGAGGACTTCTTGTTTTGTGCAGATTACCTTTGAATTTACAAGGACTTTGATACACTTGTGCAGTCCAGTGGAGGTGATAGGCTCTGACTCAAATAGAAAATTTTATTCTTATATATCATTTTCAGAATCATGCTAGTATCATCATTCTGAACCTGTAGAACACTGCGGAAAGAATATTTCTCCTGGTATACTGAGATTAAAGCATAAACCAGAAAACACTTAACTAAACTTCATTATTGTAAAACTGACTTTTAGATAGTTTATTTTTAGAGTTAGTCTGCTGCAAATGTTCGCTCTCTAAATTGTCTGAAGAGAGAAACTATACTTTCAAATCAAGTTTGCAGGGTAAAGGAGAAGTTTTAAGTTAAAGGTGGTTCAATAGTAAGAACGTATTTATTGTTAGGTTATATAACAGCACAGTGATACAAAAGTAAATACAAATTGAAGACTTAATTAAAGGAAGAGACAGTTCATACAGACCCTTCTTAAGGCTGTCCCAAGACAGCCTCAGCCCCATGGTACCAGCATGAAACACATCGTGTCAAAGTTGAATGAACCATATGAGTCAACAATGAAGAATCTTTAGGACAGAGGGGCTGTCTGTATAGGGAACATCTTACAGAATGCAGGAGAAGAGCATCTGGGGATTGGATGGAGCATATTACGGGATGTTTAGGAAGGCCTTTGACATGGTACTCCACCACATCTTTTTCTTAAAAGTGAAGAGATTTGAAGACTGGACTATTTGGTGGGTAAGGACTTGACTGGAACATTGCAGCCAGAGTGTTGTGGTCAATGACTCTATCTCTCCATGAAGGATAGAAATGCATGGTGTCCCCCAGGGGTCTGCTTTTAACATCTTTACCAATGGTGGATCAGTACTCTTTAACATCTTCAATAATGACAAAGATGATGGAATTAAGTGTACCCTCAGCAGCATTGCTGATTACACCAAGTTGTTACGCACTAGAAAGGTGTGTCATCCAGAGGGACCTTGATAAACTTCAGAGGTGGGCTGTTGTGAAACCTTATGAGATTCACCATAGCAAAATGCCAGGTTTTGCACTTCAGTCAGAATAATCTCAGATATGTATACAGGCTGGGAGAAGGACGCCTTGAGAGTAGCCCTGCTGAGGAGGACTTGGGGGGCCCAGGGGGACGAGAAGCTAAACATGAGCCAGCAGTGTGCTCTTGCAGCTCAGAAGGCCAATGGTATGCTGGGTTCCATCAAAAGAGGGGTGGCCTGCAGGGACAGGGAGATGATTGTCCCCCTCTACTCTGCCCTTGGGAGGTCCCATCTGGAGTACTGTGTCCAGATCTGGAGCCCCCAATACAGGAAAGATGTGGATCTGTTGAATAGGGTCCAGAGGAGGGCCACAAAGATGATCAGAGCATGCTGGAGCACCAGGATCTAATCCAAGCATTTTATGATTTGATGATATTTTATAGGTTTTATTGGGGAAGGAAATAAAAGCAGAGAAAGGGATGGATTTAGACAGATTGGGAAGGAAAAATTGTGAGAAAGGTCAGAAACAAGAGACAGTAGTGTCTAGTCAAATAAATAGTTGACTGGTTGGTACTCTTTTTCATTAACACTCCTTAACTGTGTGAGTCTGAGTGTAGCAGCCAAAGCAATTGCAAGTGTGGAATTAGCTTTTATGGCTAGTGAGGATCAAGTCCAACTATCTAGTGAGTAGGTGAGATGGCCTAGAAGCCATCTGTATCTATAAGAGCTAGATCAGAGGGAATTTGTAGAGCAGAGATAAGGCAAGTCCCAGCCAATTGCCAGAGGTTCCATAGGATCAGAGGTCTTTAGGGATAAGACCTGTGTGTGTGCGTGTTTGTGCATAATCACAGAACCACAGAATTGTAGGGGTTGGAAGGGACCTCTATAGATCATCAAGTCCAACTCCCCTGCCAAAGCAGCTTCCTAGTCCAGGTTGCACAGGTATGTGTCCAGGGGGGTCTTGAACATCTCCAGAGAAGGAGACTCCACAACCTCTCTGGGCAACCTGTTCCAATGCTCTGTCACCCTTACTGTGAAAAATGGTCATAATGGTCTGTACCAGCAACTGGAGGGGGTCTGCACTTTGAAAGACTGCTGTGTCCATGAACCAGCTACTGAGAAAGCTGGGATCCATACATAGCTACTGCTCTGGAGTAGTGTCTGAGTGTAGTAGAGTATACACTGTATACAGTGAGTGTCTGAGCCCAGCTGCTGGAGGGATTCATAGTGTTCACGTGTGTATATACACACCCACTGGTGGAACTTCATACTACTTGAGCAGGGGTAGAGACATGACAAAGCCTTTGATGCTGTTTGTGTTCATGTGAATGCTGTCCGTCTGTGATCTACGTGGCCAGCCATGTGTACATGCATATATGCACTTATGTATACATGTAACAATGCAATCTGCTCTAGAAGACTACTGGTAATGCATTTTCAGTCCCTCTACTTGTTGGACCTGGAACATGGAGGTGCCACAACTTCACCTCTCTCAGGCTCAGATCCAGAGCATTTTGATTTTTCCCTACTATTTGTGTGTGGCTGCATACAGACACAAAAATAAGACAAAAATCCTTACTTACTTACTAAACAGAAAAAAATTAAACTCATTCATAAATGGAAACTAAAATTTAATTTCTAATTGTATTTTGAACTATCCAGTGAATTTGTTGTGTGATTAACTCCAGATGAAGCATTTATATTTCACCTGCAAAAAAAATAAATATAATACAAGTAAAAGTACACAATCAGTCTTCATCGAAAACAGATCCAGAATCTCTGTGGTACATACTAGGGCTGCATCCCCAGTGCCTCATTTTTCCCCTTACTTTTCCTGCAGCCAGGTTGCTGGTGGCATCATGAAGGTCTCCTGAATACAAGCTTCAACAGTTCCTGTGTAGACAACATGATTTCTCAAGACTTTTTCAGCTCAAGTTCTGCAAGTCTTCCCTACCTTTATGTTAGCTCAGATCACTGTTGCAATGAAGCATAAAGAGTATTTCTCTACTATCATAGGTGTCTGCCAACAAGTGGCTGAAGGACAGATTTTCCCTGGTTCATCCCAGTAGCATTTAATGATTGAATTCCGGGTGTCCAAGGAGGTTTCATCAAAGAGAAAAGGAAATAGAAAAAATAAGATGGTATTTCTTGTGGTGGTAGGTGAGAGAGGTCTCCATTAGCAGAAGTTTTCTCCAAAAGATTAGATTATCACTGGATGAACTCAGAAATTATTTCCAATTCTCTATTCAGAAGCTAAAAAAATAAAATTTCCATCAAAGTTCTTCCCAGCAAAAGAGAGGGATGGACATACTGAAAGGAATCCAACATAGAGCCATATATTTCACTTCATTTCCTTCTAGCCCATTTCACTGAGTCAGTGAGGCAGTAAGGTGAAGTCAGACAAAAAGCACTGCCTGAACGTCCTTCCTTGAAACATAAGGTATGAGGAGTCATCCTGTTTTTCCATGGAGCGGAATAGCAGCTGCAAAAATCCAGTTTCAAAATGCCAGTTCCAAAATTTTAGGCTCACAGCTACAGCATCATGGTGGACTGGAGGGATGTTAACCAGAAGAATATAAGAAAGTATATATTTCAGATCTTAATGTTCTCCTTATCGCTTGGACAATACTCTAACAAATTCAGAGATTTTCTAACAGTTTCAATATTTTTACCAAGTTTGGCTCTACTTTTAACTGTCTGCTAGTGTAACAAGATCTGTTGTTTCATCTACCATCTTCCAGAATTCTGAGAAATATCTCTTGTCATTTCAAAAGATGTGATCTCCAGCATGAGCTTGTCTCCACAATTTTTCAGCAACTTTGAAATATCAGTATCATAATCTGTTCAGATTTAAAAGCAGCTGAATAAAGAAAAAATCTTTCCAGTTACTTTCAGTATATCTCTTGTGATGGTCTTGGAGTGAAACCCTGTTCAGCATGTTATCAACTGTTACTTAGCATTTACAATAGGATCGAGATTCTTTCTTCAGGAGTTTACTGGAAATTTATGTTGTGTTCCCTTGAAGAAGATCAGCTTGTTAAGGTTTTAACAAGTCTCAAGCACTTATTTTATTATTTTTTAATAAGGGAATTCAGACCATATGAAAACTTTCAGATATATTCCCAGTCAGACATAGCTCATCCATAAACACTATGCAACCCTAGAATAGCTCATTGTCACTGCTAACAGCAAGATGGAGCCACTGTAACTACTGAACTTGGTTGAGCAGAAGAGACATACCCACTTTCAAAGGTAGGTACTTACATGGAAAGGAATCACATGCTTGGTGAAAGAGTGGGAGCCAGAGAAATCAACCTACTTGCTGGAAGAAAAAGAAGTTCATGATGATGATGATGCTGATGATTGGTTTTGTGTGTGTGTGGATTTTTTGTTTGTTTGTTTTTCTTTCCCAGATCTTTGAAGAGCATAATACTAAGGAATAGTCTAGATTGAATCACATCACTGGGAGAAGATGGAGCAGCATAAATATAATGTGATGATGATTAAGGATAACCCACGTTGTTGTTATTCCCCTAGGTAAATCCACAGTCAGAAGACACTCTAACTAAAAGAAAATACTGTAACAAAGAAATGATTGAAGTTTGACTAGCAGGCATGACAAGTGAGTCAGAGACATCCCAGGATTCAGATCTCCAACAGCGCTTGGCTTCTCCTCTCTTCATGGAAGAACATCCCAGAGTCAGATGGGGATGGAAGGACAGAAGAGTATTTAAAAGCCACTGGGGAGCTTGGAGTCAGTCTTATATAAATGGCAAGTCAATCTCAGATATTCTCAGACAGACAAGCACAGCCACATGGAGTGCTGATAAAAACTTTGGATTTTCAAATCACTTTTGCCTTTTAAAATTATAATCTGGAAATAGCAGATTTCAGGAAAACAAAATAGAGATAAATTATTTGGACTTCTTTCTTTGTGGTGAGGGATACTGGAAGACAAAGGAGAATGACTTCAACACATGAAAACTTCAAGGGAGATGTTGAAGAAGAACAGATTTTTCTTTGAGAAAACAAACAAACAAACAAACAAAAAACAAATGTTCAGGTGAAGATGGAGGATATGTCTGTTAGATCCACTCAAGGCCCAGCTCCATTGCTAATATTTAGAATTCTCCCAGGACAATTATTTTCTGCAAAAACATACAAAGGTTTGAAAAGTAATAATAACAAAAACTAAAATAAAACCACCAGTATTTAGCATGAGGAAATATAGAAAACAAGAATACTATAGAATAGTAATATCAGCAATGTCTAGGTGCAGTAAAAAATGAGAGAAGTCTTGAAGTCATTTATAAGTGCAAACCAGATTTGAAGATTTACAGGCTCAAGTCTGTGTTCCCCATCACCCTTCTTTCCACTTACTTCTCTCTTCTAGACTTATGAACCGCATTCTGGTAAGAAGACCAAAGAATGCTCCTTGTGAGGTATCCATTTGCTGATGTTAAAACATAGCTGCACTCATGAGAAGCTGAAGGACTCAGATACCAAAACCTACAGTCTTCAAGGACAGACCTAGAATTACTCCAAAGAGACAGTGGAAAGCTTCATAGGTGAAGTTATAGATGGTCCCATAAACTTTCCTGCCCTTAACCCAAAATTGTTCCCTAAATCTTTGCTTAATACAAGGTTCAGTGTGCTACTCAAATGTGAAAAAGGAAAATGACTTTTCCTTTCCTGATGCCCAGTTACACAAAGCATATGAATAACTAAAGAGCACTCAGACAGACACATGGCTGTAAAGCCGGAGCTGAAAAGATCTATCGACCTCACCTGACATGCTTTGCAAAGCACAGTTCCAGCTGAGCAGAGTGGTACCATTCAAAGGCAGTAGATAAGAGGTAGCACAGTGTCCTGAGGGGACCGCACTTGGTGAACACAGACAGTGATAATACTGAAATAATTAACACCCCTAATCAAGCAGAGAACATGCAGGGTTCAAAACACTGATTTTGTTCTTTCTATTTAAGAGAAAGAAGCTGTTCTTTTATCCTAAACATTGTATCAGCCCTATCTTCACACTGCTACAAGTTGCAAAGCTCTTAGTTTTTACAATCTGCTCTGAACATCCCAAACTGTGCACAGTGTGAGCTGATAAAGCTTGACTTGAACATTTTTTTTCTGAATGTAAATTGCTGTAAGCTTTAAAGGATTCCAGATCTCCCTGGGGTAGGTACAAACTATTTTTAAAATGGATTTGATACGACGTCTGTTTTAAAAGTCAATTTGGAACAGAATATGTCTGTGTGCTAATGGAAGTAAATGGGGTTGAGAAACATATGCTGCAGGCCTTTTTCTTTTTCTTTTTTTTTCATTTCTGTGAAGAATGCAAGAATGTAAGACACAAATAAGAAAAATAATAACAGTAATTACATACTGTGCATTTCACTTGATCTCCTTACAGATACAAGTGTACTGACATCAGGACAGAGAGTTCTGCAGCTGAACTGTACACTGATAACAGCCAGTGCAAATCCTGGGGAACACAGAGGCAGAAAAGGTTTCTGCAAGGAAAAGGATTTAAAAACTATTTTATATACAGATACACACTGCTGTACGCATATAGAATCAAAAAATCATTAAGGTTGGAAATACTTCTCCAATCATGTAGTCCAGCCACCAGTCCATCCTCACTCTGCCCACTGACCATGTCCCTCAGGGCCACATCTCACGGCTCTTGAACACCTCCAGGGACAGTGACTCCACCACCTCCCTGGGCAGCCCATGCCACTGCCTCACAGTTCTTACTGAGGAGAAATTTTTCCTAATATCCAACCTGAACTTCCCCTGGAACAACATGAGGCCATTACCTCTAGTCCTATTGCTAGTTAACTGGGATTTGGGTATATGTAAGGTTATGAAAATGTATACATACATACATGCATGTACACACAAATTTTGACACGAGGAAACCCTCTCTACACAGAGAAGAAGAATGCAAGGCCATCAGGCTGTCAGCCCTAGGAAATGCTGTAGCAATACTGATTTACAAGATAAATATGCAGAAAAAAATATGAAAATGAAAACAGATCTAAGCATTTTAAAATCCAGCAGTAAATATTCAGTTATTTTTAATGGAGACTAGCATTTACTGCTTTTTAAAAAGCAATGTGTCTAAAGTAATCTCCCACTGACTCTCTCAGCACAGTGGTGTATGAAGGAGCAGCAACGTCTCTCCTGTACAAGCCCTCTGCCCTTCTTCAGGAGCTGGTATGTCTGGAGGTTGAAATTTGACTGATGACTGCCTCTGCCTCTGCCTCTACCAGCCATGTGCCTATTATCTTCCAGCATTTGCAATCATAGTCTGCCAAACTCAATTCTCACTAAAAAAAATAAAATAAAATAAAAAAGTAATAATAATAATAATAATAAATAAAATCTTTATCTTAATGAAAAAAAATGAGGTAAAAAAATAGGTAGGAAAAGGGAATATCTTAGAGAATTAAATTTTCACATTTACACCGAATCATTTGTCTCATAGAAGAGATCTACCTGTACTCAACACTTGTTCTTTATGCTTTACATCTCTTTTGTTACGAAACAGTGGGCTGTTTCAGTAGTGTTTTACAAAATTACATGAAACAGTCAGTCCACTTTGGTAAATTCCTGTTACCTAAAAAGGAAAAAGACAGCATGCCACTTTCTTAGAAGAGAAAGCAAAACAACAAAACAGAGCTATATTTCTTTTTTTTTCTTTTTCATTCTTTTTTTTTTCTCCTAATGAAATTCTTTAGATGTCCAACAGGTATAAGGCTGAAAAATGTTATCTCTCCTCACTACTGAATTCTTGGCACTGTAAACTCTGCAACTCATTGAGTGCTTCTCTGTTTGGCTGGAAAATTCCTGGAGAGCTTATTTTGACTGATTTATACTTCCTTAGAGTATACAATATGTGGAGATGGGCAACTATACCATCATTATAGTGTATGCTTAGATGATTATGAATCTGAATCCTATCCAGACCTTTCACCAAAACATCAGAACTAGTCAGACCTACAACTCTTGCAGTAGCAGTGGCAGCATTTAAATAGTACCAGGAGTGATTAGTAAATAAGCATCTGAAGTCTTCTTCCCTGATAAAGAATTTCAACCAAAACTGCAGTGCTATAACGTCAGTGTCATAGTTTCTAGACAAGTCTGTGCTCCACCACAGAGTATCACTGACAAATTAGTAAAAAGTCCATAAAACTGTCTCCACTCTGGAACATAAGGGAGACTTCAGATGAACAACACCCCAAAATACAGACTAGTACCACAAGTTACCTATCCCTGTCAATAAAGGAGGCTTTTTAAAGTGTCTGGTCCCAGCAGAACAGCTGAGTGGTTATGAAACCGTATGGTAAAACAGAAAAACATCCCTGTAGGCAATGCTGTCAAAGTTACAAAAATCTGAAAGTGAAATTGGTATAAATAATTATCTGGAACCAATGAGGCAAGAAAGAAAGACAAATACTGTCAAGAGAGAATAAGACACAAAATTAAAATCCAAGTTGTAGCAAGTGGAGCACATGAAAGCCAACCAAGGCTATGAAGTAAAAGGTAAGAGGAACGGTGACAAGGTGATTCTGTTCCAGTAGAAAAAATGGCACTTTTAAAACCCATTAATCAAATACAGAATATTCATACATTGTTTGTTAAAGTAACTTTACTCCTCTCGTGTTCTTGTTCTCTATTTTGAACACAACTGAATAAAATGAATATGTAGATTAATCCTGGAATTAATTTTCATCATAACTGCTGAATATTTGTTCACAAATACCAAATTGCTGACACGTATTCTACATTTTTAATTTAATATCATGAATCCCTCAACATCTCTTCGGACTGAATTAACCAACGTTTAATGGAGGAAATGATAGAGAAAATTAAACTTCATGATTTATGCATTTAAGAAAAGATATTTTACGGGAAGTGGAAAGTTTTCAAAGGGTTACATTCTGTCTTCAAGGGTTACGTGTAACTGTTTTCAGAGGGAGCACAAGAATCACCGAATTGAGGTCACCAGTGCTGCATATACTTATTTTTATTGGATTGCAAAGCCTTTGCTGCTAAACAAGCCTTTAGGGCTGTGGTTGACTACAGTCAGGTTAATCTATGCTGAAAATATTAGAAGTCCCCAGTCAGCTGGATATCAAACACTCCGACATTCAGCTACATTGTTACACTCAGAACTTCCTGCACTGATAGTTACGGAAATATTCATGGGTTTGGGGACCAGGGCTTTTAGCATCCATTCACATGAAATTCAGGAGATAGAGCAAATAGAGGACAAAAGCTATCTTATTCCTTGCTGAGACCTCCCACATGGTACAGGCAAATAGAGTCAGAGAGTGAGAGTACCATTTAGATTGGAAAAGACCTTCAAGATCATCATGTCCAACCATCAGCCTAACACTGACAAGTCCATCATTACACTGGGTACCTAAATGCCATGTTCACAAGCCTCTTAAATAATCTCTAAAGAAGGTGACTGCCACCTCCCTGGGCTATCTCCTTCAACAACCAACCCTGTTCTTCCCATGAAGAAATTTTTCCCAACGTCCAATCTAAACCTCTACTGGTGCAATCTGAGGCTGTTTTCTCACATCTTATCACTTGTCTCCTGAGAAAATAATGAGAATTTTGTCCTTCCTGTAACTCTGCAGGATGTTGCTGAAGGGATTTTGCTTCTGAGAATAACCAAGCTTTGAGTAATAAGATGTTGTAGGTCGCAGTGGTATTTCTCATCTCCCCAGGTATACCAATTGTTTGAAAGGAAAGCAAGTCTTGCTCTCAGACAGGAAGGCCAGTGCCAGTGTAACAACCTACCTCCTGGTGCTTGTGTCAGCCTCAGCTTTGAGGCACAAAAGCTTCTTGATGTGTTGTGTTAAACAGCATTGTAGATAGGTATATGCACAAAAACATTAGGTTGCTATGATTTAAAAGGTTAAGAAATTGAAAAACTTGGCCAGAGTTAAATTTTAAAGCTAACTACCATCAAATTTCATAGAATCATAGTATCACAGAATGGTTTGTGTTGGAAGGAACATCAAAGCCCATACAGCCCCAACACCTGCTGTGGGTTGCCCCCCACCAGCTCAGGCTGCCCAGGGTCCCACCTAACCTGGCCTTGAGAGTTTCCAGGGATGGGGCACCCACAGCTTCTTGGGGTAGTCACCACCTTCTCAGTGAAAATTTTCCCCTCTTTTATTTTAAAATCATCCTCCCTTGTCATATCACTATCTATCTGTGTAAAAAGTTGATTCCCCTCCTGTTCATAATCTCTTTTTAAAGGCCATAATGAGATCTCCCCAACCTTGAATTTACTAATTAATGTATTCCCACTAATACTATTTTGCCTAAAGTTTGTCAGTTTGGGTTCTCATTTATGTGCTTTCTCATACCTGCAGATCCACAAATCTTTCATTGCCCCTTTGGCCACATTGTTTGTTCACTCAACTTTGTAAAACGCTTAACCACAGTGTTGTAGCACTGGGCACAACAGTGTTACAGAATTCTTACATGCTGTTGTATATGTCATTGTTTTACTCCACTTGTACTTGGGCTCAAAGGAAGATAATACTGATTATATTCTAAGTAATGCATTTGTAACTTGCAGATGTCACAGACCTCTTCTGGGGCTGCAGTTGAATTGTTAGAATACTCTCTAGATTGTTTTTTGCCAGTAGGTCTTTGATGTTGTCCTACTGACATGCATAATGATGTACCATCAGGATTATTTCTGGCTTAAAATGTATTTCTACGTGTGTTGTTTACATCATATACACCCTGCCACAAACAATTTCTGTAGAGTGGTTGTAGACATATGAAAATAACAGCGTGAGAAACCCACTTTTGTAGAGATTGAGAGGATTGTGATCAATGGTACTATAAATACACCTGACACAACTCAACAGTCCAAATGCGACACCCTGGCTAGTGAGCTGTAACAGCATCATTTCACTACCTTGGTTTTCTTGGAGAGTAATATGTGCAATATGTTGTGCATACAATATAATGTTGTACAGACCATCCCAGGTTAGTGACCAAAATTTCCTTTTATTGCAGTTTAGGAGAGAAATATATAAACTGAGAGAGTGATAGAGGTCTTGGAGAGGTAGTAGCATCTTTTTCCTTCTTTTTCCCAAAAGGAAACAGAGACATAAAATATACATATATTTTTTAAAAATAACCTTTGGAAGAAACCTGAAGTACTAGGAAGCTGAGGAATGAGTAAATGACAAAAAGGTCCAATTTCCATTCTCAAGAAGGCTGTAAATATTTGGAAGAAGAAAATAACTGCCAAAAAGCAATAGAAAGAAAAAGAATGGAACTAGGTGAAGTTAAGCAAAAACAGAAGCCTAGGAGATTAAATGAAGGGGAAAAAACAGAAGACAGAAATGTTTAATGTACCCATCTTAAAAGGGAAAATAAAACAGAGCTATAGGAGGAAGAAAAGTAGGTGAATTCTAGTGATACTGAATGATAGTGTATCTGAGGCAGAACAGCCACAGGGAAAGAATAAGAACAGAAAAAGTCATATTGCTTTATTCATGCCATGTAGTTACACTAGTAAAACCTCCTGAGGATAGACTCAGGAGTACAGATCTAAATGTGTTTGTATCAGTGCAGCATATTCATAAAAGAAATGGAAAACCTGCAAGGCAGGAATTCAGTTAACAGCAGCAAAGACAAAGAGATGGTCAAATTGGAATGAGAGACAAGAAATTGTGCATTCTACTCAACAACAACAGAGTAGCTTTTTAATGATAACTTATAAATTTTATAGCAGAAAGGTTTCCCTTATGCAATCAAACAATAAAGTCAGCTTCCAAACAAAGGGTTCAAAACATGATTCCCTCACTTGCCCATATAACTCAGACACAGACTTGGACTGAACACTTTTTGGTATATTTTGTTTTCAAAATATATTCTCTTCATCTTAGGTGATTGCATTTTTCCCTCTCAAACAGATTTGAGGTTCTAAGGGCAGACATAGAGGCCTGAACTTCCATCTTCAACTCTCTTCTGCATTTAAGCTCAATATGAAAGGTAGATGTCAGGAATATCTATACTCTGTGCAGGGATCAACCTCAGTCAATATGGGATTCTGGGGATGTAGTCTGATACTTACACATTTTCAAATACACTTATGAATCACATCGAAGAGAGCAAGGTTGCCATACAGACTAGACCCCTTCTCTCTTGAGTTTCAGAGCGATTACATTGAATCTAAGGCAGTGTAGATTTCATCTTATTAAACTAGTGCCTGGGTAACAAGGGTATCTTAGTAGATCTGACAAACTAGATAGTCCAAGCACAGTTGATCAGCATTTGCTATTACACTTGCCCTTTTTGACAGCTAATATTTTTGCTGTTGGTTTGCATTCTTAAAAGATAGTAAATATTCACCTGATACAGATCAGACTTCCTATTATCAGTATACAAGAGGAACCTTTGTCATTGTCTACTGATGACATGACTGCTTAAGTGAATCAGGCTGGTGTCCTTTAGTCACAGCCTCTTGAGGGTTAAGGCTTTCTACGTATATAGCAGCAGGGACCACTTCACTGAACAATGATGTTCAGTTAATCCAAGTTCTAATTAATTGTTTTTCTTTTTTTCTATTCATGTCTAAAAGGGATTTTAACACATTTTAACAGAATTTAACACATTTAATAAACCAGAGCAAAGCAGATTTGGAGTTGCTGTAATTACTGCATTTAGTTTCATACCAAGTGAATATGCAACACACATTTTAGTTCTTGTGTGCAAACACATCACCACAGAGGAGATTCTGATGTACGGATCTAGAGTGAGATTCTGGGTAGGTCAGTTTAAAGGCAGCAGGGTTGTACCTCAATACATTATCTGTTAATAAACCCAATTCAACAGAAACAGAGACTTTCTTGCATTACAGAAATGTCCATAATGATATATAATCAGTGGAGTTAAACTCATTAATAACATAGCTAAGTGTATCTTAACACAGTAATATGTAAGATAATCATTATTAAAGAAGAATATACTGATGGAAAGGAAGCCTTGTGACTCCATGTCTCCGATAGTATACTGAACATCAGTTGCTTCAGATGTACTCATGCTTCTTCTTTCAGAAAGAGAGATGCTTTATAATACAGGTACTCTGGGTTTTCCAGACAGTGTTTCTCTGGGCAGAAAACACAAACTGATCTATCTGCATTCTGAGTCACAGAAGTGTTGCCACCAGGTACAACAGAAGGTAACCTCTAGGCAGACCTTTGAGTGTTGGTTTTGTGTAGCCTTTCATTTTAATTGCCTCTACATGTATGTGCAGTCTGACACTTTATGTCAGTATCCCTACCTGTGTACCTCATCAGAAGAGCTAGTAGGTTTTCAGAAAGTAAATTTCAATTCCTCTTGCTGGCTTAGATTTCTAAGTACAGTTTCCTTTAACACTGTACTACAATATCTACAATATTTCCAAAGATATTTGTTTACAAGTTGAGGTCATTTTTTTTAGGAGTCATTAAAGAAGCACACTTTTATACTGCAGAGGTGAATAAATTGTCAGAAGACTTGGGAGGGCTGCTTCCTCAGAAATAAACATGAAGAACCAAAAAGCTCTTGCTACATGGGGAGAAAATGAGAATTTAGCTGAAACTTTCCTCAGGACCACTTCATAGCCTCAAGTACTTAGCTGAAACACTTTTAAAAGGTCATGACATAAAGTTATATTGAAAAAAAAAGCTATCTTCTGGTCAGAAGAGTCAGGATAAGAATTAGAAGAGGGCAAAACATTTACCAAACAAAGAGTGTCATTGAGGTATTCATATGGATAGAACTATACGTATCAATCATGAGAGAGAAGAAGCAATATATTTATTGATGTAAATAAAGGATTTAACACAGTTTAATTGTAAATAAGAAAACATCTTAATTAGATTTGAAAGGGCAAGGTAAACTTGAATATTTACTAGCTAGAACAGGCATGTCCAGCCTGCAGCCTCTGGACTGCATGTGACCCTGAAACATAGAATCATAGAATCACAGGATGGTTTGGGTTGGAAGAGGCCTCAAAGATCATTTAGTTCTAACTCCCTTGCCATGGGTAGAGTTACCAAATACTATGCGTTGGCATGAGTTGGACATTCTCCAAAATGTGGCTGGAATTGTTCACTGACAAGTGCTGTGATTAGGTGTACTCATTGCTCAAATTAGTCATTGGCTACTGTGTTATTATGTTCCCCAAGAATTCACTTTGAGCTGTATGCAGTCATCATAACCAGTCATATCCATCATGACTGCCATCAGTGGTTATCTGCTTAAGTAGGATGCATCCATCACAACTGACTCTGGTAGTTGTTGCTTGAGCAGGGTTATGAGGAATATAGGACAAATTCCGTGTATGTTAGAGATCTGCCTCAAAACTATTTATCCAACTCACAGTATTTGTATCACACTCTCTAGGCTTACTTTCAGACTTGAGACAGCCACAGTTATGAACCATCCTTGTACCACAGCAATTTCTTTTTCCTTGACAGTTACTTGGTTTTATTTATCATTTTCACTGACCCATCCCAAGATGCATACACAAAAAGAGCAAGTTCTGAACAAAATTTAATGGATGACAAGGAATTTTGTTGGTTCCACTTCTCCTTCATGGAACCATCTACTTCTACACAAAATCAGAAATAAAACCCATCTAACACCTGACCTGTCAGCATTAAGAATGACATAGAATCATAGAATTATAGAATTGTTTGAGATGGAAGAGATCCTTAAATGTTATCTAGTCCAACTTCCCTTCAGCGAACAGAGGCACCCACAGGCTACTCAGAGCCCTGTCAAGCCTGATCTTGTGTGCCTTCAGGGAGTCATTTCTCTGGGCAACCTATACCAGTGCTTCACCGACCTTATTATAAGAAACTTCTTCCTTATATCCAATCCAAATCTCCTCTCTTTTAGTTTGAAACCATTTCTCCTT
Source organism: Odontophorus gujanensis (assembly GCA_013399175.1). Taxonomy (NCBI): domain Eukaryota; kingdom Metazoa; phylum Chordata; class Aves; order Galliformes; family Odontophoridae; genus Odontophorus; species Odontophorus gujanensis. The sequence goes on along the minus strand of VXAB01007354.1, from coordinate 77,023 downwards.
ATCCTATAACAACAGACTCTAAAGAGCTTGTCCCCTTCTTTCTTATATCACCCCTTTACATACTGAAAGGCCACTTGCAAGTCTCCCAGGANGGAGTCATTTCTCTGGGCAACCTATACCAGTGCTTCACCGACCTTATTATAAGAAACTTCTTCCTTATATCCAATCCAAATCTCCTCTCTTTTAGTTTGAAACCATTTCTCCTTATCCTATAACAACAGACTCTGTTAAAGAGCTTGTCCCCTTCTTTCTTATATCACCCCTTTACATACTGAAAGGCCACTTGCAAGTCTCCCAGGAGTCTTCTGCAGTCTCTACAGACCCAGCTCTCTCAGCCTCTCCTTGTAAGAGAGGTGTTCTATCCCTTGAGTAATTTCTGTGGCCTTCATCTGGACATGCTCCAACAGGTCTATGTCTCTCCTGTACTGAGGACTCCACATCTGGACGCAGTACTCCAGGTGATGCCTCACCAGCTCAGAGTAGAGGCGCAGAATCACCTCCCTTGACCTTCTGGCCATACCTCCTTTGGTGCAGCCCAGAATATGGTTGGTTTTCTGGGCTGCAAGGGCATATTGCTGGCTCATGTTCAGCTTGCCATCCACCGGTACCTACCTCTGTGTTCTTCTTGGTTCTACTCCATCCTTACATAATCCAGTTTGTATTGGTAGTGTGGGCTGCCGTGACACAGGTGTGAAACCTTGAACTTGAATTTGTTGAGCCTTGTGAGGTTCTTCTGAGCTCACTGCTATATAATTATTAGTGTACCCTGCAGGCTTTTTGACAGTAGTTTGATTACCCACTCCCTTCCATACCAGCCATAGTATGAAAATTTCCTGTAAGAGGTGCTATTGCTTGGCAATGACTTATAGCCATGAAGTCTCATCTCTCTTCTTACATTTTCTGAGGCTACACCAGCAACAAAGAACAAATCTTTCCAGCAGGTCAAGGGGTTCAAAACACTTCTTCCAAGGAAGGGCGATTGTGCAAGCAGGATTTTGTTGGTGATTGTCTTGCATCTTTCTTCTCTTGGGAGTTTTTTCATATTTGCTGCCTTTTGCTTTTGGTTCTGTGATAGTCCACTTGGCTGTACTGAATAGTTGTTTTGAGCAGCCAGTGGAAGAAATAACATACCATGTAGCTACCACAAAATTCAGTGTGAAATCAAGTAGCTATCAGAAGTCATTGGGATCTGTGACCCTCAGGATAGTTTGGGGTGGAGGCATTAAGGGGTTATTTTCATGATATCAGAACTTGTTTATGGACACAACAGCAGCAAAATCTCACTTCTTGCTCCAGTGTAGACTGGAAGATCCATTGCAGTCCCAAAACAGATGTCCAACAAGGGGGAGTTGTAAAGCCCACCAAGACACTGATGCAAATATTTCTAATATCTGAATCAATGGCTGCAGCCCAAGGAATTGTTTTGCTCATAAGCAAGAATGAAGTTGTCCTTTTTCCTGTCATTGCCACCCCTGAGTTCCGTCATCCCTCAGTTACTTAAGAAAATGTCACAGTTCTACTGATTGAAGCGGCTTTGACTAATTCATCTCCCCATTACAAAAGCTGCTGGCAAAGCCAATAGAAGTGAAAATCTCTCAACTAGCTGCTAGGCACCAGTTAACTAGAACTGTTCAGAAGAGAACAGGTCTGTCTCCAGCTATCCTGTTAAATCACATGGCGATTTCAAATTGAACATAAACTTCCCATTTGCAGCATCAAATGTTTTGCCATCATTTTCCTTTATCATTCTCTGAATTGTAATGACACACAATGCCTTTAGTATTGTTTACCTCCTGCAATTATGAGGTGTTTTCCTCTTAAACACGTTGAAGAACTAAATGTGCATTTATGGCATGCAAGATATTTTCCTCAGCTTTATAAAGGAAAAAATCTGTATGAATTCCTTTATCTTATGTCTCTGGGACATGTTTATCACTCCACAATCAAATCTAATGCAAGTTGGCATCAATTTTCCTAAGAATAATAAGACAAAATGTAATGTGAATACTTAAGAAGTGTTGTTGATAGCTTGTTTACAAAATTCAGGACTTTAATGCATATTCTGTCTTAGCGCAAATCGTATTAACATAATAAGAATACTGTCAGCCTCAAAAAAACTGTTCTCAGCTGTGTTTTTTTAGAGAAATCATACTTTCTCAGACTCCCTGAATTTTTGCCCACACACAGTGCTCACTGTCTCTAGTCCCATGAATTTCTAAAGAATATTGAAGGGTCCTCCATGAAGAGATAAGGATGCTCTCCTTATTTCTTGGATCAGACAGGTTTATTTGATTAAAGGCTTGTAGTCTGGGGACACATTATTTCATGACCCTCAAAATTCAGATTTGCATGTACAAACACGGTAATTAGATATCGCACATTTACAGTGACAAACTAAATCTCCTTTTCTAAGTGCTGAGGATCAAAATAACATTATCAGGATAATCTTAAACATTCATCTGAAACCTCACTTCAGGAAAGTAATTAAACAAGTGTTTCACAATCCAAGAATACAGAAGTTTTCTTTTTAAAGCGAAATTGCACTTAAATATCTCATAAATAAAGCTGTCCTATTGAATTAAGGCCTTTCTCAGAAGAATATATGCTCTAAGAATGTGCCTGATCTTTGCAGAAAGTCCACTTTTTTCTGGTATCTTTGCTAATCACAGAATTTTGGGGTTGAAAGAGACCTCCAGAGATCACCTAGTCCAACCCCCTGCTAAGGCAGGTTCCCTACAGCAGGACACACAGGAAAGTGCCCAGGCAGGTTGTTAGTATCTTCAGAGAAGGAGACTCCATAGCTTCTCTGGTTATTCTGTTCCAGTGCTGTCACTCTCACAGTAAATAAGTTCTTCCTCATGTTCAAATGAAATCTCCTGAGATCCAGTTTGTGCTCATTGCCAATTGCTCTGTCACCAAGAGCCATTGAAAAGAGTCTGGCCCCATCCACTTGACATCCACCATTTAGATATGTATAAGCATTGATAGGATCCCCTCTCAGTCTTCTTGAGGCTGTAGAGTCTCAGGTGTCTCAACCTTACCTCACACAGAAGATGCTCCAGGCCCTTCATCATCTCTGTGACCCTCTGATGGACTCCTTCTAGGAGATCCCTGTCTTTTTTGAATGGAGGAGCCCAGAACTGGACACATTATTCTAAATGTATACTCACCAGGGCAGAGTAGAGGGGGAGGGTCACCTCCCTTGGCCTGCTGGCCACGCTCTTTTCAATGCACCCCAGGATCCCATTGGTCTTCTTGGCCACCAGGGCGCACACTGCTGGCTCATCTTAACAGAAAACACAACCTACATAACTGCAATACAAGGAGTGCTGCAGGCAACACTATACAAAGAAAATATAATGCATCTATTACAAAGGTGATATATGGGACATGAGTTTAGCAGGTTGTCATGGAAGAATAAACCTAAACTTGGGTATGTAACTTTTATTTAGATGTTCTCCAAATCTGGAATGCTTGTCCTTAAATTCTTTCAGTGTTTCATATAAGCAAAAAGAGTTAAGTTGCACATCTATATATATCATAGGTACAGGAAAATGCTTCAAAGGGTTGATTACATTTGTTCCAGTGCAGAGGTCAAATAAAATTTGAGAAATCTTTCATAAATTTAAAAACAAACACCTATTTAGTTCATTAGAGTATATGAAAACACTTTCAGGAAATTAGATATGAAAACTATAAATATTTACTAAATGAAAGGGAAAAAAAAAAAGTCCAAGTTCAGTTGAAATTGCAGAGATTAATTTTGCAGAATATTTGTTGTAGAAAGCTAATTTTAGGTCCTTGTTTTAAAGCAATTTTCCAAATCTAACCAGCATTGTATTGAATCTGAAAATCTGCCCCATAGAAATCATTTAATTGCATAAAGTAACATGAAATAATTTTCAAAAACCGTGAATTGAGTGTATTCTAAATCAAAAGTTTCACATTTAAGTTTAAGACAGCTCATTTATTCATTTACTTCGTCACGGTTTTCACTTTCAATATTACCTGACCGTTTTTTTTTGTTTTTTTTTAAACAAAATCACAGTCATCTTTATTTGATAATTGTTAGGAATCTCTCTTTGCCATGCTGTTTTACATCAGCTCCCCTCCCAATGTAGTCACGCATTAATCACATTCACTGAATGCCATTCAAGCTCCTTTTTTCAAACTAGAATTACAGATTTCCTCACCGACTTCCTTGGAATGTCCCATAAGCATCACTCAACTTATTATCACAAGAACCCTTCAACGGGATAGATGGCAAGACAGGATTTAAGAATAAAACTGTTAATTTGGAGTTTGTAATTTGTGACTGAAAATATTCAGCACTTCAGAAAAACCAAGTATTGAATTCTCAGGTGAGAAGCTTCCTCCAGTAGCTCCTGGATGCAGCATATGCACTGCACACACACTCTCGGGGACTTTAGCTGCTAGGGTAAGAAGCTAGTAAGATTTTTCAAAGGCTGATGATACAGTCAGCTTAGATTTTTTATATAGGACACCTCAAGCTATGTCTATGACAACACGTCAGTCTCTGACAAATTCTCTGACACATGAGAGCATAAGAGCTTTTCAACAGAAAGGATTGTATAATGAAGTGGTTGTATTCCTCTCCCCTCAATCATGTTCCAAGTAAAATTAAAAATTAAAAAAAAAAAAAAGTGTTAAATGGTCTTAATTACTGTGAACACTGAAGACTGCACTGGTAAGGCCGTTGTTTATTATTTGCAATGGATTGTGTTGAATTGTTGCTGGCAATCACTGTGCATACCTTTTATAGTACGCAGTAGTTAACAGGCCTTAGAGCTCAACCAACTAATGCTCAGACAACAAACTGACTTCAGCTGGTAAAATCAAATACCCCAGTAAGTTATTTATATTTGTCTTCAGTCTCACATTCATATTTTTTCTCATGTTCACACAATAAAGATTTAGAAAAATATATTTATATCATATATTTTGGCCAGTCAAATCACACTGCTTGTATCCAGGGCTGCTGGAATTAAAAGCACAGGAGAATCAGAGCACCATTTAGCTCAGATGACAGATTCTGTGCCTATGTTAACCCAGCCAGATTAGTCAGACATGTGATGGGGGCCACAGACTGATCTCTGCCTGCAGAAATACAGAAATCTTTAAGACAGAACACGTATGAGATAGATTACCCACAGTTTCAACCACTACTGAATTTCTGGTTCCTAAACATCTGGTTCTGAATCAAACGTGTTATAATCAAACTAATAGCACAAATCTTGTTACATTTTCAAGTTGCAAGTAAGTTATTCTGTATGTATAAAAGAAACTCAAAATAGATACTGTATTTTTCAGGGTTTCTGTTCTCAGGAATTCTGTGAACTTAATTGAATTCAGCAGTTCTAATTTGTAGCTGTCTAAGCTCAAAAGTGAATACAGGAAAAACAATGAGAAAATAACATCCTGAAGCATTAAGACTCCTCAGTCAATCTGAGGATTTTTCAATTTATCTTCATGAGCAGTGCTGTCACACTCACTGGGATTTTTAATTTCAAATGAGAGTCTGTCATTCTTTTTGTGACCAACACATATAATGAACATGAGAGATTATAGCTGAGAAAGTGCTATGGATCAATGATTAAATATCAGGATTTAGTTAAACAAAGGAAACTGCACACAATATGGACACCACTGACATGAAAAAATTAGAAAGGTCCAGACTTCTTCTGTGTTATCCTTACATTGTTTGTTAAGTAACAATTATTTTACCCTATTAAAATCATTGTGCAAGAGTAGGTACAGATCATCACCAGAAGTGGGCTGGAGACAAAGCAAACAAGTTGAGGCTTTGTTTTCAACTGCTGGACCAGAGGAACAGAGTGTGAAACAAGAAGAAATGAAGACTGCAGTTTTAAAACAGCAGATGTCAATAAAGAGGAAAAAATAACGGCGAACAATTAATTAGAGAGGAAATGGGAAGACCTGGGGAGAAGAAAAAAAGACAAAAATTTGTGTATCCTCTGATTGTGCTTCTTTCTTATTTATACATTCTGCATCCCCCTTCCTCATATTGTCTTGTACAATTAGGGCAGCCCTTTCATTATGGACAAGCCAAAGCATGTTGATTTTCTTAAAAATAGCAGTGGGCCTTTTCCTTCAGCCAGGATAACAGTAGTGATGGCAAAGACCACATCTTGAGCAGGTTTTCTTTGCCTTACTGATTCACTAGGCAGAGCACTAATTGAAAAAACAGCTAATAAGTCACTGCTACCTATCAAGTTGCAATAGCAACCTGAAAAAAGAAAACATTATGCGATCAACTTTAAACATGGTTTGAAAACCCTTTTACTGCCCAATTGTTTTAAGCAGCGCCAGGCTGTTGCCAATCCTATAATTTTTTTCACTAATAAGCAATACATGAAAAAAGTTTTTTTCTGACAGTCCTCTCTCTCTAGAGCATCTATGGTGGAAGTAAAACTCCCTCAGTAAATCTCCAACACTTGTTGATTTCCTGTTGCCCTTAATAAATCACCCAGATTTTCATATGCTGACTTCATCTGAGGCGGTTAGCACTTACTCTGAATTGCTAGAATTTCCTGTTGTGAATTCAGAACTATTAATTTAATGCTTGAGCTATTTCATTATAATTTCTGGCTTGGTTCCCAATCATTTTCTTAGTATCCCATTACAACAAACATGGAAGCTCATGCTAAGCATTTTCATTCTGTGTCTATTTCAGGTGTTATTGATTTTCTGTCATTTGGGACCTAAGAATTCTTTTTAATGGGGGTTAATGTAGGATATAACCATTGATAGCTGTTAGGCTGAAATGCTTCCATACTTTTTATTAGTGTCTTTAAAACAAAAGATGATGTCTGCAGATAACTAATTCTCTGCTATTTGATCAACAGTACTTTTCTCCTACGAATCCCAAACATCTCTACAGAAAATGTAAATATTTAAAGCACATCAGAATGATGGATAAAATCAGGAAACGAATATAGAAACAAATCAAATGACTATGAAAAGTTACACAGAAATCTATCAACGTACCAGGAAATTGAAGCTTTTTCTTTCTGCATTTATTCCTATATATAACATTATTCTGATTCACTGGATGAAGTATGCTGTACAATTTGTCTGAAGAGTTGTTAAAAATATTTTGCAAGTAACATCTGATTTCTCAAATGGGGCCCTTCCTTTTCTGGGTGATCGAATAATTTTCATTTCCACTTGTACCTTTAAATTTTGATGTCTTAGAAAGTACACAGTTTATTTTAAATTTTGCTAAGAAAACCAGAACTTCTTTCATGGATCAAAACACGAAGAACTAAAAATCAAGATATAGTATGGTCTAAAATAAGCTCTTATGAGCAGCTGAGAAAAACTCTTTTTACAGATATAAAATTATTCCCTGAAGAATAAATTATTATATATTTTTCAAGACAAATGCTTTTTTTCTAAATCATCACATAAATGAGTGATATATTTTCAGTCAAACCTCAGCAATATCCAGTAGCAAGATAGCCTCAAAATTCACTCTGCAGTATTGGAAAATATTTTTAAATTTTAAACAAATTTTGATTTGATCTATAATTGAGACAAAGGCTAGCTACACTGAGTCCAGCAGCTCCTAAGGAAATTAAACTACTATGAAATAAGAGGTATGATTCATTCATGAAGCTCTAGAGGCAGTCAGACTGGCTTTCAACTGACTTATCCACATACCTGTAAATGACCTAGCTTTTGAGGTAAAAAGGTTAAACATGGAAGTTTGTGAGTTATTCATGGAAGCAAAGATGGTGGATAACAGTGGAGAATTATAGAAAACCCTTACAAGAGCTAGCAACTGTGAAAAAAATAGTTAATGACATTCACTCTGGAGAGTTGTAGAGTAATGTAGGAGCAGGAACAAAAAATAACTCTAATCTTACACATTAAACAATGAGAGCTAGTAATTATCACTCAGGAAATGCAGGTTGTAATTATGAGAAGCTCTTCTATAAAAATATATCCTCAGTTTACTTGTCAGCAACAGTCCAATTATTTATGTCTTGGCTATGTTTATATCTGATCCTTTAGACTCAATGAATCTACAGTGAAATTCCAGAAGATACAAAAAGCAAAAAGCAAAGATAGGAGAGCATTTCCAGTGAGAAATAAACAAATAGACTGTGAACTCCAGACTGGAAATGGATCCATAAAATTGTGATTTGGAAAAAGGTAGAAGGGATTGACTATTCACTATCCCTCCCCAAACAACAAACCCAGGAAAGGTGTAGGGGGAGAAATGGCTTAGAAATTAAATTACCACAGGGCAAGTTCAAAACAAACAGCTGGATTATTTTCACCACAGAGTATCTATGAAACTCTTTGAGGTACATGTTGAATTCACACAGGTTCAGCAATGTGCTGGCAAAACTTGTGGCAGGACAAATCATTAAGTGCAATTCAATACAGAGATGCTGCCACCCATGTAAGAAGACTTTGAGTCACAGAAACCTCTGAAATCTGGGACTGTATTTGGAGAAAGCAGCATTTTGTTTACCTTACTCCTAGGTTCTTCATAAGCATCCTATGTGTCTCTGTTGGAGACAGATGCTGGATTTTGAAGATCTTGGACAACTCTTACACTCTTCTTTACTAGTTTGGTCACTATTTGGTGAAGCTCTAGTATGTTCCTGTTTCTCTCCTTGACTTCAGTATTTGTCCTACTTAAGATGAGGTAGCTCTTTTAGTAGGCTTTGCTTACACTCCCATGTAGTGATATAATTCATACATCTCTGTCTTAGTGCATTTTATACCAGTCACAAAGGGGAAATACCTCTCAAGTAGGCGTATATTTGTATTTACTTTACAACTTCCAGCAAACACCACCAAGAAGCCTAAAGGATGTCAGTGACAGTGAGAATTCAGTCTTCCAAAATCAGCCCCAAAGCTGCAAAGATTGATAGACTTTTGCATAATTTATTATTTAACTAATATTTTACTTAATCTTTTAGAGAGAATTTCACTGCAAGAATTAAATCTGCCCACTCCTCATATTCACTATTTTTTATAGGGATGTAGTCACTCTAACTTGTGCCCTTCTAATGTGCAGATTACATTGATACCTATAATGGAAGTCAGTGAAAAATATACTTCATTACCCTGAAGTGATCTGAAGTACCTGGATCATTTGCATTTTAGCAGATTGTCTGCTAATGTGAGAAACAACAACAAGAGGCCACAAAAACATGTTTATCACTGTTATTTCTCTGGTAATTGAACATTAGATTACAGTCACATAAAGCCTTGTGCAAACAAACAACTTCATCTTCTTTTTACCATTTCCTTTGTCATATTAGCTCTTCGTGAGCTCTTTGCTGTGCAAATGAAGCAACAAGGGTGTTTAGGGAAGGAAAGCCAATTCATCTGAAGGAAATCCTCAGGAAAACATTATACCATAATACAAAATTCCTAGAAGCAGAATAAATTTAGCCTAAAATTTAGTTGACTAAAAGCATGGTCAATATGATTTTGTACTCTCCGTGTACCTGCCTTCTCTTGACAGGACAAGTAATATAAGAGAAAGGAAATCTCATTTGAATCCTGTTAATGTATCAATTCTAAAGCCAGCACAATCTCCATCCAACAAAATGTTCCAGGGCATTGGCTAAGATTAGCTAGTGGAAATGAATTGCTACACTTCTATGTTTCTCCTTCCAGCAAACTGTAAATGCAGATGTACATTTTCATGTCGACAAATGCGATTGCTTCATTAGCATGATCCAGCTTAAGGCTGGAAAGAAGGTTTCACAGCTCTAGGAGACGTTTTCGAGGGGGTTGTTTTGNATCTATTGGTTGTTTTTCTGGGGGGGGGGGGGGGGTCAGGGCATTTGTTCTGTTTCTTAATACATTAAATGAATAGTTGTTTATACACTTCTCTAGATCTTGGAATCTCAAGGTTTCTCAACAGTTCAGCAAATGTCAGCCCAACCAGAGAAAACCTCATTGCCCCTAGAAACCCAAGTGTGAATGGGGCTGGAAGTCTCAGTGAAAGGTCTGGGGGCAATGTGACAAGCTTTTCTCCACACAATTCCTATCCAACTACTAAATCCACCAGTCTTTCTTTGAATGGCACTGGGGCTCCTTTTGCTTACTGTCTTAATACTGTATTGCAGCTTTGCAAAAATTACCTAGGTAAGCTATACAATCTGGATACGAGTAAAATGGGATGTGTGATTACCTTCACATCCTCTGTGGGACAGAGAGAGCTTTTCTCTCACTTAGCAAGTTATGTCAAAGACTAAACACAAGTAAAAGCCATATTAATTCATTCCTACTGGCTTCCTCTAATTCAGCCCTGTTCACCTTAGTTGCACTCATCAGGTTGCCAATTTCTCTGACTCAAGATAAAGCACAACTGTCACTAACTTAGGGCAATCCCACAAAGGTATTGGAAGCTGGAGACTGAAATCTTAAATTCCTCACAGGACTTAATATACATAATGAGAAGTTTGACCTGTTCTGGCATCCAATTATACAAAACAATATATGTAGTTCAATATGTTAAGAGAGAAGGAAACCAAAGCCAAGCATTATCTCATTCTTCCATATAGTGTATTAACCTATCTGAAGACTTAGAGTACTCTATCACAGAAGTAACTTCATAATTAAATGGAAGATGTCCGGTGTTTTATCACCCTTTATGTCTGTACTTTGCTAAAGATAGGAGCATTTGATTACTACAAGGAAAAAATAAAATAAAATAAAATAAAATAAAATAAAATAAAATAAAATAAAATAAAATAAAATANGACTAAAAGCATGGTCAATATGATTTTGTACTCTCCGTGTACCTGCCTTCTCTTGTCAGGACAAGTAATATAAGAGAAAGGAAATCTCATTTGAATCCTGTTAATATATCAATTCTAAAGCCAGCACAATCTCCATCCAACAAAATGTTCCAGGGCATTGGCTAAGATTAGCTAGTGGAAATGAATTGCTACACTTCTATGTTTCTCCTTCCAGCAAACTGTAAATGCAGATGTACATTTTCATGTCGACAAATGCGATTGCTTCATTAGCATGATCCAGCTTAAGGCTGGAAAGAAGGTTTCACAGCTCTAGGAGACGTTTTCGAGGGGGTTGTTTTGTGTTTTCACGTTGTTTTTTTTTTACCCTTTAAAAAGAACAATAAAACAAATTCGTAAGTTCTACTGTGGAACCACAGTCTCATTTTTATACTCCTACATGCTGAGTTTTAATGGAATAGAAAAATAAAGAGAGTTTTAAATCTGGTGGGTGGAAAAAAAACAGCAAAATAAAAAAAGGCAGATAAGAACAAATGTGTTTCAGCAGAGTCCAGAGTTTGCATTCTTTTGGGGCCTAACACAGCAGTTCATGCACAAAAAGCGCCTGCACTGATTGCTCCAATGTGAAAGATATTGAGAGCTACAATATTTTTGTAATTATTTTTAGCCAGGAATCATAAATGTTTCTTTAATTGTAACAGAACATGTTTTATTTTAGGAGTATACCACTCTCACAAATATGCACATATATATATAGGCAAATCAAATTCAATTTCAGACGTTATCTGAAGGAATTATCTTCAGCATCTCTTGTTTGTTTTTGTTTCGTTTTGATACAGTTTTCAGGGCTTTTAGTTTGCTTTTATTGTTGTTTGTTTTTTTTCTGGTTTGGGGTTTATTTTAGTTGATCTATTGGTTGTTTTTCTGGGGTGGGGGGGGGGGTCAGGGCATTTGTTCTGTTTCTTAATACATTAAATGAATAGTTGTTTATACACTTCTCTAGATCTTGGAATCTCAAGGTTTCTCAACAGTTCAGCAAATGTCAGCCCAACCAGAGAAAACCTCATTGCCCCTAGAAACCCAAGTGTGAATGGGGCTGGAAGTCTCAGTGAAAGGTCTGGGGGCAATGTGAC